>VWZP01001589.1:3162084-3284584 GCA_013396995.1 Dicaeum eximium
TTTTTTTTTTTTTTTTTTTTTGTGTTGTTGTGTGCATGGGGTTTTTCAGTTTGTTTTTGGTTGTCTTGGGTTTGGGTTTTTTGGGGTTTTTTTTAGGAAAACAACCTGAAACTTTCTTTTTTACCTAGAATGTAACAGTTAACATTCACTTAAAGAAAAACTAGTCTTTCAGGGAGCTTCCCTGATAGTAAAATAGAAGAGCAGAGGTTATTGAGAAAAGCTGAGGAGAACCTTCAGCATATACAAACGACACAAGAGTCAGTCTAGAAACAAGAGGAGATGTTGCTGGATACAGGAAGGTTAGCTCTTGAACATAAAAGAGAGATACCCAGAAAGCAGAATGATCATGAGGCAAGGGAAGGTGTACAAACCATCCCAGAGAACTGTACGTCAGAATCTACCTCCGGGAAATCTGTTGAATCAGGGAGGCTGTGAATATTTTGCACCTTGAATTACTTGTGTGTGCTCAAGCAAGAAAACTATATAGCTATTTTCCTTGCTTGCCAAAACAAAACAATTAGATAGCGTTCTTACTAATGCTCTTAAACGACGTTATTTTTGTTCTACAAAACATTGCTCTTATTTATTGACTTTATTTTGGAAGCCTTCAAATGTTGGATTTCTCCCAACATCAGGGGAAGGCTTAAAGCTCTTTATGATTCTTTCTTTCCACATGAGCTACATCTAGGAAAGTGCTGAGCAAAGAAGGAGGGGTGCTTAGCATTCTGCTACACTGCCTAACATCATTAGAAAATTGCACCTTTCAAGAACTGGTATAGAGACTGTGAGGCTGAACTGTTCCATTTCTGGTAGCAATAGCATAATATTAATCACTTATTAACAGTCTTGGTCATTTGGCTTATTTCCTCATTTTCTACCGACCTTTTGAAAATCCTGTTTTGCCCTTGCTGGTCTCTTACTTATGAATGGCATCAGCAGCTGTATCTTGGTTTGAGGACGTGTGTGGAAAGGGAAAGGAAGAGGGATGACAGGCTCCAGCCAATATACTTTTGCAAACGACTACTAGCTTACCACATTGCACTCTTTTTTCTTTTTTTTCCTGCTAATTACAGGAAGAGTGATTTATTAATATTTCTGCAATGGTAACTTCTCAGCTCACCCACAGCCTTTTCTAATCCAGCCAATTATTTTTAGAATTACTTTTAAGCTCTGTCTTTAATTAATGGGGTGCAGAAGTCTAAAGCATATGGGGTTGCTTTTCTAAAGTCTGGGAAGAAGCAGAGTTTAAAAATCCTGCAGATACACTTCTCAATATTGCTCTTAAACTCTGTTTCTGAAAATACTACATATAAGTTGTCACATTTTCTTCAGCTTGACATAAAATTCTGTGACGTGTCACATCAAATAGCAACAATCATGAAATTTTTAGGGATGTGTCAGTTTTGAGATACATACTTTCTTGCTTTGATCCAGTATGGTTCAATTGGAAGATAAAATAATCACTTCAATTTCTCACCGCTTCTTTATAAAAACATATAATAAAATATATATTTTAAAATTTTCAAAGTATTTGTTCTGAAGACCCTTTAAACAGGAAATTCTTGTTGCTGCTAAAATCTGCTGCAAAACCACCGCTTGAGTTGCAGTCATGTTTTTTGCCTGCTCCACAGGAAAGCTTGAAAGGTGCCATCATTTTTGGGATACCCACGGTCCTAGCTGGGCAGTCCAGTCTTCCTCCATCTGGAGCAGATCCCAGCCCGGTGCAGTCAGGACTGGTGTCAGATAGTCAGCGCTTTGTCATCCAGATCTGTCTGAACAGAACTTCAGCTGCCTTTTGAAGTGACCAAAGAGAAAACCTCCCCCCGTCGCTCACCGCGCTCCCTTCAGCAACAGGTGGAGCGAGGAGCGCGCAACTTTGCTGGGATTTCCCGAGGAAGCCGCACAGCTCCAGCACCGCCTGTTCCCCCTGGTGAGCTGGGCTGAGGGAAGCGGAGAGCAGACGCTGTCGCCCCGGGCTCGCCCCATGCCCGCTCCCTCTCAGGGCCTCATTCCTCTCGGCCGCCCGTCACGGCCATGGCGGGTGGCGGCCCGGCTCTGCCGCAGGGCGCGCAGGCCGCCAGCCCCGTGCGCGGGGCGATCCATCAGCAGGACGGCTACTGCTGGGAAGAATTCCTCCCCGGCGGGATGAACCTCCAGTGACTCTTCTCGGGGGCAGGGGACGTCTGCCTCCCGTGCGGGCAGGGCCATCGCTCAGCCCGGGGATGAACTCTCCCTCACCCCCTGACCCCCTCTTCAACTCCCGCACACGCACCAAGGCGTGAACTGGGGCTCCGCGGGGCCCAGGGGCCTCCTGACCCACCTCTGCCTCCTTCCGGCTTCACCTCGGACACCGGGGGCTGGGCATGGCTGAGCTCAGCCCCACAGCATCGTCGCTGTCTTCTCCCACATACTGCTAAGCCAAAGAAGGCTTGTCTGCTGAATTTTGGCAGGGGTTTTGTCCCATACTGGAGGGTGCAGCCACCTCTTAACAATTTAGTCTTGGTCTCCTCCTGGCCTAGACCCTCCAGACCCAACCAGAGTGTCTCCCCTGCAAGACTCCATTGCCACTCTCAGGTTGTACCTGGATGCACAAACCAAAGGAAAACTGTGGAGTCACTCTGGGACTTTGATTGGTGTTAGACAGGGATGTCCCCTCTGTTTTGGAGGAGTGAGTGGTAGCTTTTGTTTGATGGCTCTGGAAGCCCTCGCCAGGCTGGGGGAATTGTGCTGACATCTTGGAATCGTGTGACAAAGGGTGCAGAAGGTGTCAGTTCCTGTTTCTCAATCATCTGGTCTGACTATGTTGTGCTGAGGGAGACGGTAAGGAAACAGGACAAGGACAGCAGCTGAACCTTTGTGCTTTTCTGTACCTTTTTTTTTTTTTTTTTCCCAAGGAAGCTTTCAGTGTGCTCGCCTGCTGGGTCCTCAGGGAATAACGTGCTCCGGAAATTTATTACACTGTCTCTAGGCAGAGCCTACCACTGCTATATCAGGGAATTACTTAAGGAGTTACTCAGGTCCAGGTGGCTGTTTGAGAACTTATATCAAGAACTTACATCACTTGCTTTCTCTGGTAGTTAAATTTAGGTCCCTTCTTTTGGCTCATTTCTCTTTTTATCAGAGCATAATTTAACCACTGGTCACTGGGGACAAAGAGAAGCCTAAATAAGCTTCAGAATACACCTGAGAAACTCTGCTGGGGAGAGCTAAGAAGCAATTTTTCTTCTGAAAATCAGTATCCTTTCACAGTGACTCTAGTAGCTTCTGCCCTCCATATTGGATGAAGGAGGTAGCAGACAGAAAAGAAGGAAAAGAGAGTATGACAAGAGATATCAGGAAGGCCAAGGGAAAGGTGAAGCAAAGGCATTTGCTCACATCAGAGAAGAAGAGACAAAACTTACATTTCTTTACACCTAAACTCCTTGGTTAAGTTCACTGCTGCATTCACAAACAGGGACAGGAGGTGTAGAGAGAGAGTGGCATGAGTGACAGCATCCTGTGTCCCAGACCAGCAAGATGGTCAGGTGCTCCAACACTGTCATTGCAGGCTGGCAGAGGTGGTTAGGGTCAGGAAGGGAGGATGTGAGAGACACAATATCACAATTTCCAACTCCAGCCGCTGGTGTCAGAAGCTCTATGGAAAAGCAGCTTGTGAATGTTTTAAGTTTGTATTGCAATTATATGCGTGTTTTAGTGCTTTGGACTTTTTTGTAAAAGCACAAAGCCAGATATAGAGTACATTTAAGTACATTTGGACTCTGACTGCTCAGGACTGCCTTTATGGGGACTGGTGGTAGAGGTATCGCTTTCTATCCTGTGTCATTATCCGTAGAATTCAGCAAGCGATTACAATGAAGCATTTTAAGGCAAACCAACGCCAGTGACGGCTGCAGTGCAAAGTCTGCCCTGTAAACTGCAGTGGTTTGGGAGCTGATTGACAAGCAGCTTAGACATCTGGACACCAGGAGCAGAGCAGACAGCTGGAGCTGCCAACCTTTTCAGCTTATCCCGAGGTAAGGCTGTCCCAGCTCATCAGTCAGCACCCTTACATTTCTTAGGCCTTCAGATTTTAAAGAGGCTATACTGACCCATAAAATCTAGTAAGATGAATGGGTATATTTTATGTTTTTTTTTTTTTTCAGAATAATAATAACTCAGAGGTCTGAAATGTTTGAAAACTTTTCTTGGCTCACACTTTCCATGTGTAGAACAGAATGTTTCATAGTAGTTTTGCCTTTTCCTTCTATTCTGGTGGAATCAAAAGTAATTAGAACAGCCAGTAACTGTAAGTCAATTAATGCTACTGGTTTTTTGGGGTTTTTTTTCCCCAGGGAACCTGTAAGACAGCTAAGACTGCGTGGTGCTGTGGACCAATAGCCTTTCAGCTCAGAAAACCCATGTTCACTTTTGGATATGCGATGTTCATAACAGTGTACTGGATTTGCTTCTCTCCTTAAGAACCTTTATGTCCATCGCTAAACTCATTACACAGCTCAGTGCAAACTGTAGTGTCTTAACAGCAGAAGGAAGGGAGACTTTATTGGGTGTATCTGGACAGCTTGAGATGTAATGAAAGTCCTGCCAAAAACTCCATGTGTCAAAGAGTTTTGAAGACCTTCATAACCTATTTCTGAAATTTATCCCAGCCAGCAGCACAGGCAGTGAGACACCCAAAACCACAAAGACCCTGTCATGACAGTCCCTGCACGGTACACAGAGCAGGCCACACCCATTTGTGCCTGGGTAAAGGAGTTTCATTACTAAGCAAAATTCTTCCTCTTGAGCAGAAGTAAGTCCGTTAGGTGATCACCTGCTTCCTTACAGAGGATTAAAAAAGAGTGAACAGAGGACAGACATACAGATCTAACTGCAGGCTTGACTTTAGAACTGAGGGATAAGCTACACCTTTCTTTCTTAGCCACAAGGTACAATTGGTGGCTATATACCACATCCCTCATCCTAGCACTGCTCTCTCTGATCAGAAGTTTCTGCTTAGCTGTCTGTGTACAACAGTGTTTCTTTCTGTGACTCTTGGGCCAACCTGAAACAAGCATAACCTACTACATCTCCAGACCTTCTTACAGGTATAGATACACAAGTAATGATCTGACTCAGGCTGTACCAGAGTTCATCATAAGCAATCTGTTTTGAAAGCTGTCTTCTTTTTAGTCTGTTTAGTGATAACAGTTTTGGTGGTCCTGGCCCATGTCAGCTGGATCAGTCTCATTTTCATTTGCAGACACCTTTATGTGTCCTGACCACAGCACTTCATCAGTGTGAAGCTGAGATGTGAGATGTGCAGTAAAGTGGGCATCAATTCTATGAATGTCTTGAATGACGTGGGACTGATCATCATGCTGGCATGAATAGGTCCTGTCTCAGAAATGTGTGAATAATATATGGTAAGCATTGGTCATTTGTCAATCTGGTGTCCTGGAGAGACAGTACCTAAACCAGTTTACATTAATCTTCTGGAGACAGATCTGGAAAAAAATATCTATAATTGTGTTGACCAACACAGCTTGAGTCCCTTTCCATTTCTGGACCCTCTTGGGAAGTTAGACTGAAACATGGGAAATACTTATTTCATATACTTATTAAAATTATTCTCATGGAGTAACAAATGGAACAATAATGCACAAGTTATGGTGCATCAATCACATTGGTGAAATAACATTTGATGTATTAAATAAAACCTATCTATCCCCTTACTTTTATCCTGTAAATTTCTATATTTTTCCATATGCAACTCTGCAGCTTTGTTATGATCTCCTACAAGCAGTGCCTCCTTATTATCAAGTAAAGAACAAGCCGAGTGATACTGCCTTTCTCCTTCCTCAGCTACTATCAAAACAGTGCAACAACCCCAGTCACAAACTCAAGAGTCTTTTGACAGCAGCAATTAAGCAACTTAATTAGTGAGTGAATAAAAATGATAATATTTACTGAATGGGAGCATCCTGTTTTGCATTTTTATTCAAACTGTGCACCTGAAGAATACCACTGAGTATACTACCTCCTCCCCTTCTGCTTGCAAGCTCTCTTCATTTTTTTCCCCACACTATTTTGACTTTGAAAGCACCCAAAAACTATTGCATGCCTAGACATGGGCATGATGCTGAGGCACTAAAAGGCTCTTCCAGGCAGCTGAGGGGAATATGCTGCTATCTTTGCTGTAGTTCTGCTGACCCTTAAAACTTGGCTTATATTTAAGGGATAATTTTCATGGTGCATTTGTAAGCTTGAAATTTACATCAGATAAATGGCTAATACAGCATTAATACATTTGGTAATTAACAAATTTTGGACTGACAGTGCTTTCCACCCTCTTTCTCAACATGTTTCACATGTACGTATACAGGCTTCTGTTCCCCCAGATTCTTTATTTGAGTGTTAATCTCTTCAACCTTTATATATTACATGCATACACATAAATATATGTGTTAGTCTACATGGGTTTTCTCAATGAAATATATAACCCATCTCAACTGCAAGTAAAGCCCCATACATAATTATTTTGGAATGACAGACAGTGAATTCCTTAGCCATTATTTTTGACGACCCTGTCATGGATGCCAGGCGTATATTGTGGTAAGAGCCTGAGAAACTTGGGAAAACCCACCTGGGGAGCAAACTCCTTTTTTCTTTATGGGAAGGTTCCCCAAGTGACAGGCCTGCAATCCTGGGTGAGCTTAATTAAAGTCAATAGAGAAAACTAAAGCATTCAAAATTGCTGCCTTTGGGGCTTCCCCACTCTTCTTTTTCTTCATTTGCTGACACTTTTAAGGGTAAGGTGCATTTTAAATTCCTTATTTGGGGCTTAGGGCTCAGTTCATCACATTCCCCTTCTGTTCTGTATCCTACATTAAATCTCCTTGACACTTCAAAGTGTTGTTTCCCATGATTTATGGCTAACTAATGCAGGTGCACTGGGCCTCCTATGAGGTGGTGAATGTCCTCTTTGACATCAGTATTAATGACTGAAGTTTTGGCATACAAAGCCAGGTAAGGCATGTTACCTAAAAGTGCAGAAAGGTAAACTGAGGCACCCAACAAGACAGCAGTGAAGCCAAAAGAATTTAACCTTGTTGGCTCACAGAGTTCTGCAGTATTTACTATGCATGTAGTATGAATTGTGCTGAGAAAATCCCTTGGGATTTTCTAAAATGTGCCTAACCAGACTATATGACCCTAGTCCTACCTCATTTCTTCTCCTCTCCTGCCACAGTTGCACATCACAGGCTAGAGACACACCGTAGCAGCAGAGCTGGGAGCACACATGGAAAAAAAAAGGCCTTTGTGTAATAGGATCTTGACCATCTGCTGCACCTGCCATTTCAATCCCTTGTCTGTTTTGAATCATACATTGTCAAATGTCACAATCGCTACCAGGCCTGAAGCTTGGATTAGTTCTTGAGCTTGTAATGCTTACATTTGAAATGAATGGCTAAATGTCTACTGACTTCAGCACAAGCAGAGCTCGAGCTGACAGCTACAATCACCTTCATTGGACCCCACCCATAGTGGCAGACTATATTGGAAGTGGTGCTGTTGTCAGCAACAGCAGTGGGACTGAGGCATTTGTGACAAACTACCTTTGGGGTTTGCTTTTGGAATAAAATCCTCATTTACCAGCCTCTGGTAATGAGGTGGCCACATGACTTTAGAGTGAAGGCATTTCTATTAGAGCCTAATGGTAGATATCATAAATGAGGTCTGTGAATTAAGAAAACACTTTGAACATTTGAGTGATCAAAATCCCTGATGATAAAGATGGGTGTCAGAAATTCCCCAGTTCCAATTGTTGGTCCCATAGCACTTACATGATTCACTACACGTTAATCTAGGCTGTCTGTACATCTATTGTAGAGGTAACTATATGGTGGGATGATAGTAATTACATATTCTGTCCTCCACAGCACTCAGAAACATAAGAGGTGTGCTATGGTAAGAGCAGGGGAAATTCAAAGTCCAGTACCTATACCTCACTGGGGTTAAAAAGAGAGCAATTTTTCTTGCTCATGGAGGTGGAAGGGCCTGAGGTGAAGAGATCCACTCAGATTCATAGAAATAAGGGCTCTGTGCAAAATGCTGTCTGAATCCTTCCCATTCTGTTGTGGGATATCTGAATCCAGCAGATCCCGTTCTCATCTGTTTGTATTTTAAACTGTGCCAGAGCAAGTATCTCTTCCTTTCCCTGTTCCTCCTTTTCATGCTCCCTTGGCAAACATCTCACTTCTTTACTTCCCTCCTGGAGGAAGGATATCGACACTGAAAAGGTTAAGTGGGCTGCCTTATGAGTTGGGATGTTGTGAAATTTACACTCATTAACTTCTCTGGGTGGCCATCAGGAATTTAATTAATATCCTTGACATGGGTTATAACTAGTATCGTGGCTTCCAGATGCCCATTGCTGAGAGAGAGAGAGACTGCACTCATGGAGAGTGACAGCTTTCAGGAGTGTACAGAGGCTTTGTACTCTGTCTTGCAAAAAGAAAGACAGCTCTGGTTGCCACCTTCTTCCTGTGGGAAAAAAAGAGAGGAAAAAACCAGCAGCCTTTTTGCAGGTAGCCTTGCTCATGACAGTAACATCACGTCTGTTTCTGCCCTTGTCAACACATCTCACTGTCCACAATCACTCATCATCTCCAGACAGACAGCACTGGAGGAGATCATCAATTGCCAATGCAATTCAGCAGATACACTTCATAAATTTTAATTACATTCCCACTGAAAATGAATGGTCAGAAAATATAAAACATCTGCCATCCAGATCATTTACATTTTTCATACAATAAATCATTGGCAACATCCAAAACAATGGATTAAATCATGTGGAGTGTGATAGGTCAAGAAAGAAGAAACGGCACCCATCGTGTGATTACTGTTTGGACCAAAGCCATTACACGGTGTACAGTATCAAGGAAAATAAAAACATAAAAAAATAGTAACCATTTGGACTTGTCCTCATAAATAAAAGATCCCTGGTATCAAATAGACCCTTCTAATGGATCTATTACTGTGTCCATGGAAAAATGAGGGATTGTTTAAGTAAAAGAATATTTAGTTAATTAAGATGGAAGGAAATGAGCATTTATCAACTGAGTGTCTGGCCTATTTAGCTTGTAAATAGAATAAAGAAGTGATGTCAGTGGAAAATAATCTGTTAATCAGGTTTAACTAATATCATGACTGTTAAAATAACTCAATCAACATTTTCTTCGATAGTGTGGTGTGAAATCCTAGTGTGAGATCATCAAACAGTATGTCCAAATTATGTCTTTTACCTGACAAAGCATCACAATACATGTTTACCAAGCCAGATGCGGGATTCAGAGGGGACCTCCTACATCCTTTCATTCTCTGTTTGGCAAGGGAGCCAGCCCTGGTGCAGTGATGCTCAATGAGCCCTGCCCCAGGAGATAAGAAACCTGTGCTCAGCTCCTCTTCTCCTTCAAACTGCTGGAGAGACAGGCCAAGGCAGGCAGGGTCATATTTCCTTCTAAGAGGGCCTAAGGCAATGCAGCCAGAGCCACAAATGCAAAAAATTACTTTCTGTTCTAGGTACCACAGATTTCCACAGATTTAGTGAGATTTGGGTGCCTCAGACTCTTGGAAGTTTTTACTCTGAATTGTAGGTGTTTTGTGCTGTTCAATATTATATGGCTGTTTTGTTTTTTAATGTGCAATGATATTGTTATGTCACCTTGTGTTGTGTTTTCATCTAAAGGATGCTTTCAGCCATTCTCCTCACTACCTGTGCAGTTACCAAACCTGAGACATGATCCTCTCTCCCTTGAACCATTTCTATTTTCTAAAAACTGAGAGTAATTTTAGTTGGATCCACCAAAGGCTTGTTCTTTTTTTTTTTTTTTTGCCTTTTAAATAGTACCAATCCAAAGGCATGAGCATCCATGGGAGCAGCAAACTGCGAACACACTCAAGCTCAAGTTGTTGGATACAGCACATCCTCATCCCTGAAGCAGTTGAGAGATTAGTGTGTTTGTTAACCTCAGTATCTTTCCTGTTGAATGAAATGGGTGGAAATCAGGTATACACTGAGCAAATGTTTATTTTGACTGGAAGCCCTGTCACTTTGTGTATTTATGTGAAATAGAGAGATGTATGCTTAGCCTGAGGAGGTACCTGCACTCTTCAAAAAAAGGCCATTGATGAATGGCTGTAAAAGCTATACTTTTATCTGTTTTATGTTCTTCTAATGCTGCTAAACTGTTGCATATTAAGTTAAAAAATAGTTCATTCTGACGTTACATGATGAGCACGTCTCGCAATGGTATGTGCAATATAAGCCTCTTTCATTTGACGATTTACTGCTGTTAAAAGGAAATAAAAATCCTCATAACATATGAGAGAACAATGTAGCTGAGATATTTTTCAAAGTGTTCAGCTTGAGTTCCTTGAACTCAAAATAATGTTTTTTTGACTCGATGTATCTGTGTATTTTTTAATTCAGCTACACAAATATCAAGGGGAAAGAGGTAGCAATTTTTTTCCGTCATAGAGATGTTTTACTTCATACTAAACTCCTTTACAACAACAGTAATTATTAAAAAATACCACAGAAGTGCTGCAGCACATGTTATTAGTTACTGTTTATACAGTGACACATATTGCTCTACAGACAAATAAAAACAATGTGGCTTTTCCTCTCTCACAGTGATGGTTTATGAGTTTTTTATTACAAGTTTGGCCAGCCAGAATTAGGTATGACGAGTAATTCTCCCTGAATCTATTCCTTTTACCCTAAACCTCACCCCGAAAGGATAAGTTTTTTAAAATCACAAAGCATTTGTGCCATTTTTGTCTGCTCTTCCCATCTCTTGCCCCATCCCTAAACTCCCACCTGTCTCCACACTTCTCTCATTTTCTAACCTGTTTTTTTCCTGTTTTTTTCAGTCCCATTGTTGCCATCTTCACATCTGCTCAGTCCAAGTGAAAAGCCAGAAAGAAGAAAAATAAGCAAGCCATAGTGCAAAGTTCCCGGTACCTCTGTCTATCCCAGAAATAAAAAGTATTGGCAGACCAGTTTTCCCATTTTTTTCAGTCTTTGGCCTCAATAGTGCTCATCTGTATATGGTAGGATATGGGATAGTCCAGTGCACCAACTGCTTCTTTCTGGCTTTGCCCTCCACCAAATAATCCACTGTCCTTTGCTTCCTCCTAGACTTTCACAGGAGTGCCTAGGGAAGCCAAATTACGCTCCTAAGGTGCTGGCTGGCCCAGCATATAGAAGAGGATATACTCAACATATTCTTGAAGGAAAGAACAGTTATACTTCGGCTGTTCAGGGAGTGCTAGGGCCTGCTCAGTAACTATGTTAAGCCCTCTTTATACTTCAGATTTACAGATTTCAGGGGCCAGTTGGGGGCATATATTCCCAAGAACTCATTCAATCACACAAAACCAAGAAGTTTAGGAAGTTTGTCCAGTCCTCTGACTTCAGCACTTCTTTCGCAGTGTACCTCCACCATGAAACATTTCCTGCAAAAATGGTTGAGGAGAAAATTCAAAAAGGCGTGTAGGCTCCTAACATGTCACTCTAGCAGAATGCAATTGCCTAAATTGATGTCATCCATCTGATTCCTTACACACCTGGAGATCAGCTCGGGTAGGTACCTAGAAGTTGCTAACACAGCTCTGGTGCTGGTGACTTTCTCTGGATCAAGCGCATGCTGTTGACGGTGCCTCCAGATCACCCCCACCAGCTGAGCTTTGGTTTGTGTCCAGGATGAAGGTCAGAGCGCACCAGCTGGCTTCCTCTTGGGTAAAATCCATCTGGAAAAAGCACTCTGGGAGCTCACTGAACACGCCCAAGGCACGCGTGGGTGTCTCAGCTTGATGGGAGCAGACTGCACCAGTGCAGAAAGAGTGCCCTGAAGGATGTGTGCCACAGCCATGTTATGTTATGTCTTATGCTCAGCTCTTTCACTGAACACATCTGCTCCTATTGGTGTGTGTGACAAGTGCAGGCACAGCCACTGTAGCTGTGCAGCTCATCCCAGAGCTGGCTGCATGTGCACATATGTGCGCGGGGCCGTGTCACCCGCACGCGCGGGCGTGCACATGTGTGTGCACGTGTAATTTATCATTTTTTTGTGTGTGACACACCAAAAATAATGTATGAGCTCCCTCTGCTGCTTTATACAAAGAAATTAATCAAGAAAATTGCTTGCAAAGCTGAGAGCATTTTATTTGTATCTTGCTGATAATGCTGTATGCACAAGTAATACTAAAAATAAGTGTGTATTATGCTTGCAAAGCACTGCCCAAAAATCAAATAATTAAATAAACAAAAGAATCTGTGTTGGCTTTTTTGACTCATAAAATATTCCAAATATATCTGTTTTTTTGGAATGAAATGTCAACATTTGAGGTAAGAGAGTTTTCTGACTTCTGAGAAGGTATCAGTAAAATCAGTGAAAGCTCTATTGAGAGGTAAGACACATAAATATAGCTAGGTTTTTGTTCTCTTCTTAAAGGGAATAAATAATTTTTAAATGTTTAACAGTAATATATTATTGGGTTAGAAGTTTTTGGATGTCTTTTGCACTTTGTTAAACAAGCTTTATATAGTTACACAACGTGACATAAATGACTCTTGAAGTTTATCTGAACTTCTAAGTCCCATAGGAAAAAAAAGCAGATTACTTTAGTAATGAAAACAGACCAATGCAGAAGAATATAGTTCTAAAGTTATAGTTCTAAAGACTTTAAAAAGCTCTAAAATATATTTTGTCTTTTCTTTCTTTTTTCTTCTTCCTTATTCTTCTGCTTTTAAAATGATACAAGAGCACTATCTGAACTACATTATTATTTTATGCATTGGAAGGGTAATTTTGATAAATTGACTTGCAAACAGGTTATTTTCTGAATGAGTAAAATAAAAAGTGTACTTCTATGAATATATTCAAAGAAAAAGTTAGATTTGGATGAAAATTTTTAGTCAGTTTTTCATCCTGAAAAGTATAAGTTTAGTTAAACAGGAAAAAAGGAATATATTTCTATCAATTCAAATAATCAGTTTGAATGACTTTTGAAAGATTTTTTTGACATTTTGAATTGCAGAATAATAGACTGAAGATACCCGTGGAGTTATCTGATCCCTGCCCAAATTAAAGTGTCTCAATATTGCTTAAGTGGATGCTTTTCTCTAAAAATGTACTTTAGTTTTAAAAAAAAAGGAAAAGCTATGCAAGAAAAGCTCCCAAAGTAGATGAAAATTTTGAATCACACTAGGCACTAAATGTGACACAAAGAAATGCTTGATTTTGCCTTACAACTTGGTAAGAAATGAAAAAAAAAAATTAACCAAAAAAATGAAAAAGAAAAATGTATTGCCAGAACTCTTAATGGACAATTATACTGTATGTGCAGGGCTGCTTGATCTCAGCTGGCAGTGAGACACACTGAGAACCAAATAGAAGAAATCTTTTGCTGGAATTGCACCAACCACATAGGCTCAGCCAAACACAGCCAATGGAGCTTCCTGAATATTACAGAATCCCAGAATCATTAGGGTTGGAAAAGACCTCCAAGATCATCAAGTCCAACCTTTGCTTGATCACCACATTGCCAGCACTATGTGCTATATGTGAAATGCCTCCAGTCATTTCTTGAACACTTGAGGCGTGGTGAATTCACCACCTCCCTGAGCAGTCTGTTCTGATGCTTAACAAGCATTTTCACTAAGAACTTCTTCTGATGTCCGTCCCGAATTTCTGGTGCAGCCTGAGTCTGTCTCTCTTGCTGTTACTGGTTGCCTGGGAGAAGAGACTGACCCCCATTATGCTACAACATCCAAGTAGTCGTAGGCAGTGATAAGGTCCCCCCCCAAGCCTCCTTTTCTGCAGGTTAAACAACTCCAGCTCCCTCAGCTTCGCCTTATAGGGCTTACTCTATACACCCTTCACCAGAAAGGCAGTGAAGCTAATGAAAGGTACAGAGTAAATCTTTTAAGGAGCAGTGGAAGGAGTAGGAATCTGCAAGAACTGTAAATGATAGTAAACTTCAGTAGTCTCAAGTTTTCAGAAATGTTTCATTGCTTTGACTACTTCTGCCTTTTGACTTACAGGATTGATGGTTTCCTTGGCTTTTGAATACTTGTCTGTCTAGGATTCTCGCAACACCTTTGTTTAACAATTATTTGCTTCATGCTCCTTGTATGAGTTGAATGGGACTATCACCCTTTCCCTAACTTTCACTCCATGTATATCAACTGTTGCACCACAGACCTGTAACTGAAAGGCAATTTGTTGCAGCCACTTTTAGTGTGGGAGTGTTTTCTCATTTGTCATAACTTTTTAAATATCTATAACTTGTTTCTCTATGTGTATACAAATTGATGCCAAACTAGACTAAGCATGTAGCTATCTGTATTTTTTCCACCATTAACAACTTAGCAAGGATAAGAGGCATTTGATAGTCTCCTTTTTTGTCAAGGCTTGCTTCTGTGATACTACAAGAAAACAGTATTTCTATCTGATTGAGTGCTGAGCTGTGATTTTCAGCTTTGCTAAATAGCAGGTATAAGAGGCTCCTCCTAAATTGCTGTATATGTTACTGGACCATATTGCTCAGGACAGTAACTGTTGGGTAGCTGCATTGAAAATGAGTGCACCTCTCACAAAAACTGATCTTTAATAATCCATCCTTATTTGTCCACATTTGCCAGCCCCTTCTACCATGGCAATCTCTCTGTAAACACCTCTGATAACCAAATTTGGGTCTAATAAATACACTACTCACTGATGGAGCTATAATTATCCAATCTGCAGGCTTTGCACATATAGGAGTTGTTGAATCTGATGTTCTAACACAGGCCCTGATGTCTCTTCTGGCAACTTCGCCACCTCAGTAGTTTGTGTTTTTCAGTTTTAAATTGGTGACATTAAATGTCTTTAATAGGTTATTACTGGAATCCTGTAGACGACAGAGACACAGTGAATACAAATAGAGTACTTGACAAATCACAGACTGTAGTGGTTGGCAGATCCCATTGGCAATTTAGTAATGTGCTCAGGATCACAGATACTAGAGCTGGAAAAGACACATTAGGTGTAATCCTAGGTTGAATGAAGAAAATGGCAGAATTTCTGTTTGGTTCAATGGGACTAGTTGCATTAGTAGCGTTGCATTATATCCTCTTCCAGTACTGATCATAGCAATCCAGTCTGTGTGGAAAACTATGGGGAGCTCCTTGAATCCAAGCACTGAGGCTTGGTAGGAAAGTATGTAGCTATAAGCTTTATTGATTTCTGTATTCATTTAGCACTGGCCAAACTCCAAAGGCCCTATCTCTGGGCTCATTCAAAATTCACTAAATTTCTTCTTATTGTATATTCCTGGTCAGGAATCCAAGGGGATGTACCTGAGACATTACACAGAACAGCTTGAACTGACTGAAAACTCTCACAAGATCCAGAATGACTTCTGCTGTGCTTCGCAGATGTTTCCAGCAGGCTTATTTAATGTTGTGTGTTGGAGCCATGGGCTCCTTCTTAAACCTTGACTCTTACTGTTTTCTACTGTCATCAGAAATAGAAATGACCCATTAAAGAGGCAACAGAGTATGCCTTTGATAACAAGATTCTCTCAGGTGGCAAACAGGCAGGAGGCTCCCAAGGAGAGGCAGCAGTTTGTGCTGAGGGTCAGGGTTACAAGAGCAGTGCAGGGCACTCCAGTATTCTATACCAGATGCATAACACCCTAAGAACACTCTAAACCTCGTTTGCGCTCAGGTTGTCCAAAATATTCCTCAAGTCTATTCTAAAAGTTGAGGTTCAAGATCCATAAAGTGGAAATGTGACTTCAATGCACTTTTTTACTTGTGGTCGTAAAGAATGTAAACTAAGAATTGAGTCCCTGGGGTGGTTGCACAGTTTTACTGTCATTTCTCAAGGCTTCAAGCTTCTGTTCTGCTAAATGGAAATTAGAGGCCAGTCTCCAGATATGAGCCCTTGAGAAGAAAAGCTACTAACAGCTACAAAACTTTACCTGGCATGTAACTGGTGCATTAATATATTCTGCTGATAAAATCCCACGGTCATATATATTGTTTCAAATCCTTCCACTGACTTTCAGGCAGTAACTGAAAAGGAAAAATGCAAGGTGATCATTGCCTCAATAAAAACCTTTCAAAGCCAAGTGTAAATGAATGCTGTAAATTGCACTTTTTTTTCCCCCTTGCGTCTCACAGATCTGAACTCTGAGGATCAATCAGTTGCGCACAGGAGTCATGACCCTGCTCTCATTGCTCTAAGGAACTGTTGTCTCACTGCATGCTATGACCCTTGGCATGAACCTGGTAATATTACTACTTGTGGGTCTATCAACAACAAGCCCTCTGTGGTCCCAATGTGCTTAGAAAAACTTAATTCCTCTTGTTCCAAACGTAGGGATCTCTTTTGTGCCAATTACCCTTTGACACTGCTATTCAAGCTTACTTTTCCAAACACTAGTCCCATAAACACTACTCCCTTCTCGGGGACATAGGTTGGCAATAGCAAGGAAAATTAGTGCAAAAATGTTTTCTTTTGTTGTTCTGATTTTGGGATGGTTGCTAAATGTGTCACTGCCTTTTAGGAAGCTTTGCATAATGGCTGGATAGCTGACTTCCTTGTGACTTAATCTTCAATTTTCTTGTAGGCTTAGCAGACAGGTTGCAAATGCTTTGTGGTCCTTATGGTAAGTGTTAAGTCTTGTTATGAATCTATGGGTGAAATCAGATTCCTACAAGTCACTATTCAAATATATGTTAGCTTTGATTGCCTGGGTGGTCAGTCACAGTCTCAAAGAAATCTTCTCTGTGACTATACTAGCCTTGGAAATACATATTTCAGTTATTTCCACATTCTTGAACCAAAATCACTTCCTCTGACAAAGAGGTGAGTTCTGATCAAGCCAGCTCAGGTGCTGCAGCAGCAGCAGCAGCAGCGCCACTGTTAATGCCCACAGTTGCTCTGCTTGCTGATTCCACAGAAGGAGCCTCCGAGTGGTGCATGTATGTCTCTAAGCAACCATTTACATTTGAGACATCCATCAGGGGCTGAGAAGTGAAAATTTGGTACAGAACACACCAGAGCACTAGGGACTGCTTGGCCTTCTCCACTAACTTCTACACTGGCAACTTTTGTCTACCGCTCTGCTCCTTTACTAGCAAATAAATACCTTATCTGGTTTCCAAGGTAAGGTCCTGGTACTTTCCCAGCTGAGTGGCAGGTTGCCCCACCAGTGGGGCTGCACTAAATTGGGGTTGCCCCACCAGTGGGCAGCTGGGCATCATGGTTTAGGATATTTGCCAGGTGAGCAGGCTGGTGGCCCTGCCATACAGCAGCACTGCAAGACTGAAGGAGAGGAAGCACAACTGATGGCAGCTTGTAATTTGACAGCCTGGAGGTCTTTCACAGACTCATCCAAAGCACAAATGCCATTTCTGGGTCTTGAGAAGGGCAGAGTGAGCTTAAACAGGATGAGGGCTGACATTGCAAGGAGTGTAGTTGGGGTAGACTGGGGTCTCTTCCTGATCACTGATCTGCTCAGGGGCTTTCAGGAACGTGCTACCCTGTGCTTAGCCACCATTTCTGCACTTTGCTGTAACTCACAGAGCTAGACAATGCTCCTCAGGGCAAGGCTTGTGCTGCCTGCCCATCTTCTCAGCAGGGCTCCTTGGGTTGTACTCAGCCCAGCTCCTGACACACCACCCCAGCTGCTTCTCTCCCTGGAGGGGAGCAGGGAAGCTCCTGTGCAGCTGTGAGGAGCCCACAGCCAGACCCTAGCTGCCACTGCAAGTGAAGTAAGCTGGGTGTTTGTGTCATTTTGGGGGCTGCAGTTGGGAACAGCAGCCATGCAAATAAGTGACTTCTCCCCTGGCTGTTCAGCAGCTAAAATGGTAATGAGGTAATTCTTGGACAGATGAAGGCAAATGGAGAAGTGAGCTGCAGTAGTTAACAGCAGACAGAATCTGCTTCTCTAGTGACTGTCATTCTTTTGCCCAAAGATCACAAGGATGGCCTCTGGTGCAGTTCATCTGGCCTGAAGCTTTCTGCTTTAGAAAGAAAAAAAAGATTCACTGTCTGCTTTTGCTATTCCTCTGGTCAATCTGTGAAAATTAATGTTTCTCTTGCTGTTGTTGTTGGCGTTTTTAACAGAAAGTCAGCAGCTTGGGAATTGGTGATCTGCCAAAGCAGTCACCATACACTGCAAGGTAAGGGCTGCCCACCCTGGCTATAGGCTGGACAGGCTGTGAAAGGGAATAGAAGTGGATGAGAGAAAGAGAACAGGTAAGAATGAACAGAAGTGGATGAGGGTTGTAGCATCAGGTTCACTTTTCAGTGTTACATTGGATGGTCTTTTTTATTGTGATGTTTTCTTCTTCCTTCTCCCCAGTATGTTTCAGTCATGTCCCATGGGGGTGCTCAAAGAAACAACAGTAAATTTCCTTCCCTTAACAAGTGGCACTGGTGAAACTGTGCTCCCATTGCTGTTGTCCTGGTCTTAGTTTACTGCCAAATCCTGTTGTGGGTACACAGCAAAAAGGGAAGTTTTTTATGTATATACTCTATGTATTGTGGATGGCAATATTTTTGGCCAGAAAACTCTTTGCCTAAGCTGAAACAAAGAATGGGGGTGCCCCCAGCCCCAAGGAAGAGAGCTTTGGAAAGTTACGTGCAGAGGAAAAAGAGATATACAGCCTATCCACTGAATTTGTATGTACTGTTGTTTTCTGACATACTAACTAATGGCACTGAAGTTTTCATGGCCTTTGATCTTTGATCTTTGATACTGATTATAGCAATTTAATTTAAAAGGCCTGACTTGGGTCATCTATTGTTATTATTCTAGTAGGTTTATAGTAGGTTTAGTGTTTTTGTTTGAACAGCTCAGTTAATTTTCAGTGGAAAAGGCCTCATTCTCCTGTGGTTAGCACTTTGGGTAATCACTTCCTGAAGAGCTTCCTCTCAGACAGCTCCCTTTGGGCACTTATTTCCAGTGAGTTAAGGTGGGCTTCTGGGTCAGAGCTTAGAGAGCTGTGAGTCAGGAGACAATCAAGGATGATGTATTTTTCTCACTCTCTCTATCTCTGTGCTGCTTTATTTCTGGAAAATCAAATATAACAGTTTAATCAAAAAGGAAGTTGGAAACAATGTAAAAATACTGCCTAGGTTTTGCACAAATAAAGAATAAATGAAATAGAAGCATATTCATCAAAATCGAAGTCAATACTGAAATAAAGTTGGCCCCTGTTGGTATATGCAACATAAAAGGAAAATAAAAAAACGTAGAGAGCAAAGCACTTATGAAAAGGATTTTTTATTTTGGTGAAATAACTGTTTTTCAGAATATAATAGCAGTAACACAGTCTATGCATAAATGTTATGAGGGGGAAACTTAGGCTTTAAATTATATGTTTTTCTTTCTATGCAAAAAGAATAGCAGAGAACAGCTTTGGACACTGTTTAGGACTGGGAATTACAACTTGGGTATTTTGGAGGGGCTGAATTACAAAATCCAATTTGATTGATGCTGACAGGGCAGATGGGCCCTTTAAAGTCCTGGCAAGGCAGGAGGTCACACTTGTAATACTGTGGCTTACGGGGACAGGGAATCCACACAGGGGACTGGGAACCCTCCCAGGGGCTCCCAGCCAGCAACCTTAAATAAAGTGCTGGTGCAGAAGGAGTACTGAAAATGCTAATAAATAAATAAACTAAAAACAGAAAGAAAATGACAAAGCAGGCTGCAGAGGAACTATCAGTAGAAATATCTGTCTTACAAAGTCTGAACACATCTGGTCCCTGTTTATTGTTTGTTGCTCTTCCTCTTAGACCGAGTCTGGGGAAGAGCTGCACAGGAGTTTTCCCTGTCATGGGAAAACAGTATTTGGCCCCATGATCTAGTGGAAAATGAGTTGAGGTTGCCTGCATCAGCTACACAGTGGCCCCTAGGAACTGACCTGTCTCCCAGTTAGATCAGCTTCCCTGCACCACCCTCCTACAGAGCTTTAATAGCTTAACTCACCACTGTGCCAGAAGGTACCCACTGGGGCTAGAGAGCATTTCCTCCTCTTGAGTGGAAAAGATTCCACCCAAGAGGATGCAATGACCCACCCAAGAAGAGACTCTAACAGGAGACAGTGACTTTTTGCCACACCGTAAGTCAAAAAGGTGGTTGGGAAAACTTGGTGATGAGCTGTTCCATCAGATGATCAATACATGCATCAGGTTTTCTGATGGTACTAAGGTGAGTGCTGAGGTGGTACTGAGTAGTAAGGTGCTGTCAAATAAAGGCTTTAGGAAATTTGATTCCTTATAATTTGTTCTGTTCTTGTTCTTTAGGATTTAGAGAAGGTTTTGGGTTGGAGGACTATATTTTTTTGAATAAAAAGTTGGGTTCGCTTATGCCAATATAATTCTGCTGTGATTTTATCTATGTTATCTGAGTGAGATCTCTTGATGCCAAATGAATGATTCTGGATAATGTAAAAATAAAGCTGTACAGGTTAAGCCAAACTTGCCTTGAATATTGTCCAAGAGCCATAATCCCAAGAAAAATACAACCAAAAAGGCAGAAAAGAGCAGAAGCTCATACAATTTTTCATTTCCCTTTCCACTGATGCCTTTATGATAAATGGATTTTATAAGAAACAAAGATCTGGAAGAAAAATGGGACCCAGCTTCTTCTTGGCTTTGAGGGGACACCTGCAGAAATTCACAGTGCATTTCACAGAAACCTTTAATCAAACCACCTTGGAGTCCTACACAGTCATTGGGGCTACAGAAACGCCAGTTTCTGCAGTTGGAAAGAGGCCAGTAAATGGATCCCATTGCCAAGTGGTTGTGGTACCTGTAAAGTTTCTCACAAGAGGTTCCATTTTAAGCACATTTCACATCCAGTGAAGGCATTGCTTTTATAATGGTTTATGATGTGGCCTTCATTGGACATAATCTAACTTCTGGTGGCAGAAATAGGTGGTGTGTTCAGTACAGGATGCAAAGTGACCTTTCTCCAAATTGAACTTTTCATCCAGAAAAGGGGAGAGAAAGACAGGACCTTTGACTGAGGATGCTGGTCAGGTAAAAGCATGGAAACAGAAGACCAGAATGCCAAGGGAAGCAGAAAAAGACACCAATGAAAAGACACCCTTATGTAGACATTTGTCTTGTCTGAGTACCCGCTACTCTACCCAACAGAGCTTGTGTTGCACCTAGTGGCTGTGATGAGTCTCCTTATTCCTACTGTCTTTGAATGTGCTCTGGCAGGCCTGCATTTCCTGACTGATGTTATTTACCGTGAGTATTGGAAAGACAGATGTGTAGTTTGCCTCCTGGGCAGGAGAGCAACTGCCTGCAGAATGCTGTTAGCTGGGAAGTTTAACTGCCTAAACTGAAGTGCTGTGAGTGATGATTTTAAAATTGGTATGTTCTCCTTTCAACTTATAAACCTATTTTGATATTTATATAGAGCCATAAAATGTAGCAGAAAAGTTTTAATATATTTACGGTCATAGGACAGCTACATATATCCTGAAACCAAAGCTGTTATTTTTGTTTTCTTTACTTGTTATCCAGTAATATTTAAATTATTGATCACATCCACTCAGGCTTAGTAAATCTTACATTCACCTTTTTAATGACTGAAATAGTGATTTTTTTTTGAGTCTGTGGTTAATAACGTTAATAGGCATACAGTACTGAAGAACTGCTTTTACCCACCTGCCAAAGAAATATGTCTGCCATGATGCTGTCATGGTTACCTTTGATGTGAAATCACCATCTTATTGTACAAGAAAGGAGGGGCAATGTTGTCTGGAAAGACGAGTTTAGATGACAATGACATTGATTTCTAAGATGAGGTTCTGCTGTTATCTCTGCTGCTTTGACTTTCCTGGAGCTGCTAAGATTCAGCTGAGGGCAGAAATAGAAACAAAAAATGTAGCTTATAGAGGAGTAAAGAGTGTTCCTCATTTATCTGGCAGGGAAATAAAGAACGTGAGGGAAGGACCCTCAGAGGTTTTGATGTATTTGCTAAGAAAGAGATGGATGGAGTAAGAGTGAATGGAAAGTTTTGATGAAGTTGCAAGGACTGTATAAATGAAGTTCCATTCAGAGTGGGAAGTGTGGTCTTCAACATCACCACTAGTTTGGCTCCAAGTCAAATTAAATAATAGATGTTTTCCTTGACCTTGTGCTACTTTCACAGTGTGTTACATGATATGTTCAAAAATTAAACTGCCTCTTAATAATACTCCTTACTTTGGTGTTATTATTGGAGTACCACATACAGACTAATCTTCCAGGCTTCACTTGGACAAAACTGTCAGTGTTTTCAGAGCAGGGTTCTCCAAAATGTCCAAGAAAAGCTTGTGAATACAGTTTCATTTCAGAGCAGTATTATACATTCCCAACACTCACTGAAACAGTAGCTGAAATAAGTTGGAAATACCACGGCAGAAGTGTTTGGACATACATCAACATTGTTTGTTTTCATCAGACTGGAAATACTACTACAAGATTGTCTGGATGCAGCAAGAGAAGAGTGGGTCTGTCCAATGGGAATTAGAATAGAATAGAATAGAATAGAATAGAATAGAATAGAATAGAATAGAATAGAATAGAATAGAATATAGAATAGAATATAGAATATAGAATATAGAATATAGAATAGAATAGAATAGAATAGAATAGAATAGAATAGAATAGAATAGAATAGAATAGAATAGAATAGAATAGAATAGAATAGAATTCTGTGCAATAGAATAGACTTTAGGTTTAAGCTGGAAGACTCAGATGTATTCCCCCTTGGAATCAGCTTGTTCACCTCTGGCCCCAAGAAAACATTTAGTTATGGGCCAACACTATCAAGGACCTGTAACAGTGAGCTCAGAACTCTTTCAGATCAGCATTAATAGGATGTGCCTGTGCTTGTAAGGATGCCTAGTCTGCATTTTTATAGGTGCATAAATAACTTGGCAGACTAAATTAATGCACAAGCCAGGTTAAGACCTTTATAAAAGAAAAAGATTGTTGCATTATTGGCATTAATATGATTGAAAGGGTGAGTGCAGAGATATGATGCCATATGGTGGAAAGGAAGGCCTGTGGTAAGCTTTCTGCTGGGAAACAGGGTGTCACCTTAGGGAAGTGCAGCGGAGAGAGACTAGACTACCACTCATGAAGATCTTCCTCAGATTTTCTGTGTCATCATTGGTATTAAAGGAATGGAAAGAAAGCAACTATCCTGACCTACTGTAGAGACTAGAGAATTTTAATAGACTTTTCTCCTAGGACTTCTCCCCAAGGAGAAGAATTCCTGTTGTATCCTGCACAGTACTTTTCCTTTATTTGGACCTTGCCTGCCATCTCCAAATGTGCATGCCATCTTAACCCCAAAGAGATCTCTTGTTCAGGAAAATGCTGCCTAAAGTGAAGGCTTTGGAAGGGCTCTCAAAATACACTTGGATGTGATTAAGCATTCAGGTTTGAAATGGATAATGATCAGAGTGTGCACAAAGCACTGGAGGGAAGGACGGAGAATGAGGAGGAAGAAGCAGAACTCAGTATTGTCAAAAAGCCACAAGACCTTTGAATTATTACACTGAAAATTGAAACTACTTTCTCAAAATTGATGGAAGTGCCATGTAAGGGTGTTCTCCCCTGTACCTCATGTCCAAAGTTTACACTTTGAAATATATTTGTCTGTAATTCAAACCTAGGAGTCTGAGTGACCTCAAGTTATTTTTTTAAGCAGTCTCTATATACATGACTCTATGCATGATGGCCCTTCAGACACAGAAAGACAGGTCGATGTGCTTTGAAATCAAAATGACTACATACACACACAGACAGACATATAGACACACACAGACACAGACACACACACACACCCCTCTCATTCCACCCTTCCCCACTCCTGCAAATTTGTCTCTTTTTTTGTCTAAGGAAAGATCACTGAAATATTAGAATGTTATCATTAGAAACTGATTCCATAACTTATATTATTATGCATATTCTTAAAATACATGTGTGTGCAGTCTCACATGCACAGACTGTGCAAACATACTATGCCATGTGAGAGCACTTCAGAAAAATCATTACAATTCATCACGCATTGTGTCCTCCCCACTACTTGAGGATGAAAGTTTTCAATACTAATGCTGCAAAGTGGGTATTATGTTGATTTATGCTAATCGGTTCTATACATGCTGTCATATTATATTGTTAAGTGATGACATTGGTGAAGTACTGTTGCTTCCAGTGTTAACAGCCCACCAGTGCTGGTTTGTAAACAGCAGGGGAGCCACCCACCTCCACAGCCTCCACGGTCTGTTAGGTACAGCTGGAAGCTCAGGACCTGCACTCATTCCTTTTTTAATGCCTTTATTGGCACAGCTAGATATAAGGAGGTTACAAAGGTGTTAAAAATGAGGATTTTCTCAAATGTCTTCCAATTTATTACTGTTTGGCTACAATAGGGCACCTTATGTGGATTTGAGACCTTCCTTTGGACCTACCCTGACCTAGGAGCTGCAAATGTCTGTCCATGTGCCACATGGTAGAGTAACTTCCATGTGAGCCAAAAATTTCTGTGCCTTATGAGCAAGACCTTACATGTGTCCACAAGGAGGATTGTCCAGCCTCTGCACAGATGGGGAGGAGGATGGAGGTTGCCCAAGACTTCTCTGCTGTCTGCAGTAGCAGGACTACTCGAAAGGACTGAGGAGGGAGGGGTGAGGACTAGGAAGGGTGATGATTGACTGCTCTTCCTGACTCTGCCTTCCTCCACTCCCACACCCGATGGCAGAGCAGGCTTGTGTGTTCCTGGGTGCCTTGTTTGTTCCTTCTGTCAGTGCTTAAGGGTACAGAGAAAAATACTGGTCTTGAAGCAGCTGTGAAGGATCACAGCTTATTTGTCTTGTCAATGTGGGGTAAACTCTCAATTGCAGATGATACCACTTTGCTGTGTGCTGCACATGTACGGCCAATGAATGCTTCATCTAAGAGCTAGGGAAGGACTGCTGTTTTCATGTCGACTCTGGAGAAAGTGTTTTGATGAATGGGAGTAAGTCAAGTTTCTTTGAACTCCCTTTATGTGTGATTTTTTATTTGCCATGTCCTGTGCTTAAAGACCTTTATGCAAAAAGTTCAGTCTGGGACCATCATAGATGACTTTCACTGTCCAAAATAGGATATGGAAATGTTTTGTTTGCATTTGGTATTTTATGTTAAATAGCAGAATATCCAGGACATATTGGCTTCTGGTAAGTGTATAACACGGCTGATGTTCAACAGTGCAGTAGTAAAACATTGCACTATTTTGAAACAATCACTTAGGTCATGCTATATTGTGGCTAAAATAACATGACCTTCACCTATCTACCTGTTATAAAACTTCACCTCAAAGGATGCATTCTAACTGTGCAATTTATCTTTCAAGAAACTCTAGATTTACTAAGCCCAGCCTGAGCTCAGTTCTCTGCTTTTGATCAGTATATTAATTTAACTGAAGAGCCTCTGAAACAAAAGGAACATTGATAGAATGGAAGCAGAGGATAGAGAGAACACAGCAGTACAAGCCTTTCTTGCAAAAGGAAGTTGCCCTGAAGACGTAGCAATAGATCAAACACTCTTCATCACCAGGCATGTCTATGGTAATTGAAGTTAACACTGGAACATTCATCTTATTGACACATCGTTTGTTTAAAAAGTAAACTCGGTTTGACTCATAGACTGTAATGATCAGTTTGTAACGTGGTGGAAAAAATTTTAAAGGCTGGGTTGTAAGATTTTTTGGCAGTATCTGGTACAAGGAGGAGTTGCAAGAAGCTGGGATAGGGAAGAGTTGCAGCTATTGAAGTACTGAAGGGGAAACACTGAGCAGTTCTTGGGACAGATTATAAGAGAAAAGTTTCTTGGTTTTCCCACTATTTTGTTTCTAAAGCTCGTGTGTAGCAAAAACCTCCCCAAAACATCAGGAATACTTGTGTGCTTCTGTCTGCTTGTGACCACCCTGGGGGCTATGCCCTGCAGTGCATGGTTTAATGACATGGGGCAAGCAAGCCCCATATCACTGAACGTTCTTGCATAGCCCTTCAGGAGGATAATAATCTCCACACTTCCTGCATGTAGGGTAGATGCAGACATGCCCTCATGCAGGGCCATGGGGCTACTGCTGTCTCTCCCTGCAGACATTTCTCTTCTGTACCCTGATTACTCTGATGCGTGGATTTTTGCAGTTCCTCTGAGCTGGGTGGCATCCTGCATCCTGTTTTTCCTTAAATACTGGCTTTCTACATCAAAAGTACTAGCAGTAAATGATACTTTATTAATCCAAAGTTATCTTGTGGGGAATTGTCTCCACACCTCTTTTTGCCTGGGGTATTTAACATCTCTGGCTACATACACCCATGAGAGTCCATGTACTTGAATATTTGTGTGTCTGTGTGTGTGGGTGTGTGTGTGTGTGTGTAGGAATGAGTGTCCAGAGTTTGCCGTGCACATTTCCTTGCACAAAAGAGACAGAACAATCTATCTCGCCATCACTGAAAAGAACAGCAGCAGGACTCATCTCAGAAAAAGAACACCCTCCTCACCAGTAGCACATTTGTGCTGATTGCTGTTATTGAAGCAGTTTATTAAGTATACAAGAAAGTCCAATACAACAAATTCAGAGGGAAAGAAAAGTTGTAAAGGCCAACACAACAGCTCTTTTGTGAATCTATTCATTAAGGAGGCTTGGTCACTACTTTAGAGGGAAAATGATATTTTTGTGGAAGAAAAAAAAAGAGAAAAATAATTTACAGAAGCCAAAGTGCTCTATCTTTTTTTCCTCCTTTCTCTCAGCTCAATTTTCTGATAATCTCTGGTATTCACTGAATCAAATGGTGACTGCTGATTGTTTTGATGATAAATTGCCTGCAGTGCATGTGGGACTAATTACGAGATGGCACATTTCATTCTGCCACCTGTATAAACTATATTTTAGACAGGCACAATAAGGGAAGTATTCCCAACAACACAACATTTGGGAAAGCTGCAGACCTTCTCCCTGTTCCCTCCCCCACTCTTACTAAGGGAAAATTTGTAATAAAGAGTTGGATCTTGAGTCTATAATATGGGAAAAACCTGAGGGAATACAAGGGTAAGGAAGAAATCAACCTGGAGGATCTACAGGAAAGGAGAAGTGGGGTTCTGGGAGAAAAGAAAGAGAAGGGCAATATGTCCATAGAGAAGGAGAGATCAAAGGGAGTAAAAGACCTGAAAGCAATAAGATTGTTTTGGCACATGAGAGGGAGACGATGAGGCTTAGGAAGTTGGCCTGGGGAAGTAGATGCTCAAAAGGTACAGGCAAAGAGCTAAGAAGAAAGAGACAAAATCTGGGTCAGACCCTCCTTGGTGACTGAAGACTGCTTGATGTGGTTTGGAAAAGTGAAACAGGGTGAATTCTGACCTTTTCTGAAGCACTGGCATGGCTAGGACACAAGCATTGCAATCACACGAGGCCAAAAGGAAACCACAGATGCTTTTTGCCTAACCTTTCTCCTGCTTCTTCTTGGATGTGGGGTGGTGTACAATTTTGATTAGTATTCTTTTGAAAGAAGAACACTTTTTTTTTTTTTTTTTGGTGCAAAAGAAAAAGTCTAAATCATTACAAACCATATAAACTGCATTTGGTATTTCTCTCACTTAGTGTGTATAAAACAATGTGACAGAATATTCAACTTTTTCGGGTTTTTTGTACAAGAAGTCCTTATTTTCTATAGCTGTCTACACGTTGTTTTTCTGCCTTTCCCTTTGCTCTCTGCAGATGTCAAGAGAGTGCAAGTGTGCATGAAGGTCCTTGACTATGAGAGAGAATAAGAGCATAGAATTGTTATTTCACCCTATGTTTTACACAGTGATGTTGTCATGGCCCCTTACAATGGCAAATAAATAATCTTCCTCCTGTCTTCTCTGCTCCAATAATGGTGCTTGTATCTTCCATCTTGTCCAAAGGTCCCAGTGCAATAGCTGACATAGAATAGCACATCACTGCTGCTCATCCATGCATGCATGCATGTATATGTATTTACACATTATCATCACACTGACTGGCTGGAGCCAGCTTTTGGTTATATAGTCTTCAAACACTCTAAGTCCCTTACTGCCATTGTGTTTTGTACATTGTGTTACACCCCACAGGGATATCACCAGGATACCAGTAATATCGCTTTGTGATATGCATGTAATCTCCCAGAACAAGCATTTGTGACCTAATCTGTGTGTATCACTCTTTTCCTGCCCAATTGCCATTCAAGCACAAAGAAATTATTTCAAAGAGAATTATCTTCATGTGTGTTTTGCTGTTCCTCTTGCAAGAGACTAGTAAAAGTCATAGCCATTTTCTTAAGCCTTTCCCTGCCACCACAATGGACAGCATTTCCAGTGACGCAGACTCTTGTCTTTTTCCTGGTGCTCCTAAGAAGAGACCAGATTCAATCTGAGTGAGTTGAGTGTCAGTCAGATTTTCCCTAAAAACTCCTGAATGTACTGCCCATATTGGGGGTTTGGGGGACCAGGGTCCCCCAGAGTTAATGCACATATGTCCTGGATAGAAGAAACACAAGTCAGTACTCCCACCAAAGACTGCTTGAAGAGTGGATGCATCTGTGTCATTAGACTCCAGAGAGCAGACCCAGGAGAAAGTGGGAGGAGACAATGCTGGAAATGCAGAATCATGATGAAGTGTCTTCTCTGAGTAAAATTCTGCCATGTCTTGCCCTTCAGCAAATACAGGTAAATCTGAACCTCAAGCTCAAAGTCAAGAAACAGAGTCTGTTTAAACTTCACTGGCAATGACACTGTGCAGAGTTTCTCTTTTGTCATCCATCCATCCAGCCAGCCAGCTAGCCAGCCAGACACCTGGTTATACTTTGGAAAATCATAGCCATTTGCAGGTTTTTTTATACTGTAACATGCTGTAACTTTGCCTTTAACTTTCCTTGTGCATAAGATTAGTTTATGGACTACCTTTACAGATGAACTATTAGGAATGCCAGGGAAAAAAACAAACCTGCAAAAGCAGCAGATTGGGAGAAAAGTATCAGTGTGAAGTCCTGACAATAAATCATTAACCTATGGTAATTGTGTAATTTTGGATTTGACTTGATGGATTTCCTTTGCCTTCAGATCTGAGTGTATATGAGACAACTTTGAGTAGAAAACAGTGTATCCATTTGGTACTGGACACCTGTGCAGCAAAAACATTGCCTTCCAAGGAAGGGTTGAGCCTGTAGTTGTGGGATAAAGGAGTCTTCTTGGACACAGACAGGAGGGATGGGAAGCTGAGGACCGGAAATTTGGGAAGTGGGAGAAAAAATGAAAGCTGTGAAAGAGTCCTAGAGTCTTCTGGGACCTCAAACCTCTTTGAATCTTTTTGATCCTCAAATCAAATTTCCTCTCCAGTGTCTGCATTTGTGTTCCATCTCTGTATCAAATGAAAACAGTAATGGCATTGAAGTTAAATAAGCCACTTTTTTACTGTTATAAGTAATAAATCTGTTTAAAGATGCATTACTACTTTTCTTGAGGGATAATTTAGACTATGTATCAAAAGGAAAATCAATAGTTTTTTCCTTTACAAATAATTACCTGTTTGACTCCTTTCTACTTTTTCTTTTTTATTTATTTTGTCTTCAAAATATTTCTACTGAATACTAAAATTGTCTTCTGCTTTAACTCTAAACCACTAACGCTTGCAACACAGAAGCAGCAAAATCATCCCAGGAAGCCTTACCTGAGGTGGTTTCAAAGGCCATTCATGCCCTGCAGAAAGTAGCCAGAGATTCAGGAGCTGGCATGGGCTCATGTTCGCTGCACTACAGCATGCAGAGGGTGAAACTCATATCCTGAAAAAATGAACACAAATGCATTCAGAACAGAACGGGGCTTTTGCTGGCTGTGGAAGCTTTAATTTTGATCACGTAAGGTTTCTCAAGGAGATGATGTTTAGGTTTCTAGGCAAAAAAGGTTTAAGACTATCTGAGACAGATTAAAAATAAGAGGTGGGAAAATAGCAAACTATTTAAATAACATCATGTTTCCATAACTTCTTCTCAGTATATATCTATGAGAAAATAAGATTTTGCTTGTTCATAATTTTTAGCTCGGCAAAATCTGTGCTTCTGTGTTCTCTTTCCATTTTGTTCATGAAGCAACCACAAGCCCTTCTCAGAGAAGAATAGTAACCAAATAAAAAAGTTTTTTCTTTCAAAAGATAATGCTTTGAAGAAACATTTTAAAAAGTCAAAGCTCAAAGTACCTGCAAACATGAGGTAGCCTGCATGATGTCATGATGTTCTGTCTTTCCTAGTCTCCTGTTCTTTTGAGTTTAATTTTCATATATTTAGCCTCGAACTATCAGTAGCTCTCTAATTTCTTTTTTTTTTCCAGATTTGAGACAACTCTTAAGTGGCTTTTCCAGTATCATTAGAGTAGCATGACTCTGTGTGGACATGTTTCAAGTTTGCCCCTTTCTGCAATCTTAATCTGTAGTTGTATTTGAGGTAATTATATCAAATCCAGATTTTAAATGAATTAGCTGAAATTCTGCATGAGCAGAGTGGCTGCTCACCTTGGGCCATGTCAGCATGTTTCACCAGGGCAAGTTGGGGCTCTAACTCCATCAGGCTGCACAATTATTACAGCTAGGCTGGATATGTCAATAGGAATTGCAACCACATGTTCCAGTTACAGAGCAAATGCACTTTGAGGTTGTTTAATATAATTCTTACACTATTTGCATCATAAGCATAGTCAAGATTATTAAAACTGTCCAAGACAGTTTGGAACTAGTTAAATATATTCACTGTTCACTTCACTGAAGCTCAAAGACAAACTCTGTGAGTGGTACAGTTTTACTCTTCTGAAACTCCACAGGATTTCCGTCAGAGATTTTGTGAGGAGGAGAACATGACCACCCCCATTTTCTGGGGAAATTTTCTCTTTGAATGCTTCATTTGTGAAAAAACATGAGGGTTTTGAGCCTTGGACTCACTGACACTTTCTGTAGCTCCTGGCTGCTCATGTTTTAGCTGAAGTACAGTGGCGTTCATCTCATCTGGTACACGCTCAGTTCTCCAAAGGAAAGAAAAAAGCAGCAAATTTTTAAGACTCAGCATCTTGCATTTCCTGATTGTCTGTTTAGGCTGATATTTAGTTCTAATGAAGGATAAATAGTTGGCAGAGGCACATCCCTCTCACTTTCATGGGGAAAGGTGTGTGGGAGTGGGGAGCTAAGAAAGTCAATGAAAATGCACAAGGTTAGAGAAGACATTTATTTGAGCATTCTTGCTCCTTCTTAACTCTCTGAAAAGTATTTTAAGTGATAACAGGGAGACAACTAAAAGTGGATGGTGAGTAGTAGGCAGAAGTTGTTACATGCTAAAAAAGGCATTTTGTGATGGAGACCTACTGAGGGATCTAAGTCTCTGGAATGTGCACATTAATAACACCTTAAACAAGTGCCAAACTAAAACTGCTGAAACGGGATAGAAAAATATTCATTCATCTCCTGTTAAGATAGTGTTAAATTCTGCTCTTCAAAAATAGATCATAGTGCAGGCAAACTTTCTTATGAACAAACAGGAGGCAAATCCACCCTTTCAAGGCTGGATATATTTTTATCTCAAAGTAACAGTAACTTCTTCTACTGGTTTTATTTTTTCTCCATAAAAGTAAAAAATGTAGCTAGCAGCAGAGGCAGTTGTAGTGCCAGTTCTGCAAAGCATTTAAGAATGTGCTGAAGTGCTTCCCTATGCAACAAAGCCCATAGCACATGCTTTATCTTAAACATGTGCTCAAGTCCCATTGAAAGCATCAATGTTTAAACACGTGTCTAAATGCTTTGCTGTACCAGAGCTCTGGGCACAATTTGTGGTCCTTTGAAGCCAGTGGGAGTCTTTCCAGTCCTTTCAGTAGATATCCCATCAAGCAATAAATCTCAAATGTTAAATAATCAAAACAGAAAATAAAAAAGAAATCTGTTAAAGGTAGTTGCTGACTCCATTCAAGTAAATAAATATTAAAAAAAAGCAGGATATGGTCACAGCTATTTCAAAAGCAGACACAATGAGAGATGAGATTCACTAAGCAAATTCTTCCTTCAGTTATATATTGAGCATGTTCATTCTGCTAAGCTATAAACCTGCATTTACATAATTTTTTGTCGTTTCAGTTCACTGTGGCCCCGATTCAGCAAATTACTTAAACAGGTGCTTTGCTTTCTACATCTCTAAGTCCAAAACTCAAAGTGGATCCACGTGTATTTGTGGCCTGTCAATGAAATGGAGCCTAGAAGATGGCTTTGCTGAATGTCAGATCACAAAACCCTTCCTCCACAAAGAAACTACTATCCAGAGAAGAATTCAATATATAATAATTTTACAACCTGTATCTTCTCACAGTCTGACATTACAAAAACATTTTGTAAGAAAGAAAAGTGGTAAAAAGCAAACAAAAAGAAGGCAAGTAAACCAGAGCATTGTACTCATTTGTACTCATTTGATGGTTTAACTTTTTAGGCTGAGAACATGTTCATAAAGCTAATTTACTTATTACAGGATTCTTGGAAATGATACAGCTACTCCATCAAAGGCAAAAGATAAGATAGAGACCACCAAACTATTGTTCTGGGTGGCAACAAATGTAATACAGAAGGTCAGACTGAAGCAAGTTTTCCAAACTGGATGAAAATAAAGATCAAAGTTTTCAGGTTAGATACACTTTTCTCAACTGAAATATGATAATTTTTTATTGTTACATAGAAAGAGTTAATATGGCAGAAAATTTGTTTCTTAGTAATTCCGATTTTGTTGTATAACTTAATATCTTTATCACATTAGAAGCCTACGCGGTATCTTTATAAAATAAGTAGACGTTGCATTACCCCTCAATGCGACAATTTTACATTCTTGACACAGAAGGCATGACAACGTTCTGCTGAAATGCTGCAAAGCTGAAGCAAAGAGAGGCACACGTGTCTGCTTTGTGAAGCTTCAGTCCTTGGTATTGCATCATCTTTGCCACTTGGGCTGGGTAAACCTCAGCACTGTTCTCCTGCCTTCTGCTGACAGCCCTCCTTCTTCCACAGGGAAGGGACACAAATTGCTCCGGTGGCTTGGCCATGGTGGCAGGACAGCCCTCTCTGTGCATGAGAGGCAAAATTGACTCATGACATTGGGACGTCTCCAGGCTTCTGACCACTCAGTGACTAGCTGGGACCCTCATCTTACCTAGAATATTGATTGCACATTATAAGCAAATTATGGATGAAATCCAAAGTGCATTGATTCATTCTTTGAGCATCAGAAGCATTTTCTACCTTTTAATACAGTTACAAAACAGACCAAGTGATTTTGGAAACATTCCCTCCTACACACCAGGTCTGAGCCCAGAACAATTCCCTTTGACATTTCATGGCTTTTCTGCCTTGCTTTCTCTAGCTTTAGGATTTACTGAGTGCACCCAGGAAAGGAATTACCTTACTTGAAGGTGAGGCTTTGGAAACCTCACTGTATCTGTTGTGTTTGTGGTGCTCTTGGCCTGAGGCTGGCCAGGCCAGTGCATTGCTTCAGTGCTGGACGATGCTTCAGCTTCTTTTGTCTGTAAAATGGGAGATGCGTAATACGTGGGAAGCTGATGATGCATGAAACACTACAAAAATGAAGTGCAACATAAAGGCCAAGTCATTTTATAATTGTTTCCTGACTAAAACTGAATTAGATTCTCAGTATCAGAGCGTTGAATGATACACTCACATAGATTATAATGTGGCATGATAACAGAGTCAGGTGTTGGTAAAAGCAAACTGATATTCCTAATCAGTCAACTTTATTAACCTCATAGAAGAGAACACAGTGAGTAGATATTGCCTTTCCTTTGTATTTTGTTAGCAACCTGCTATTGCCGTCATAACATATTATGAGTAAAACTGCACTGCAGATAAAACATCTGTTTTGAATAAGCAGGTGTATGGCAATTTCAGAACCAAACCCCAAATCCTAATTAAAGGTTGCTATTCCCATTTAACAAAAAGTGTTACTGAAAGTTAACTGCAATATAACAGTAGCATATGGATGCACGCACTCTTCTGATTATCAGGAGTCACCTAATAAGCAAGTGCATCCATGGCTTGCACTAGTTCTCCAGTGGCTTTTCTTTTTCCATTTTTAGTGATATATTTTAGCATGAACAGCATCACATTTTTAACAATTGGAAAGAGGGTGTTGGACACCTCTGTATCTAAAAAACTGGTAATTTTAAGACAAATGGTGACCATTTCATTGCTACTAGTGGCATTTCCCATTTACACTATGTTAACTCTTCTTCAAATTAATGACTCTGCTGCTGATCCTAGCTTTATTAACAGCTGTTCTAAGATCAATGGAGGATTCTGCTGCTGCTATAAAACATTTGATTTCACTTGTCTAACTTGAAAGGTGGAGAGTGCTCTGCTCTGTTTGGACCTCTTAGTAATTAAATCTATTTTGGAAGGGTTACTGGCTGTTTTAGATAGATGATTAATAATGCTGTTTCTTAAAAAGTAATTAGGAGAACTAGAGAATTCAGACAAGTCAAATACTTTCCTCCAGATGTCATCTGGATCTAGAAGGTTACGAAAATGTAGACACAACCTGAAAAGCATAGATCATAAAGCAGGAGTCTTTTAGTGCTTTTGAAGGGGAGAGAAACTTGAGACCTAGGCTAAAATAGTCTTCCATCAACCCTTTTAGATCAACTTCACTACAAAGTCTGTGCGACCTTGGAAATAAAGCAGTTGAACAGAGGGCTGAAAAGACCATGAAAGTGGTTAAATCTGGTGCCATCATAGACAGCAAATCCAAAAGTTATAAATTATCCTACCTCTACTTTGATAACAACTTGAGACATTTTGTGCAGAAGACCCAAATTCACAAAAACTGCCATGTGCTACTGGAAAAGAGGAAGAGAGGCAAGATGATGGTATGTTGACTGTACTATAGCCAGATAATGTTAGGATTCAAACCTATCCCAGGTACTTTTAGAGGAACCCAAAACTTAGTAAACAAAGTAAGGAAGTCAAGCTTTGAATCAACACCTAGAAAAAACTACTTCTCAGCCCCTAAAAATGATGCAGTGGAAGATGTACATTGTGTAATTAAACATAAGTGTGATACAAGTACCTCATGAAGCACTTCTGTCCTTTCATACAGTGCTACCTTTGAGCTTGGTCATTCCTCCCACACTGTCATGCACTCATTTGGACCACTGGTTTAAAACTTTGTTACTTTCATGGTTAATGCTTATTTTTGCTTGCATATTAACACTACTGATGATGAACTTAGACTCTTTAAAATGTCTTGAACGTTTAAAGGAATAAAAAATTAAGTACTTTCAGTCTTCTGTTATAATCTTCTGACTCTCAGCTGTTTTAGCAGCCTGTGGAAGAAACATTCTGAAAAGAGTTGTGTATTTATGAGTAGGATTTAAAGGTGCAGTGCCCCACAGATAAATGCATTTTATCAAATTCCAGTAGGTATGATATTGAGCTTATTGCTTAAGAGTTCCTGCATCTGTCTTGCTTGGAGTAAATTCTCCTTTTCATGTATGAGACATGAAGACATACCATTCTAATCCTTGCTTAGTACAATGTGTTTGAGGTGTGATTCTTGTTGTGCTCAGTGCTGTACAAATGCCAAAGACAAATCTTGTCTTTCTTTAAACGTCTCACAAACCATCATAATTTCTTTAAAAGTTAAGCATCATTTTTTGCTTGAATGAACAGAAAACATGTATATTCAATGCAGTGGGAATTATAGCTTGAAATGTCAGGTCTGATGGAATAAGGGAAAAGGATAAATGTTCTTGTTAACTACTTTACCATGTTCAAGTGAACAAAGTAGAATGGAAATAACTTATCCAAAGTGATGTAGAGTGTGCCAGATTTTATGGCAAGACATAAGATTCATGGCTGCTATAATGTTATTCTATTTTTATTGTGCTGGATGCCAAACAAATGAAGGACATGGAATATTTTGTTGGTGCTTTACTTATAGGTGATTCAGTCCAAAATACAATCCACCTTTTCTTTCTTTCTTTCTTTCTTTTATTAAATAGTCATTGGACTGGCTTTAGAAAAATTACTGTTCAAGACCAAAAAGTGGTGGCAATACTCAGTGTTATTAGCAAAAACTGAGCAGAGCTTCAAGCTATGTAACTTTTTTTTTTTTAAAACATTGTGTTAGGCTTAACAGCTTGCTGCTTTTTAAGCCTTTGGGGAGCACCTGGCTCACATTTGCAAGTTTTTCTTCATGTCCAGGAGGGTGTGAAACTTACACTCCAGAGGCAAAAGCTGAGATTTGTTTACTCCTAATGTGGGTCCTTTCTATAGCAATAATATATCTATATATGGATACATATCTGTATATTTTTATGCTAAAAAATATGCTTATAATATGTACACTCTTTTAGATCTAAATTACCCCAGCAGAGGAATTTGCAAACTTTTGAGAGTCTCTGTGAATCGAATACGGAGAAGGCTTTCCCAGGCCATGAACTCCAGAAAGTTTATCATTCACTTTTTGCCACAAAGAGGTCAATACTGCAAAGGCAGGAGGGAGCAGAACTGAGTTCATCTGTTGATGATCACCAAAGAGAAATCAGCAAATTTTTTTCAGGATGAATTTTCAGCCATACTGAATTTTGTCCTACAGCCTATTTGTATTTCTATCATAATCTAGCACTGTTAGAAATCTCAGCCATGCTGAAGACTGCTATTGTTATAATACATAAACAGTATGGGTTATTTTAATGGACATATTGCCTTAAACTGAATTTTCACCATCTGTTCTGCCCCTAATTTTGAATGCAAAAGAACATATTTCACAATTACATCTGTAAGTAATGATATAAGTAATTTAAATGCATGTATATGTTCACACAATGCAGCAGACAGCTGGGATATTTTTATCTTTCAGGCACAAATCAAGGGAAGAAATCTACTAACTCCTCAAATAGCACTTCCCCCCTTCCCTTCTTGTTGCCCATTTAGTGAAGCTGTTCTGTTTCAGGCATAGGTTTTCCAGCAAGCCAATTTTGCTGTACCTAGGAGTTAAAAGCTTGCTCAGTAAACTAATGCGCAAACTCATTTTTACAATGCTTCCCCTGTCTTCGCCCAAATCCCCTCTGGCTTGAATGACAGTTTGGCAGATGCAAGGCATTAAATCAATCAGTTTCAATAGATGTTCAGGAGGAGACAGGTCAGGCTGTGTGGGCCAGTCTGTCTCTGCTTCTGGCTTTGCTTTCATGCCATCCTTTTACACAGGCTTTGGCAAAAGTGCTCTGCAGGTGAATTTTGGACTGCCTGGGATGCAAGCTGCCTGGCCACAGAGTGGGATTCACTACAGCAGAAATGGAGCACAAACTTATCAGAATATGATAATCACAGCTATGTAGAAGGCTGCTATGAGACAATAAAGAGACTATTTTGGCTCCTATTAGCAAAATGTCCATTTTCAGAGAAGACCTTTGAACAGAATTTCATTCCTCTGCCAATGTTTGCAAGGTCATGAGATGTCAATTTAATCACTCAAGTAATGCTATTTGGTACAGCTGAATATTTACTGAATTCCTTGATACTTTGCAAAGAGATCTATGAAATGAGAATTTGAGATGTATAAAAAAATTACTTCTTGAGGGTATTATTTAGATAAAAGCTTATTTAACAGATTTTATTCAAATAAAATAATGAAATCTGTAAAAGTGGAATGGGTTTTACCAGATACTGGTGTCCTTCATATGTGTCATATGCATTTACTTACCTATATGTACCTACTGACACTTGTTTGTCATGTCTGCTAGCAAAATGAACTGGGATACCAAAACTCACTCTAGCAGGAAGAGAAGAGGAGGCAATTGTAAATTTCTAGAAGAAAATTTTAACAGGGAATTTATTCCTATTGTTTAGTGCAAATTGCTACTAGGGATTAGAGAGGCTTTTATTTCCTGTATTATCACTGCCTTTTTATGCAGCTGTACATTTACTACTGCTAGCTTTTTGCCATCTATGAAATAGATAACAGCAGTGAATTTGCATGGGCCTTATAGTGTAGTTTGATAGTATTCTCTACAATAGTGCCCTTCAGACCATAGTGCATTTCTTACTTTTTAACTGATAACATCTTTTTTATTTGAAGGAGGTCATAGCCAGAAACAATGAAATGCGGATTTACGACAACTGTCCCTACAAGCTTACAGAGTTGAGAATGATGGAGGAAAATTATCAGTGAATATTTAGGTAAGGTGAGTGGAGTCATGCATTAAGAAAATTGGAACTGTGTTGGAGATATTAGACCTTCAGATTTTCTTATAGTATCTTGAAATTTACATCATTTTAGCAGCTGGCTCTTTTCTTCATGGGGGTTGGGTGATTAGCTGTATAACCACATATAAAATGTAGTCAGATAAAAGCTGTCTGGCTGTTGATATGCCAAGGAATGAAGAAGTGCTGGGGCCAGCCTCTGATATGGGCTGCTTTTGGTGCTGCAGCCCAGTCAGTCCAAAGACACTGGAAAGAGTGTACCCATCTCCATCCCTCCATGGGCTTCATGCAGTTGGAACAAATCTCTAGATTACTATTTGTCAGCAGGGTTGGGGTGGGTACCATCAATACAGAAAGGGAAGCTCCCCTGAACTGAAGTGAGGGTCATAGAAACTGATTTTTCAAAATGATTCAACAGACAAAACTCCAGTTTACAAGTGGATCTGTCATAGTGTAAAGGAATTTTATAAAATGCTGCTGCAAAGGGAAAAGAAGAGACTGTTTTCTCTAAAACATGAAAATAGGATCTTAAACACCTGAAACCCACAAAATTATTAAGGCTGGAATTAAAAACTTAACAGAAATCATGAGTGCCAAGGGGTTGCCTCCTACTTGTAACACTAGATGTTTTTTCTATGCAGGCCACTTACGTTAACAAAGAAAATCCATAGCTCGTAGTTTCTAAACAATTAAGACAGTCTGTTTCAAAGAGATGATGAATTAGTTTTCCTGGGGGAGGAGAACAGCTGCACTCCTCACAGAACACCTTTCTGGCTTATTTCTTGCAACTTTTTAGATCTGTGTATATGAACAAATTTTCAAAGCAAATCTTTCCAGAAGCAAGTGATAAAATGAGAGCATCCTTTGGGAAGGAGAAGGAGTGAAAAAATAGCAGCCAAGTGAATTAATAAGGAAATAAAATAGAAAAATCTGATTAAAAAGAAAAAAGGAAAGGAAAAATAAATAAAGCAGAAAACTGCCAGATAAAGAGGGTGTGGTACAGAAGATTCTCTGCCATTCACAATTTTAGTGCTGGAACAGAGTCAAGGACATAAGAATCAAACACAATTGCATTAGTTTTGTAATTAAACAGCCAGTGCAAGCACCTAATATGAACAAGTGCAAAAGCTAAGCAAGACAATGCAGGCAAAAACAGCCTCTTAAAATAGAAAGGTATTTTAACGAGAATTGGCTATCTGAACACTTTCATCCTCCTGGGGAAAAGAGGAGATTCCAAACTGAGGTAATTAAACAAAGTGTGTTCTGAGCTCCCTCATTAAAATGGACCATTTAAAATTCCTGATTCAAATATTTCTGATGTTCTGACATAGAAATGCAACCTTGATATGAAACTGTGGTTCAGGCCCTTGTCCAGCGAAAGTCTCATTCCCCAGCTTTATCAGAGACTTTGATGTCTTTTATTATTCGTAACCATATAACCTCTAAACAGAGAGATATGTCGAAGGAGCAGGAGGAGGAGATTTTGTTTAAAAAATAGACAACTGGAAATATAAAAGAATAAAACCCAGACTTTTTTTTTGGTATTAATTATCTGTAGAAGGAAACCTCTATGGCAGATATGCCAGCCAACTCTCTCATCATCAGTTTCAAGACTTCAATCAGTGGATGACTCACAGTTAGTGAAAGAAAAATCGTTCCAGCTACACAAGGAGAGCATAAATATTATGTTTCACTTGGTATCATAATTAACTGCATGCTTCAGATATTTCTTTCATGTCTGCTTTCACAATAGGTAATATAATTTACCATTAATAGGATTAAAATGTCTTTAAAAAAAAGTAAATACTTTATTGGTTTAAGAATGCTTTCTGTTTGTTTTGTGCACATACATATTTGGCTACAGGCACAGTATTTATACCTCAGTGTAGAAAATAATGAAGAAAAAGAAGATAATGTGTATAGTCCAGAAGCAAATGCATTTTTTTGTCTTGCTTAGCTTGATAATAAAAACTGATTTTCTCTGAATTCCTGAAAATTAATCCTGAAGTCCCAAATTATGTACATTTTTAAAAATTTCATGCTAAGTAAAATACTAAAAAATATTGCAATGTCAAGACATAAATGTTTGCTTTGGGGACTTAAAATAGTAATGCTGAAACTCTCAAATTCAGAAGTGCTCTTTTGCTATAGCTTTCTATATTGAGAGTTGAGAAAAACCATCAAGTCTTCTGTAGTTTGAAGTATCAGTTACTTCCTATTATAATGTTCAAACACAGACAAACCAAGAAAACGGAACTGCAGGTCAACAAAAAAAAAAAAAAAAAGAAAGGGTAAGAACAATATTAAAACTATTAAAATTATTAAAATTATTATTAGCAGCATTAGCTTTAGGTTTCAAAACACAGCTAATAAGCCCGTAGATGTCCATCACTTATTATTGAGTTCCAGTTCAAAAGTATTTTCCTACTATATTTATGATTTTTTGATTTATCCCCTCATTTTACCATATATTTACCTAGTTTTTATTTTTGTTGTTTCAAGTGGAATTATTCTGACTGACACCAGAGCAAGCCAAAAGAAAAAAAAGATATATCTTAAATATTAGTATCCTATATAATATATTGTTTCCTTTAAAGGTAAAGGGAATCTTTATTACATAGGTGGCATCATTACATCTGCTGGCTGGTTTGTATAGAATCTGCTTGGAAGAGATTTGGTCTCCCTGTTCACTGCAGCAAACAGAATTTGGCATAAACATTTGAATGTACTCACTTAACTGCTGATCCATCTATTGAAGTTTCATTAGGGAGCCATGTGCATTTGCAAAGGATGAATGGTTTCATTAGCACTGAGACTAATAAACTTATAAAAGTTAATAATGTGAATATGTTTGATTTGGAATTATGCACACAGACATTAAGAATCACAAAAAGGCAGGCTTATAAATGCCCAGTTTTTTTCTAGACTTACACAGCTGGAGTATTTTTCACTTTTCCAAGACCTTTTAACCAAAAACACACACTGATTTCTTTCACATGTGCTCTTATGATGTTATCAACAGGTTCTAGTATTACACTAGGATTTCAATCTAAAGGTACAAATTTTATTCCGTCTAAATATTATTTCCAACATGGTTTGCTCTAGGTTTTTTGTTTCGTAATTGTAGCGATTTTTGTTATTAATGGGTCAAGGTAAGTGCATCAAAATTGTATTATAGTCAAAAGCACATCCATTCTGAGTGTCTGTTAAGGCATGGAGGTCATATATAGTCTTTATGTATTCCTTTCCTTGAAGACTCCCAGAAAACTTTCTATTACAAGATAACTTCTGTGTTCAAACACCCCAACTTAGCCCAACAGCTCTGTTGCATTCATCCCTGGACTAGTTTGGTTGTGAGCATCTAAGTGACCTAGCAGACTTTGGTGCCTTTTTTTTTTTCATCGTCATCATCATCATCAGAAGAATAAGAAGCAGAAGAAAATGTGTTTCGTTTTTCTCCCTCCTCAGCTTGCTTTTCTGAAGCACCTGATCACCTCAATCCACTGTCTGCATTCTGATTTCCATCTCTGAATATTCATGATGAGGTCTGAGTAATCAGCTCTCATGCTAGGAGCCTGACTCGGCAGCTGATCCCTAATGGTTACTTCCCAAACTTGTAGACATGTACCATTCTGTTTGTTTTAAAGGTGGAAAACTAATTCAGTTACTCACTTACAGGGTAAAAATAATGAAATATGGTTCAGAAAGCTCTGTGTTTAGAGCTGGCAGCAGTGCAATGGTTTCAGTAGAGGGTGATGCTCAGATGGCTACAGGGTTGCTAGGACCTTAGTTCACTGCTGAATTTAGGTCATGGATATCTGACCAACTCTGAGTGTAATGTGAAGAGACAAAATCTTTCATCCATCTCCAGAAAGTTTCAGCAGAGACAGACACAATGAGAAAGACCCTTCCCAGCCTGGCCAGCATGTTTTACCCCAGATCTCCAACCCTAAGTCACAAGTCAGTCTCACTGCCTACACATCTTCTCACTTCTTGGGGACACTGTCAGTAACTGCACCACTTCTGATAGAGGTATCTGTCCCCTCTCCCAGGGAACTGGGGTGACACCACATCAGGTTCTGTCACAGATGGCATGAGGGGGTTTGGGGAGGAATAAATGCCAGGCAAACGTGTATGTCCATCACTGAATTGAAGATGTGCAGTTAAAGATTCTCTATTGACAATGACTGGAGTCACCATCTATTTTCTTTCATCACTTTCTTTCTGTTAGGAAGACGACTCATCTCTGACAAATCTATCAGTGGCTCCATTCTTAGACTTAACTAATAGCAGGACTGTGGCTGCAGCTGCAGGAATTATAAATACATCTGGCTTTGTGCTGCCTGGTACAACACTGTATCTATTATTATGATCTGACATACATCCTAACATCTCCTTCAGGTGCTGGCACATCATTTACAATAATCTCAGGTAACTGATGTTGTGACACCTCTCCTGCATGTGTGCTGGGTTCCTGTTAAACGACCATGAAGTGAGCTACTAAAGGGAAACATCATCAGAAAAAAAGCCAGACCAAATTCAGACCTTCTGTAGGTGGGTGCAACTCCACAGACCTGACACGTTGCAGCTTGCAGGACAAGAGGGAGATCTGACCTGCAGTGCTGTGTGTTCTTTTCATATATAATTTTTACCAGCTAGAGGAAAACCAATACTCTCATCTTGCTGCAATTAATAGAAAGTATGCTGGGTAGAATGGCTGTTGCCTAAATTATCCTCCCAATTCTTCGTTAATTTTCATCAAACAGTAGTGATGTAGGACATTGTCTGATACAAGACTATAGTGAGAAATTTTGAGGTTCAGAGATGAAGCCAGAAAGTTACAAATTAAATTGTCACTTCAGACTGATAGTATGTAAAAGTTTTCTCTTAAAATTAAAACCAGGAAAAGAATTTATTGTATTTATTGACTGACTTGACCCACAGCTACAGGCTTTATTTCAGATTCAAATCTAGTCTAAACTGGAAAAGGAGTTTGGTTGATTTTTTTTTAAAGGTCTTGAAAGTTGAAAGCTGTATGAAAAATCTAAGAACCAGCAGATTCAAGATAAATTCCCTCCTCTGCCTGAGAGCAATCCCCCAGCTCCAACCTCCACTTGGGTATGTGCACTCCCACACTGTCCCCTTGACACTGTCCCACTTCATATGAATAAATAGACCAGTGAGTCTCATTTTAAAAATAAACAATTTTTTGGCAAGCAAGCTCTTTCTTCAAGACCTGATTAAGGGCGTGTGTGTCTGAAAGCATCTGTGATTTTTTCCATCCTGACACCTGTGGGATATCCTTTTGGCAGCTGAGGGAGGAGGCAGATCCCCATGTCTCCCACAACAGGGGAGTGCTCTGGCTGGCAGGGGCTTCTGGGTGTAGGACATGGAAGTATCCCCAGCTCTGAATTCACTGCTGCTTGCTTTGGAGCTGTAAATCAATCCTCCTCTTCTCCCCTGAGGGAAGGAGGGATAGACCTCCAGACCTAAGTAACTGGGCAGTGCAAGTGAAACTTGCCATGTTGCATAGGAATAGGAAAAGTAGTCTTTTTGAGACTTTTCTACTCACACAAAATAATAATTGTTTAATGACAACAACAATGATAATAATGACACCTACAATAGTAATAACAGCAACAGCAACAATAATCCTTCACAACCCCCAGGGATAACTGCAACTTCTGAGGGCTACCGTGCAGAAAAAGTTATGTTCACAGCTGCTGCTGAGGCTACTTAAGTATAAATGATACAAACTCATAAGCATGTTTAGAAACTCAAGACAGCTTCTGAAAGCCCAGCTTCCCCCTGGATCCCTTTAGAAACAGTACTTGTGAATTTTTTTGGCAAAAAACGCTGCAGTGGTGCTGCAGGCAAGGTAAAGCACTGGAATGAAGGCCAAGGAAATGCACTGCCTGTCCAGCTTCATACAGGTGTCATGGATACTGGCAAGGGGTATGTAACAATGTTTGGATGGTGGCTTGGTAGGGACAACTTCTAACTGTGGAAATTTGTTGTAGTTTTAGTATCCAAAGTTTCAAATCAGCATCTGGAAAGCCCTCTCTGAACAGTTTCAGAAATCCTTTGTAGTGATGAACCTAACATTTTTCAGGGCTCACAACTCAGTAGAATTAAGGCAGATTTTTCCAGTGACTGGTTACAAAAGCTCCATCTCTGTCTAAAGTCAGCTTCTCTGTCAGATTGCATATCTCCAAGGTCAAATGTCTAGCTATCCATAAAGAGGTTGTAAATTTATTTGTAATTTAGTAAACTACAGTATTTAAACTACAGTACAAAACTTTAGTATTTTTTCCTTTAATATGTTCTAAGAAACCAGTGAAAAAAAATTAGGTGACATATTAGAGAGACAACTGCCTCTCAACAAAATTCTCCCCTAGAAAGTCAGTCGATACAGCTCATTCCAGCATAGCTAAATGAGGGCAAAATTCTAAGCAGTAAAGCTGGAGTTTTATAATGAGAAGTACTGTGCAAATTTTGCTGTAGGCAACCTTTTCAGATCTATCAATAGTACAGTTAAACACAAATTGACAGACGAAACTTTCAGGATGCCCTTATTAACAAGTGAATTAGTCTAAGTGCAGTCATACTGAAAAAGCTCTCCTTTAACGTGTTTTTCAAAATACCTGTATTTTTGTTTACCATCCGCCAAATTCAACATGTTGCCACTTTTGTATACCTCAGAAAGCTTTAGACAGATTTATACCACATTGCATGTGAACTGTGAGGAAAGGTGCTATCAGTGATTATGGGCAAAATCCTGCCCACACATGTGTGCATGATTCCTGTTGGATTTAGTAAAGTTACATGTGCATAAATGAGAGCGGGGTCTAGTCCTTAATCTGATGACATTTTTTCTGTACAGCACGGCGGGTTAATAATAAAATGGCATCTCTTCATTTCTGTATGCAACTTTTTTTTTGAAAGAAATAACTGCTACGTCTTTGGATCAGGTGTTAATTATTCCCAGTAAGGTTTGGTGGGTAACTAGTGATGCAGATATCAAACCACCCACTCTCTTTGTAGATGAAGGGAAAGTATCAGGAGGATTTCTGCTGAAGTATTCATCACATCTCAAGTCTCAAATTGTCCAAACCATTCAATTATAACACTTCACTCAATGCATGTCAGCATGTCTGGCACTGTGTTTCAAGAATGAGTTGAGCTGGATTTCTCAAAGAGGCAGACGTTGGCTTGTCCCCTTGAGGGACAACAGAAATAAAGTCTATTGGCTCAAAGTTGAGACCCGTTCCTGGATCAGTACACGGGAACTCTGGGAACTATTACAGATTTCTAACTTTGTAGCCTCCAGACTCAGTTCACACATGCATATGTAAAAGGCTGAGATTTCCTGTGGTAGCAGCACAAGCATCCTATTTGCCGCCGAATAAATAGGTAAAACACTGACCTGATGATGTCACGATAAACAGGTCTGGGGATGTAGTCCTGTCTGTGCAGAACTAAGCCTATCCTCACCATTGCTTTAACAGTAAATGGAAACAATGCCCAAAGGAGGAGAGGAAAGCCTTTGAGTCCTTCAAGGGTTATATGAGATTTTGTTGTTAACTGCAAAGATACAATACATCACTGTCAGGAAGTGGTGACCCTGGATTATGGTCACCGATTGTAAAAGAGGTTTTCAGAGGCAGATGATGGACACTATGTCTATTATGTGGTGTTAAAAAGAAAGGTGGCCAGAGAACCTCTAAGTGGATGGGGACACCATGTGAGCAGATACCTCCTTAAGCTCTTTGTGTTTGCTTTCTGTGCTTGGCCTGGGCTCTACATGTTCCCAGAGCAATGAAAAGGCAGCTCACAGGGTTTTTCATGTTAATGTTCAATTTGATGTATCAATATGGTTCTGCTTGCACAGGCTATAATGAGCTCAAGATCATAAAGCTCTTATCAGCAACCCTGTTTAACTTTAAATGTAGCTCAGATGATTCAGTCTCCTCATTACTCTCACTTTAGTCAGTTTTGACCTGAAGCTGTGGAATGACATTGGTGAAGATTTGCAAGGTCAGTAAATACCATTCAGGAGAGTATTTCCAACCCCAACAGCTGAATTTAGCCAATATCAGGGTCTGTCTCTGTGAGCTCCACCCACAGTGCAGTCCTGTGTGTCATCTTCTCTATTTTTAGTAGCAATCCTAACTGCAGATTTATTTTGGCTAATAAAAATAAAAGGCAAAATCTTGTTTTCAGAAAGCCTTGTGTCTGTAGACAAGTCAGGTAGTGTGCAAGCAGGCTGCAGAGCTAACACAGGGCTGTTTCCTCTGGCAGCCTTACTAGCCTAGTCCATAAAAATGAAGGCTGGGCATTTCAGGAAAGTGCTAGTCATGCACAGAAACAGAGGGAGGTACCTGCATGAATTCCGAAACAACAAGGCACATTTGCATTTGGTCTCTGGTGTGAGCAGAGGAGTTCAGATCTGCCTGGTCTGCCTGCAGACATGAGTCTCGAGTCATTTAGGAGCATCTACCCCAAACAGACAAATTCCCACCCGATCAGCTCAACTACCTTAAAACCTATTCACAGGCTATGTAGAATTGGTTGCCAGCCTGACCTAGTTGTCAAAATGGTGTCTCACGCTAAGGCTGTGTTTGTTACCACACATTTGTGCTCCTGGGGAATTCAGGATACCTGCTTCACAAGCATGACCAGCTAAAATGGTATGTTTTTAATTAGGAGAAAAAAATAACAAGACAACAGACATCTGAGGGCAGTTTTGTTGAAAACTAAATTGATGATGAAAAGCTTTCACTCTTTGAAACCATTCAATAGCCAGGTGTTTTCTAGTGGTTCTTCAGTGCATTTCACTGCTGCATGTCAGTGTTACTTAGCACTATCACATTTACATCAAGTCAAATGCTGTAACGCAGAGAGTATCACCATAAGGAATGAAATGTGTCAGCCTGCGTATAGGGATTCTTGGGAAATATGTGCCTTTCAACAATCCTGCGGCTTTTATACAAATTCTTCTCACATGTTTGCTACCCTAAAATTCACAGGTAATTACAATGGGATGAATAATCCACATTAATCAGGTAAGCAGGTATTTGAGATCCAGCACATCTCCTATCAGACAATGCACACGAAAATACAGTAATTGAAGCTGCTGAGAGAATTCCCCACTGACAATGTCTATGTAAATCCACTGTAAAGAATAATTCTACGATTATGTAAAATTTGAACAAGTCCTTTTATCTTTAAAAGAATGCTGCACCTTATTTCACTTAGCACACCAATCTGGAGGCCCACAGAGTAAGAAGTGAATTGTCACAGGGTCCAATCCTATGGGATTCACAGAGCCAAAGCCATTGCTGGTGTAACATCGGTGACTGCTCTTTAGTCTGGTTGTCATCTTCCTGCAGAAAACTCCTCTGAATTAATGTAGCATATCCATACTGGGCTTCACAGCACCCTAAAGCTCTTTGTCTCTCTCTACCCCTCTGCCACCCCACATCTCAGTATTTCTTCCTGTAATCTTTTTTTTATGGCTTTATCATAGCAACTTTCTGTTTGTATTTTGTTTATTTTTCTATGGTCGGATTCTCTCATTGTCTCAAGCTGGCTCAAGTCTTAGATGACAGGGAAGGGTCAGTATGATGTAACCCTATTCTAGTATGCACCCTAGCCTTAGCAGAGTCCCCCTGACATGGGAAATTGTCAGCATGGTGTTTATGAACCCCTTGAAATGGACAACAAAGGCAGCAGGTGAGTCAGGATCTTTCTAAGCTTCAGCAGAGAAAAATGCTATAGGACATGGCACTTAAAGGGACATTTCTGCTGATTAGGGTGCTCAGTCTGAAACTATAGCTGACCTTTTGTAGAGTTTGAGATCCGCCTTACTGGAAGGGGAGGTCAACATCCTGAGCCCTTAGCCTACTTGTACAGGAGGGGAGATGTGAAAAGAGTTTCCCCTCATTGTCTGGAGGTATGTTCACCTCTGCTTTTCATCTCCCAGGCGAACACTACTGTTTCTTCATGCTGTGCTTTGGGAGCTTGTGTTGAACATCTGGTAGGCAACATAGAGGGGTTGTGAGAGGCAAATAGTTATTTGGTTCTCTGTACTACACAGTATGAACTTCCCTGGCAGTGGAATTTGGATTTTCATCTTGTTTGAGTGAACATTCGTGTGACCATTTGACAAATTCTTCCCTCTTGTTCTTGCTCTGTGTGCTGTAACCACAGGCCTGGATGTGACTTGGGATGAGGGTCACTAGCCATGATTCGTGCTAGACATTGGAGGACCTTGCAGGACTCTGCCATGGTCAAACAGGAACTGTGAGGTTCTAAACATTGCATGTAAGAGATGGAGTAGCATTTGGAAAGTTTTCTGTCTAAAGCTTTTTCCCAAAGCAGTGTGCTGCACAAGAACAAGAGGGTGTGATGCACTGGAGTGATATGTCAAGTCCAAAAATTCACTTTCTTTGCCTGGCAATCAGCTTGCTGAAGCTAAGTTGAGGTCAGAGGATCACAGGATGGGTAAGGTTGAAGGTACCACAGTGCCAAGTGGTCCAAACACCCTGAAAAAGCAGGGTCATCCTAGAGCACACACACAAGATCAGTTTATATCACTAAGACCAGTAAAGTCTCCTGCCACTACTTCTGCAAGTCCTGGGCAAGAAAACAGGGAAGAATCATGGCCTCACTTCTCTCTTGGCAAGAGTTTTCCAAGAGAGCCATCTGTAGGAGGAGCATAATCCCTTATCTTTGAATCAGGGGCAACATCTGATCCCTCAGGAGACTGTGACAAACAAATTGAATATAAAGCTAATAAAACAAATCACAACTTTCTTGAAAGGCACATGAAGTTCCCATCAGATTCTCACTCATCACCCCAAAGTTGCCTTTTTAATACATGACCATGCTATAACAGTGTATATCTGTTAGTGACTGTCCCATGAACTTACACTGCTGCTCATCCCATATACCCTAGATATACTATGTGTAGTATTGCATGCAGTCTTTACTGGGCTAGACCCTAAAACCAGCATCCTCTTGCACCAAAAAATCATCTCTCATTTTCATATGTTTTCAACTTAACCATGTTGGCTACAAGTTATGATGAAGCAAAAATGACAGAGAGAGAAACTGTGGTGCTGTGGTAATAGCTGAAGTTTCTTTGGTAAGCTGGGGGACCTGTTCTGGATGTACAGTGACAAGACGAAGACAGGTATCTCATTAAAGAATAGGTTTGTGAAGAAGAGAAAACTCACCAAGAAAAAAAACTGGGGTAAAAATATTTCTCTCAGAACAATACCAGTCTTAAGCCTAAAGGATTAAAAGACATGAGCCAAAGTGTCATAATCTCACCAGAGCCATGGGAACTGGAATCAGTCGCTTTATTCAGTACATAAGAGCATGGTTAGGACCCAAATTTTCACACTGATCATCTGTATGCTGCAGCACATTGCTAGCTGAAGTACAAAAACAAAAAAAGCCCTGAAAAAAGCTGAGGTTTGTAACAGAGCTATCTGACTACCTTTCACCAGGGACTGGCTGCCAGGATGTTCTATAACAGCAGCAGCACTGGCGGCTTCTCCAGCTTCACGTCTTTGGACTAAGGATGCATAATGACATATGACTGCAGCAAGGCTTGAATGATGCAAGGCATGTGATAACCCACTGCCCACTGCCTCTGCTATCCAGGCGAGGCAGGCTGTGCTGCGTGCACGCTGCAATGCCATCCCTGAGCTCTCACAAACAATAACCAAGTCTCTCACAGCCAGAAAAGCCCGCCAAGGCCAGCAGTGACAAAATCACAGCAACACAAAATAGATTAAGCGTATTTTTTATCCTATTTTTTGAAAATTTTCCTTTCCCCATTTCTGACTCATCTGCAGCCTGAGTCTTTTCATCTTCCAGCCGGCTATAGAGATCCTCTGGGAAAGGGAATAGTTCCATACACACAGCTTCTGCTTCTCTCTCCCCTGCAACAAATAAATACCCTCAAGCCCTTCAATTTACTTGAGAGTCATCAAGCACAGTTTAAATTTTAACCCAGTGATGTATTTTTAAAGGGATCCTTGTGTAAAGTTTGTGCATGTGTGTTACATGCATGTTTGTGTGCCTGCAAGTATTTCTTCCTGCTGTCCCAGACAAAGCCATCTCCATGCAATTTGGTTAGCAGCTTCCCTGAAATGACTGTAATGCCCCTGAAGTGTTTAGGCATCATAAAATCCTCATACCACAGATGGACCGATTTTGGAGGCAAGAGGAGATCTGTGTGTATGTGAAACTCTTTCTGGGCCTAATTCATATGGGCAGCCAAAATGAGTAGGTTTATCAGTAACATTGGATTATTTAAAAAATTGTTTAGCTGCTATAATGACAGCCAGGTATCCCTCTATATTGCTTTCTCTTACCAGATGTTGCAGAGTGAAAGCATTCCTAGTTTTGTTCTATATTTTCTAGCCTGCTTTGTGATGGTAATTTCCACTTATCGTTCTCTTCTGTGACTGAATTCTTCTGCAGTCCTTTAGCAGGGACTCGTCCATGAGGATACTAACTTGCATCTTTACTGCTTCTAAATTTCAGCTTTCCCTTTTACTCGGGTCTATTTCCATATGTCATTTTCCTTTTCTGCCTGTCTGGGAGTTGCTGTACCTAACTCTGTAAAGCATTATCTCTCCATCTCTCTAAAGTGTTTTGTGGTACTTTGTGTGAAGGATGGCATATAAAAATAAATTGTATTGCACTGTATTTTTGGACTGGCATCTAATCTTTACCGAGCTCATTCAGCCTATTTCTGAAAAACATTGGATCTTAAAGACTCTTCTGATCCAATGAATCTTGATGACTTTTCTGATCCTAGAAAAAGACTCCCTAATTTTCAAGTCATCTCCTGACACTAACACAGAGATAGAAGTCAGGAGAGTACTTTGAAAAATAGGGTTTGGCAGAAAAATATTCCTGGAACTCTTCCTTGTCTATCGTGTCTCTTAAGCTCACCTCTGGCCTCCACCCCACATTTTACTTGCAAATGTCCACCATTATGAGTGCTGAGGTGGGGGGAGCGGGAAGCAGGCGGATGGCGCACGGCACTCGTAGCGAAACAATCCAACAGCTTGCTTATGCATCTATTTGGCTTAGGATGGGAAATTAGAACAGCTTTAATCTGCTAGCAGCATCAAGCAGGGAAGCACTCCCTGGAGTGAAAGTGTTAGGAGTATCACAGCAGGGGCTGATGAGAGACAGCCTGCCATGGTGTCACAGCAAGGCAGTTGTACTCAGTGCACAAAATCTGGGGTGCTAAGAAGGACCCAGGTACCTGGCTGGGAATTGTAGGGGGAGAGAGAGAATAAGCCTCTGTACTGGGGTCTTCTGCAATAGGAAAATGCATTCAAAGACGTGCTGCCACATTACTGTCTTTGCTCTTCCTCCCCTCTTACCCTGTCACATCAAGGATTTGGTCTCTACCTTATCAACCACATAACTCATGTGCCATCCTAGTTTGTCATGATAGCCCATTTGACTCAGAGAGATTCAGCATAGGTATAGCCATGACTATATGTGAAGTGGTCAGGATTTGGCCTGAGTCTGGAAAACGCAGGGAGCAGCAGCCAGACCTTTACATTTGTTATGCAAAGCCCAGGTATGTTTGCTTTCTACTCAATAAACCTATTCATAATAATTAAAAGGCAAGACCTGAGTTACTAAGGAAAGTTGTAGGGTGTAGGGATCTTCCCTGCTTGAACTGGGACTCACTGAATTTTGTAAGACTGTTCAAATATCAGGAAATTTGGGGGAAATCTTTAGCTTGTGATTTACTGTAAAAGCATCAAATTTGAGGAATCCAATGTCCTGGAAAGTTGTCCTGCATAATCTGTTTGTTGCATTGGTTCATTGTCACAGTGCCCCTGGAAAGTAGCTCTTCACTTCCTTGCAAATGTGCTTTACTGCAGCTTGACTGTACTCTGTGGATACACATGGGAATGTAAAGGTAGGTGTAGCACGTACATTTACAAGGTGAGAACTGAAACCTGTAAAGAGAGCAAGACATATTAAGATCTTTTTACCAAAACAAGGAACATTGAATTTTCGAGTATAAGATATGCACTAGCTGAAAACTGGAGTTAAGATGCAGTGGTAAGAAATACCTACTTTTGTTGGGGTTTTTTCACATATGTATTATATTTTTAATGTATTAGGACAAACCAACACATGTACAATAGTAAAGTTTAGGTGTGAACTTTGGCCAAAGTTGATTATTATCCACCTTATGTATATGTCTGGAAACAGAATATATTATTTACTCTGTCCTGTGTTCAGAGATGGTATTCTGAACACAGAGATGATATTCTGAAGCTTCTATTCCTGTTGGAAATACTGGGATATTACCAACAGTCACAGCCCTGCCATTCTTCACATTGCTGGATGTGAAAAGCAGCTAGGACTTCAACTGTGAGCATAAACACTTTCTAATCATTCAGTGTTTCTGTGAACATCAAACCTGGAAACCACCTATCAGACAGTCTGTAGCAAAACCCCATTACCTTGTCCAACCTCACATAGGTCTTATATGTCCCATTTCTTGGAATTTGTGCAGAATTGTGCTTATGTTTCTTCGTCTCTTTTCTCCTCACTTCGTAGCTGCTGACAGCTGTTTCCTCCTCTGCCAGTTATTTGGAACTGAATCTGAAAGTGAGAAGACTACCTGCTTCCAAAGCCTCCCTCTACATAATGCACCCACAAGGTCTCTGTGGGTGATTCACTGTTCTTGCAATTCTCTGAGGGTGATATGGAAGGTGGGAAGCTTGCAGTTCATATTCTGAAAGCATCAGGTGCTTTCTGCTATCTGCATGGGCCAGCAACCATCAGAGGAACATGCAGTGAAAAGTGTGTGTACATGGCTAAGTGGGGAATGCAGGCTATGCCCCTTTCATCAAAGAAGGTCTAGCTGCTTGAAAGGGTTAGAAAAAGCTGCCAAAGAATGATAGCTATGGAGATTTTATTCTTGATCCTTAGCAGAGACAACAGGGGTTGGCGAGGTTTAGCATAAACCTCTGCAAAGTTATTTTAGTATACTGTACTGCCAAACTGTCAATAGAAGTAGAAGAGCATCTCTTGTATAAAATGGACTTAATGCCTAAACTGTGTGGTGTGGAGGCAAGTTCAGCAAGCTTAGAAGTGGTTACATGCACTAGAGAGTGGACAGCTTTCTCTTTAGAGCTGTGGCCACTGCTACATGGAGGAGCATGATGGAGTGGGTGTCTTCCAAACGACTGGAGCACTCTTGAAAATGAGAGCTCAGACAGCTCTCCTTCAAGCAGCTGGTACAGATTAGTTCCAGGAAAAAGCAGATAGCTCAAACTGGCCTGTTCCTAGTGACTGGATGGGTGATATGAGGAGAAATTAAGAAAAGGCTAGCATTTAGCAGTGTCATCCCAGTCCCGAGTGCTCATAAATACCTTCGGAGATGCACTTCAGCATCTTTCAGAGACATTGTCATCATGCTTTCAGTGAAATCTCTGCAACTCCATCCAACGTCACCAAAATAATGTCACTTAGAAAAAATATGTTTTTAAATATTTCAACAGCTCATGTGCAGTATTTCTAAAGATTAATGACACAGAAGACACAGGTCATTCTCCTTGCCTATAAAGGAGTGAGTAAATAATATTCATCATTAACACATAATATAAAATCACCTAGAAGTGCAGAACATCATAGCTGCTTAATTTTTTTTTTTGTTTTCTGACTGGTTTTAGTATTGTGGGATGAACCTAAAACTGAAGAGCTCTTGCTTTGATAGTTTTTCAGTTGCCAAAAGGACAGCAGTAACTATTTTTTACATAATTTCCAAGAGTGCATGAGTGCTGTCACTGGAGTTCACTGGATCACAGAATAATTAGGGTTGCAACAGACCTCTAGACATCACCTAGTTCAATCCCCTACAACCTACATCATAACAAGATTAAACAAATATGCAATTCATACCATCAGGAAAACACTGTGTTTTTTGGAATTTGAACTGATATGATGACCTTACCTACTGAGAAATTTCATAGCAATAGTAAACTTCTGTTTTAATAACGTTTATACAACCTTCTCCCTCCTATCAATTAATTTTACCAGGCAAAATTCTAAGGAGATCTAACTCTGACCAGGTTTTCCTATGCAACCTTCTAAACTCTCTTCCTAAAAGTTCTTGCACTCCTGAATTGTCAAAACAAAGTAATTTGGATCATAATTTATGTGTTTATAATACCCATGAACCATATTTCTCCTTTTGTTTGAAATATCTTGCCAATCTTATGAATCTTTTATGTTATCTTTTATTGTACTGCATTTACATGCTTGTAAGTTTCAGATTTTAAATTAATAAAGGTCATAAAAACACACCACCAAGTGATATATCAAAAAGTAGTTAATACTTTCTGTACGTTAAATCTTGTGAAATCAACTAGGCTCAGCTCTTCAAATGTATTCTCTACGTAACATGTAGTGACGTTAGTTGGAAGATTTGTATCCACCTTCAGCATCCGATCCAAGTGCTCTGAAGTTTGTAGAAAGACCCCATGTTGATGCCAGCCAGCTGTGGTTCAACCTGTCATTGCTGGAGGGCAATAAATCCACCCAAGCAGATGTGTCTGAATCAGGAGACCAAGCATCTATAAGGACCTCTCCATCTGGTTCTCCACAATAGACATTCCTTCATTTTGTCTCTTTTTCACAAGGAACATCAGTGGTATCCATGGTTGTCACTTTGTACTTTGTTTTATGATCCCTTTGTAGAGTGGCTCGTATGCTAAAGCCAGACTGAAAGTAACCATGTGTGTTTGACTTCACTTAGCAGTGTGAGAGTGTGAATCCTCAACCAGGCATCATCTCCAAAACTCCTATTGAGTCATTAATCTATAATAGTGCAATGGGCAAACAAATAGCTCTAACAAAGGAATTTGCAGTTACATGTTCAGAAAATAGTGAATGACTTATTATTTTACTCAAAGCTGAAAGCAAATAATCCTTGACTTGAGGATAAGTTACCTAGTTGGAATAGGAGATGCTTTAGAACTGAAACAAACCTTATTATCATTTTCATCCAGTCAAGAGCCCAAACTTACATCAGAAAATAATTAAAGAAATAACAAAGACTGGAGCCAATTTGGTTGAGAATGGACAGGTGCTGTATGATTTATTATCAGCTAAGGTACTGTTATCTGTTGAGATATTGTGTTTGTTATTATTATTGACTTTATGCTTTGAAAGAAGTGAACCTTAAGCTCTAGAAGTCTAGAGTGGAAGCTGACCATCTGAACTCTTTTTGGCCAGAGTAAACTATTTGCCCAGTTTCTGTATGTAACTGTTTTGTCACTGACCCTTTCTTCTGTCTCTAAGGCCTGACTATGGCACACAAAGCATTGTTTTGCCTGTTGGATTAAATGAATGCAAAGGACTACATATAAAATTATTATATCACCCAAGAGGGTGATGAACACCCCTGATAGTGTTCAGGCCGGCCAGTGTAGGTAGCAGCCCACAACAGGGTGCTCCTCCTGGCTAAGCCATTCATCTGAACTTATGGAGTGTCCCTGGAATTAAGCTTGTGACAATATGACGAGGAAAATGTAAATGTACATAATTAATGTAAACATTCTTTTATTTTTCAGCAGTAGGTTTCTTGTCAGTCTTTGCATCCTGGTCTCAGGACAAGGACTACTGGTGGAGATGCAATGTGTCCACTACCCAAAGCTCCTTGGAATAGGAAAATACTCTCCACACCACCTATGTCCTTATAAGAGACAGAAATCACTATGGCTTGTGTGCATCTGCACACCACAAGGGCCTTGGGGTATTTAATTTGAGTTATACACACAACATTTACACTGAAATCAAGTGGGTCTTAGTCCTAGTGAAGCTGACTGTAGAAGGCTGGTTTACAGGTTATCTGGACCACAGTTAATCAGTACCTGAGGTGGTAAACATTCCCTGTGTTTACTTTAGTTCTCTTACTCTTATATTGATCTACTTGTAGTTTTGCATTTGTGGTCCTTAAATTTGTGGAATCGTTGCATTATTTTCCCCCCCACTTTCTTAGCTCATATGTTGAGTAGGGCTGCACACTACTCCTCTTTTTTAATAAGATTTTCTCATTTTATCAGCTAGGAAATAGGGAAGTGGTGCATCTTCTAGGCCTTGCCAGCAATCATTTAAGATCCTGTGGCTTCCATGTTCATTTGACACCAGCACAGTTGAAATTGTCATGAAAGGAGGGCTGACTTACATACAAAATACAACCTCTAGTGATCAGCCAGCTGAGCGTTCAAAGCGGGTCGGCTGAATATGAGATATTCAGAGCACAGAAGTAAAGATAAAAGATAGTACTTATTCAGTTTTGTTCACCTGGGTTTTCTCTGTGCAAACTACATGCTTTGCCTTTTTATCTCAGGGTAGGCAGAAAGTTTATTTTGATGATGAGGACCTTGTTGCATATACTGGTTAGTATAGACGGAGCAATTATCACTAAGAAAACCCACCAGTGTTAACAGTCCCAAGCAAGTTTTGATTTACATGAACTGGTCAGCTCCAAAAAGTGGCCTCAGTCACTACTGTTGATGTAAAGTCCTTTAAAGCTCAAAGTTCAAGGACCTTTTTCATTCTCCTTGGGTCACCCAAAGTGACTTGTGACACTGCAGAACAAAAACAGGAATCTAGCTATCATCTGGATTTCATTTCACAATCTCTATATTCCAGCACAAATAGTCACAACCAAGAAATCCATTACAAATTCATGGCCTGTAGAGCTTCACTGTTGAACTGACAACATTTATCATGAGCTCTTTGCAAAATCATATGAGATTTCATAACAGATGTCCACTTCACACAGGTCATCACCACTGTGGCCTGTGTCAAAATCCATTATACAAGAGCTGAAAGCTATAAGTACGTGCTGCCAGCTACCTCCTTTTGCAATGTGTGGTGGAATGCACTGAGAGACAAGCAGGAGACACAAAGTTTAGATCTGAACTTTCCTTTGCATCTGAATTCCATCATCAAAGGTGAAAATGAGATAGCAGCACTGAATGCAGAGCTCTATTTTCGTCAGCCTTCTGTTGTGATACAAAGAGATTTTAAAAAAAAGTACCACGAGCATAGAGTTTAAATAAAAATCCAACACATTATATTATTCTTTAGTGGCCACTTTTAAGCAAAACATAACCATATAAAATTCTACTCATTCTTCCTGAATTTTGTTCCAGTCTTGTCAGACTGGGCTGACTTGATGTGTAATGAGTCTCTTATCTGACATTTCCTATTGTCCCTAGTGGTTGTAAAATCATTACTCCTGAGAAAACAAAGTTTACATGTTGATAAGTGGTGAAGGGAAGAATAAGGCTGTGATGAGAAACTGCAGCTACTCTTCTCACTTCTCTCTCATGCTCTGTCTCCAACAGGAATAATTCACATTCTTGCAATTTAGAGAAAAGTTTCCAAGTCCTCTATTTGGGAACATATTTCAGTTTCTCCTGGGAGGTGAAAGCAGTTTGCTGTGAAATGCTTCAGACTCTCACAGTGACTGATTTTCTGCTTCCTTCTCTTGGGGTAGAATCAATGACGGTGGGGTAGGTTCCAAAAAATTTATTGGAATAGGAAAAAAAAAAAAAAGACAAAAATGGTTGAACCCATTTAATGGCCGTGATATCATTTTACTGGCTTCCCCTGTCTGCAGGGCATATGTCAGTGGTTGATTTTGTGCTTGGAGCACCAAAGGAATGGTCTTTAAAGGCTTTTTCCATCCCAGTATCAAAAAGAGCACCCCAGAGACAGCTGTCCCTGATGTGATTAACCACTGAAATGGTACTTGCAAACAGGGTGATGAAAACCTCTGAAGTCTGCAATAAAGTGACGAGGCTCAAAGTCACCTTGAGATGGGAAAAAAATTCCTAGAATTAGGAGAAAATATGTACATTATTTATACAAAATATCATCATTATATTATAAAATATAATTTGTTAAATTTAATACATTTAAAGTGTATTAAAATATATTTTATAATATATTAAAAGAAATATTGGAAAATATCTTTATTACATTAAGCAGCTTTTTAAAAATTATTTATTTAAAAAGATTTAACTTAAAACGGGCATATAAACAGTGCTTAGGTTCTGAAGAAGGAAACATCAATTCATTTTTTTCAGGTTCTTAATGCACACATGTATTTGCATTGCATTGCCTATGCAATGAAATTATTTACTAAATTAGCAAACAATACTTGCTCTGTCAAATCCAGTTTTCACATCTTAACTTATAGTGGTGGTCTTTCCCAGTTGGACCCACATCATCTTCTATTATCACAGACATCAAGGAAATATGTTTTGGAGTACACCATGGCATTCAAAAGGCTTTGGCTTTCTCAGACCAGTAGAACTCCCAAGTGAAAGTATTTTTCTACCAACCACCACAGACTGAAAACAAGGCTGTACAACTCTGAGAGTTTCAGATGTACTTAATTGTTATGGTGTCATACAGAAGATGAGGGACCCCTATCAAAATTTAGAGATAAAAAAAAAAATTATCCCTGACAAACGATGAAGTTTAAGGAAAAGTCAATTCTGGTGATTCATGGTGTAAATATCTGAGTACCGCTAAAAATGTACCTATCCATTTTTTCTATGATATAAAGGGCAGGCAAAAAGCAGTTTCCATTATTCTGCCTCAGGGATCTTGCAGAAAGAAAAAGCTTGAAAGAAAAAGCTTTCTTTCTTAAAAACATGTCTCATGAATATTATTTTGGAAAACAAATACTATCAGCACACCCACCCTACCCAGCTTAATGGATCTTCTGTCAGTGAACTTGACATTTATCACCATCTCATTTTGGTAATTCCAGTTATCCACCTCACAAACAAAACCAAGCTAAAAGATCCCAAGAAAAACACTGCTTTGCAGAAATGAAGCCAATCTGCTTCTCCCTGTGCTTGTTGCTTCCTTTGGCTGTGGCATGAGAAAGTATCTAGAATCTGTGCTGCCCCACTGCCCTGCGGACCAAACCCCATCCGAAGAGCTTGGGCAGTGACCCACGGATCATTCTCCTGCTGGCAGCAGCTCCGTGACACCGCGCCATTCCTCCTACCCCAGACAGAAAAAAAAAATTGTTTTCCATACCTCAGGCAGGCAGAGGCAGTCAGTTTGAATAGCTGTAGTTCCTCAGCGTAGGTGAGAAAAAAAGGAAGAGAAGAACCAAAAATAGCACCTTCTCTGAGAGCATGCAGGGCTTGATTCTTCCACAACGCGCTCTATCAACCCCGCTCCACAAAATGGCAGCTGGCTGGCAGGCAGCAGCCTCCAAGAAAGATGAGGTGGTACTCCCTGGAAAATTAAATAACTGGTATGGAGCTGCAAATCCTGCAGTGCTGGCTCCCAAAATGTTGGCTCGGGGTGGGGTGAGGTGTAGAGGGAGTGTTGTCATGCAGGGCTGGATAGCCTCAGGGACATTTGCATGGGAAAGGAAGGAGATGTGGAGCTGGGATAGGATCATGTAGGTTCTGCTCTGAAGTCTTGCAGCCCAGTGCTTTTAGAGCAGTACATTTTCCCTGCTCCAGCTCCTGAACAAAGCAAATTAATGAAGTGCCATTAGTTGACTACTTAGTGTTTCAAGCATTTTCCCACTTTACACGTATTTTTTTAAAGCAAAACTCAGACACGACCAAAAACCACACTAAACTTTTACCCACTCTTTGAGCAAATGAAAAGTGCAAAGGGTGACGGAGAGAAAAGCAAAAACATTTTCAGTTCTGTTTGTGTTTTAATTAAATGTAATGGGTCTGTTTCCAAGATTTACACCCATCTATTTTTCAAAGTGGAAAATGGTGCAAATTTCGCAAATTCTCTCTTAAAATGACCCTGAAATTAATAAGCCTGTGATGTTGATGAAGTGTTACAGATTTTTATTAGGCAGGATCTGAACAGCTTTTATTTCATGCTCTTATGTCTTCATACCTGTGTTGGGTGCAGCTCTCAATATGAAACTCTGAACTCAGTAATTACAGCTAAAAATTGTGACAGAAGGTTTTAAATTTCAGAGCAAAAAGAAGCAGAGAAATATACCACAGCCATATGAGAGACACAGTAATTTTGTCTTTGCTTGAGAAATCCTAATAAAAAGATGAAATTGCACTTGGGTTAAAAAAAAAAATAGGAGCAAAATTTGGCCCTGGTTCTTGGAAAATCTGCCCTTAATTTAACCAAGAATAAGGATGCCTCCTTTCTAAATGAATGGGGTATGGCAAATTCACTAGTGTGAGAAGAAACTTGTATAACATTTTAGCTACTGGGCAATATATTCTCTGCTAAAAAAAAAACCTTACAGTGCCTCCTTAAGTGCAAACAGAGGTAGCCAGCAGACAGTGTACAACATGTGTAACTCTGGGCACTGAGAACTTTGTGAGTCTGCCAAAAACTCATCTCATTAGTGCACTTTGCAGCTGTAGAACAACCGTTTGGCTGAAATGATGTACACTGAATATAAAACCATGTCCTGGAGGTGAAAGGCCCAGTGGAGGGAGTATGCTGGAACTCCATGCACCAGAATGATGTTCTAGGAATTCCCTGGTCAGGGTGCAAAAATTCATCTGCACATCTTGATGCCCAGCTTTGACAGGAAAAGGTCTATTCTCTGCATCGAGATCTTTCTTTGCAGCTAGCTCAGTCCTGGAGCTGCGAGGCTGGATCAGTACATCTTTCATACATAACACTCACAGACCTGATATACTTGCATCAAGAAGGAAATTAAGACAGCTGCCTGTCCCGTAGGAGCACAAATTAAATGCTGAAGCCCAATACATTTATGCAATGTTTTATACACCTCCAAACCACAAAAGCTGTCAAGTCACAATTTTGGTATTTTTTTGAATTGTTTCTTACACATTGTCAGGGTTTTGTGCACCATTCTTTACATTTAAAGAAAGCAACACAGACTGATTTCTGACATGCACCTTCCTATCACATCTATCAGTGCAGTACAGTGAGTGTTAAATGAATGTCACCACAGAGCCTCTCTCTCTCTCTCTCTCAAGTTTTAAATTTCCCTTGCTAGTGTAAAACTTAATGAAAGCCCTGGAGTATACAATAGCATTTTGAAAACAGGAATTTGTGACTGCTGTGAATCATCACTCACAGCAGGGACCCAGAAATGTGAATTGTGGGAGGAACAGGCTCAGTCCCCCTCTCTTTTTTACTGGGAATTTATTACAGGCGTGTCATTATTTACAATGCACCATTCACATCCTCTAAAGAGCCAATAAACTGGCTGCTGAATATGCATTTTGCTCTGTGGTGAACACAGATGTTTCCAGCTAATATCCATTTCATTTAATTTCTTTTCTTTAAAAAAAAAAAAAAATTCTATCTTGCTATTTCTGTAGCAGCTGGGTAACTATTTGCCAGTCTTCGGTTTGGGAATCACTCCTCATATTTATTATAGTTGTTGCCATTTGTGTTGCACAAAGTGGAGGTCTGTCCATATTACCAGTCTCTGCCTGTGTTTGCAAGGGTACCAAATGCAGTTGCTAAAATTCTCTCACAGTTTAAAGAAAAGGCCTCTTGAGGATTTAGCACAGGTTCAAATTTCACTAATGATATGTGGCAAAAATAGTGTCAGATGTTTTTGTGTTCCAAGACTACATCAGAAAACCCTGGTGTTTGAGGGGGATTTGTTTTGATTTTGCATTCCTGTGAGTAAAATATATTGTTGATTCACAACTGACAGGTTGGTGGTCATTAATTTACAGTCCCTTCATGTATTAGTAAGAGAAGGCATAGGGAATTACCGTGAACTGCGGAAGGTTTGTAAGTTCAACTCAGATAATCATTCCTAACTTTAGATACTTATCTCTGCTAGCACTGTCCCCTGGGATTGCAAAACTGGTCTGTCATTTATGTGAAAAAAGACTCTCCTGAGGTCTTAGTTTCCTGCATCTTGTCCAGCTGGAATCTGAAAGTTCAAAGGTAAGTAGTAAATACATTTCTGATTATCATCATCATTATTATTCACAGTCCTATAGCAATTTTTTTAGAGCCCCACAAGAGCTGCGGTTTCACACAGTTTGAATACAGATAATGGCTGAGGAGGTGGCAAAGAGGGGCTCACGTTTTATCCAAATCAGATTGTTCAAACTAGATTGCTATTCTATAAATTCCTCCCCTCCTTGTGGTGTGGAAGGCAGTGTTATTGGGAATCACCAGATGGCTGGTTACAGATGGTGTTATACATTCTATCTTCAATTAGCTCTTGAAGAAGTGCTTATTGTTAGCTGTGGTGCAGTTCTTCCTCCACATGAAAATACTACTGCTAAGACCTGCCCTGCCTGAACCTCTCTGACGAGCAAAGCACTTTTAGATGTGAGCTTGTGGAATTTCACAATTTTAGATTGTGTTTCTTGTGGAAAGACTTCTCAAAAGTGCTCCCGTGAGAAGACACTGAAAACCCAATGCGAGTGAATGACTGTGAGTGAGCAGCTCCCTGAATTTTTACCTGTTTCCTACAGGTTATATCCAATTGAAGAAACAAAATGCTGCTTGGGTCTAGACTGTGGGAGGTGAGCAAGACTTTGCAAAGCAGAAGGAAACGAACCTAGTGACTATTGCAAGGTGACAAAGCATACCACACTTTGCTCTCCCACCTGGTCTCCCCGCTGCACCTCCACATGCACAATCAGCACTGTCCTCTGCCAGAGGCTGTCTGTCCCTGCTGAGCCTCTGGCTGGGGAAGAGGCAGGAAGACTGGAGTCATCAGCCAGTGTGTTCATGCTTCTGACTCACAGGAAGGGCATCTGAATGAGTTAAGATGAGGCAATTCTGCTTGGAACACCATGCTGTGGGACACCGTCGGCATGACAAAGAGAGGCACCTGCAGTGGTAGGAAGATCTCATTGGAGTATAAATGGTAAAATTCTCCTTTTAAAGAGCTGGAGTCACTGTTTTTTCTTGGGCCATTTTATCACCCTTTTGGGGGGTCATTCCACTTGTAAAAACCCAAATCAGGAGTCTCCTAGTATTTCCATGTTCCTGTATATGAAATAGATAGATGTGGAAGGGACCCCAGTTAGTCTTTATATTGGACCAAGATCTTACCTCCTCAACGTCTAATAAAAAACATTAACCCCTGTAGCTGCAGACTGGTTGCAAGGTGCACGTCAATGAAGAATTAGGTCTTTTGCATCAGAAAAATATCTTGCAATGCATAATTTAGTATGGATTTCCCATGGAGGAAAAAACTTTTGTTTTTCATAAAAAAATTGAAATTAACAAATATTAAGGTTATTAGATAGACTCAACAAGGGCCAGTTGCACCTTTGGGAAAAAGGCAGGAATCCCCCATTGTCCTTGAGAACTGGGTCAGATGACAACATCTGCCAAAGTCTGACAGCAGGAGAAAGGTGGGCACAAGTCTCAGCCTCCCATGCTGCAGTACAGGCTGAATAAGCAGACCTACATGCCTGTGAGAAGGGGTCCTCATCTACCCGGGCCTGGGCTCCCTCTCATGCAGCAAAGTGACAAAGTCTTGGTCTGTCAGTGATATTCATGTGCATGGAGTCTTATAGAAACAGAGCTTCTAATCACAGACTTCAATAACAGCAAATAACCAGGTGTGGAAATTAAATACTACATGTGCAGAACAGTCCCTAAATATGTATTTAAATGCCAATAAAAGGTTTACAAGTCCCCTGGTGCTTGTACAGTCTGGCTCAACAGCTTCCACCTCCCTGGAGCCCTGTCATGGTGGCATACACAGTGGATTTCCCTTTCCTTCTCCTAGGGCAGAGGATTGGAAGGGGCACAGCCACCACCTGCTGCACAGCAGGTGCCAACTCAGCTGGTGCAGGCTTGGGAGGCCACTGGTCTTTGGGGCTGTGGTATGAGAAAGGGAATCCAGGATGTCCTCTGTGAAAGCTAGGTGAAGTAGTGGGTGAAGGCTGCAGTCAGTAGTAAGCAAATACCAAAGTTGCTGGGGAAAAAGTAATGGAGCCTTCTGCTCTGCTTCTCTCTCTCATCTTCTGGGGACGGGGGCTGGGATTAAAATTCAAAACAAGATTTTAAACCTCATTCCTTCTTTAAACAAGGTGTGCTATGCTTCCTTTGTGCTTCATTATTTTTCTTTTCAGGCTGCTAGCTCAAAATTCAGAGTGATCTTCTCAACCTTTGCGAGAGTGGGGATCTTTAAGATTTTTTCCCCCAGTCTTTAACTGGATTTGAATTTAGCTTTAGCCTCATAGTCAAACTTCCTATTAGCGATTTGGGGGATTCTTGGATCTTGCTTATAAGCAAGCAAATATTTTCATGCCTTTTTCCTTGGTTGCACTTGATTATCTCATATCTTCTTCCCTTCAAGCCATTTCCCTCCCTCACACCCTCTCAAATCTGCCATTTTTCTGCTTTTCTCTCTCTATTTCTCTTGAACAAGGCTCACACAGGGATATAGGTAAGAAGGAAATCACTTAAAAAGAAGGATTTGAGGTTGAATGAAGTAATGCAGATAACAGTGGTCAATACAAAAAAGGGGACAAAGTTTTTCTGTATGACTAAATCAGTGAAAATCAATGTAGGCTACCCTTCATAGCAACCCCATGCTCAGTGCTAGTTTTGGTGGCCAGCATTTTGTCTTTTTTCTATCCCCAGTTTGCTGCTGTGCTGTGCTCTTCTGTGCAGCACTGCTGTGCACAAAGCCTACATCTCTCTTACTCACTGTAAGCAAACCCAAAGAAGGTGAGACAAAGCCAGCTCAAGGGAAGCAAGTTATCGTAACTCAAATCACTCCACTTGTTCTGATTTTGCACAGCTTTCGTAATTTGTCTCTGTTTTTATTCAATCTAAGTTGAAGGTATAAAGTTAGCAAAACTGTTCGTTTTAGACAACTGCCTACAGGTCTTATCCAAGTTCACCAAAATGAATGGAAAAAATTCCATTCACAACAAGGGACTTTGGGATAGTTTCTAAATACTTATTTATATAGGAGGCAACTGCTCTTTCAGATAGCTAATACACGTCACAAACTTCCTTGAGGGCCTTTTAAACTGAAACAATGACAGAGAATAAAAAACTTTAAATAAGATTAAGGTTAGATGCACTACACTTTCAGAACCACTCTGTAATTCAAAGGTTGCTGTCTATGCTCTGGGCAGTTTAGAACACTTCCCTTTCTTTTTGTAAAGGGAAAGAGACATGGAGGATTGATTTAGCAACAGTTTTAATTATCAAAGTCTTGTTCTCGGTTTGCTGTCCACTCCTTACCTTGTTTACTGATAATATGCTCATAGAGAATACTCATGGGTATAGGGCTTAATGTGGTATGTAGAGTATGGTAGAAGATCGCATCATGCTTCTCATCTCTCAACCTGCCAGTGAATGAAATAAAAATTAAAAAACATTGGCATTGTCTTCAAGGGAAAAGGCTGGTTTTCTCCATAGATCCTCATTACATCACATTGGATGATATTGTTCTGTACAATTAAAGAGTGCCACAACAACCCTTTCTGTGAATGAGACCTGGCTCATATCATTCCCTGTGGCCAGCAGTGTTTAATAAGTACAAAACACATGGTTTAAGCAGTACCCTCCAGCTTGTGCGCTGCAATATTGGTCATAATGTACAGAAAAGGAGCAGGAGAATGTGTGTGAGGGGTTTGCATGTGTGTTGTGTATGCCACAGCAGGAGCATGTTCCATATAGACAGAGGTCGTCCAGCACAATACACTGGGGCTGCACTTAACTCAGCGTCTCTCCGAAGCAAAACCAGGCACAAACCCTAATTAAACCCAGGGTGTGAATCCCTGGAGGGCAGTGAGAGAAGGGTCTGTGTACTAATCCAGCCCGTGCTGACTAACAGCAGCGCAGCACAAGCACTGCTGTATGAATATATTCCTCTGGCAGCTGCATGCAAACGGCAGTCTTTGCGATTCTGATGACTTTTCATTTTTATGACACTGTGTTTTAGCTTCAGGTGTGAGTGTGAGACTGCCAGTTAAGTGGCTGTTCTGATTATTTTAAGTAGTCACTAATCAAAATGCTGAACAGAGGGGGCAGGGGGAGAAGGGGGAAAGGGATGGAGGTAAGAGATGTGAAGGAATGTGTGAGGGTTAGAAGGGGAGGGAGGAGGGCTTTGCATCTGATTTTCCAAAGCAGGGCAATTTCTTTAGTGAGGAAGGTGAGCCTGTTACTACTTGGCCCCTGTCTTCTGCAAGTACTTTAACTTCTCAGCAACCCAAATGATGATTATAGGGAAGGGGAAATGACTGGAAGGTTTCTAGCAGCAACAGCAGAAGCAACGGCAGAGAAATGTATTGTGAAAAATCAGTTTTAATAAAGCCCCAGCACTGACCTTGGAAACATAAGTATTTATATTATTGACTTCTGTATGAGGCTATTTGTTAAAAAAAAAAAAAGGAAAAAATGAAAGAAAGAAAGAAAAGAAAGTCTTTCTGTTCTTGTCTTGAGACCTAAAGAAAAAAATAACTAAAATTAGAGAAACTGGAGATATAAACGCAGTGAGTAGAATAAAGCAAAATACCTCTGGGGTGTTCATCTGCCATAGTAGTCATTTCATATCTCATCTGTTATATGAATGTGATAGCTCTTTCCCTTTTTGATAGGATCATTATGTAGACTCCACAGATTCAATTCCATTTACAAGTCAATGGTGTGAGATTTTATGACAATTCTTTTTACTGGGTTGATTCTGGATGATCTTCCTCTACCGAAAAAGAAAAAAATAAAAGGAAAAAAAATAAGGAGAAGGGGACAGTGTCATTTCGGTACTGACACGTGAGTGTCATTACTGTGACAGATCTAATAGCGCTGTCCCATCAGGAATGTGCCCAGGTGTTCTTGAACCTCAGTGTCAATGCTGCCAACATTTGAAGATGTTGGATGGAGATCTGTTGCTGGGAAGGAAACAGTTGTTCTGGGCAGAAAGGGTAACTGGTATCAGCTGAACTCACAGGTAATACATGGCACAGATGATTTACCTGTTATCATGCTCAGGTCCCTCATTCCCTAGTGCTTCCCTCAGCCTCCACAAGGGCAGCTCCAGCCTACAGCTCCATAGAGCTTGTAGAGTGGTGGTGAACATATATCCAAGCTTCACAGAGGAAGAAATTCTCTTCTCTGAGTTTATGCAGCACCTACAGCAACTGATCTGGGTCCCAATGTAGGCTCGTAAATAAGTGCCTGGAAAACCTATGGCAGGGGTGTGTATATAGGTCCATGGTATCCATATCAATACATTCTGCTGGAATTCTGGCTTTTCCTGACTGCATACAGAAGTTTCATAGAAGATGTGGGTTACACACCTTTAGGGTTAAAATGAAACCTCATGTTTTTTGTCATAGAAGTGAATGAGGTGGATGCTGAGGGATTGGACAGTGAATATTGTCAATACAGGCACATGCTTACAGTGAAATCCCCTTTGCTTAGGATGCCATTTCTTTGTTTATTGTCAAGCTCCATTCTGTCACAAGCAGGATCCACCAGAGTAATCCCCTTTCAATGCCAAGAGCAGCATAGGAAAGGTAAGTACCCAAGTGTTTAACACAGGAGGAGCTTAAAAAGGAATCTCCTGTATGGGGTAACGTCAAGTCAGGGAAAAAAACCCCAAAAACCTCTTGATGTCCTTTCTGGCTGTACTTTTCTGTACCCTGCAGAATATAAACAAGAGAAGGGGCACAAATGTTTGTGCAAAGCAAGACCCTACCAACTTTCTGCAAGTGAATTTTTGTTAGGGCATGTCTTCATGCTGTGATAAATAGCTTCTGTGGAAAAGTTTTACTGTTTCAGTGCATGTTCTGAGCATGCCTAATATATGTGTGTCCATTCAGAGCCTCCTGGAAATAGGAGCTGTTTCTCCTCCCCCTCCCTCAGCCGCCTCTCCTACAAGCAAAGGTCTGTCCCCCAGCCTGGGGGTTGGAGCATGTGCTCATGGGCTCACACTCTGTCACAGGGCTGACTCCAGCTCAAATACCCTCCTGCAGAGGAGGCCTGGCTGGGGAGATGGTATTCACCACCAAAAGAAGGTGAAAAGGGCATTGAATAAACAAAGCAGGGGGAAAAAATGTCAGTGATTCTCTAACCCCTGGTTAAAGCATTTGGCAGGATAAAAAGGAGACCTGGGGACTGTTCCCCATCATAATTAATCCTTACAGAGTAACCGGATAAACCATTTCCTACTGGTTCCTGGCTCAGCATGTCAGCTTGTGACAAGGCACTCTCAGGCAGCAGACTTTTCTGAGTTTGAAGGGGAGCATAAATGCATAATTTAGGGGTTTAACTCTGCCTTGCAAAGAAGGTGCATAAAGGTGAGACTGCACAATACTCATCATTAGTCATTGCTGATTTAACCTTGGGAACCTCCACCTCAGCCACTAAAATTTATGACGATATCAATATTAGGAGGCTCCAGTAAAACCCCACAAATTTTTGATGCATTTGGGGAAGGGCTGAGACCCTTTACAATGTTTCCCCCAAACAACACTGCTTGCCACAAATCCTGTAGGACCCATTACACACCAAAACACCTCATGCCCTCATGAGATACAATACCATAAAAGTGAATCTAGCAGCTGCTATTGATTAAGCCAAGTCATTGCTTCCATGCCTATTCCCATGTGGGTTTATCAGACATTTATGCCACATATAATGTTGCTCCTCCTCGGTTCATGACTGCCCAGAACACACATTTTACTTGAGCTCCTTCTCAGCCCCAAATCTCAGTGGACCTCCAGTCAGGCAGAATTCATACACACAGCCATGCTTTGAGCTACAGGCAAAGGGGAGGATGACAGTGCCACACTCAGCTCCCTCTCCCTCTGACAGATTTCTGGACTATTTGAACCTTCTCTTCTGTGGCAAAAAATCAGAAGGGATGAACTAGCCAGTCATTTGCAATGCTCTTTGGTGAAGCAAAGTCACTTTATAAATCTAAGATACAAGTATGATAGATGAATAATTTACTAATAGGAAGCCCTTTCCCCCTCCAAATTAAAGTACACCAGAAGACTGGAAACTGCTTGAGAAAGAAAGGTACTGCAAGAAACCCACCTAGCTACAGACAACTTTGGGAACATACGTAAAGCATATCTTCCTGTGCTGCTCCTACCTGAGAGGTAAATACTTTGATTTGCTCTTTTCTTAGTCATAGACATGGACCTGGAAGGCTTTCTCTATTGCTGTAGCTCATTGATGGCCTGTTTCCATAGCAGTAGGGAAAGCATTGGCATCTGGTGACTGATAAAACACCACCCATATCCAGCATTCCTCTCAAGTCACACTTTTCTGGTCATAACAAATGCACTGAATTCAGTGCAATTAGTCCAAAAGGAGGTGTTTCTATCTTTCATTCCAGCATAGATTATGTGCTATAACATGGCATTTGAAGTCATCAGCACTTTAGCTTAAATAATTATGTTTTACAGTGAGAGGTTTTTGTTTTACCTCAGTCAATTAATAACAAGCCATACTCAAATTTAATAAGTGTAATGAGAAACTCTTGTTTGATTTTTTTGAAGTCACGTGGCAGGGTAAAAGATGGAGCAGGCTATTCTTTTTGACTGGTGCACGAGGTCAGTGGCAAACCAGTATCGCTCAAGGGGGGTGTCTGTCAGCTTGGTTTCCAGACTGTGCCCTAAATGTTTGAAAATGTTAGAGAAATCCAAAAGCTACAGGAAAATATCTTCTCAGACAATATATTAATTGTCAATAGGGACAAAAAATGCTTTGAATCTTTGTGTGTGTATGTGTGTGTATGTGTGTGTGTATATATATATATATATTCCTTTTCTCCTTTTTTCTTATGTACTCTGTTTTTCATTACATATACATGTTTTGTTTGATCCTCTGTTGTGGTTAACATCCTTGGGTGCAATCAATTTATCTTCACTGCCCCAGCTTCAAGCCAGCTAAAGAAAATGTTCTCCACAGCAGATATAGACACCTTGGCTGTCTCCAAGGCTACAGGTCCTCTTTCCCTTAGTAAGCCTTGGACAACTTGAAGAAAGTTCCTCTTTATCTCCAACTTGACAGCACATGGGAAAAACTGAGGCTACAGTTACAGCTCTAGAAGGGTTGTTATGTATTTCTTCAAAAGCTTTCCCTGGTTCATCCCCCTGCAGCTTGCAGGTAGGTTATGGCTTACACACCAGTGCATTTATGGTGCGTGGCAGCTGCATCCAGGTTATCAGCCCATGCAGGGACCAGTCCCAGCCTGGTCCTTTAGGAGGTGGAATGGCCACTGAATGCACAGCTCATGGGAAAGGTCCATGTGTGGCTGAAAGAGGAGTGTATATCCTGAGGAGGAGTGGGCACAGTCCTGTTTCCCTGGATTAGATTCAAAATTAATTCATATAATTGTTGGAGGTGTAATCCCTTGGTGTGGGAAACCACTTAAGTGCATGCTCCAATCTATCCATATTTAGGAAAGCAGTTTAAACACTCCTTGTTAGGCAAGTGCTTACGTTCCTTTTTCCTCAATAGAGCAACTTTCCTGAATTAAAGCTTTTAAGCCAGAGTGGTATGCTCACAGCATGTGCCATTCTGACTGCCTTTGTGAATGTTAGATCTGTACTGCAAATGTGATAATCTCTGTACAAATAAGAACACTACTTTTCAATATGATTTTCAGTTTTTCACTCACTTAAACCAGAGAAAATCTTATAGCATAGTTTGTGCAGATTTAACATCGAAAAGCTATCTTCAAACTGCACACAGGAAGACAGTTAGAATAATTTGAAAGAAACTATCTTTTTAATGCATTTTCCTCCTTTTTTTTTCAAAGAGAAGTTCACAATTTCCTGAAAATGGACTCACTGTTCAAAACTACTGGATAGATAATTTCTACAAGGAACTACAAGGTCTTCTACAAGGTCCGTAACTCATGCATGAGTGATTGGCATGAAAAATCTGAGCTGTTTTGATTGGCCATTTCTAGCATAGGGTGGTCCTTCCCTCTTGCTAAAAGAACATAGCTATTAGGTTTAGGTTCCCCACTTTAGTCCTCTGTGTTTACACAGTGCACACTTGGCTTTCCTCAAATATTCTAGTATTGTTGGGTTAAAATCCACTTGTTGTGAGGAGGAAAAAAAGTCTCATTCTCTTGAATGTAAAGTGAGTGTATTTGGTCTATATTAGCACTCCAGTTTTAGTCATTAAGCACTGTGTAATCTATGCCTCTGCACCATGTGCCAATCTGCTCAGACTTCTGCAATGAGCAGAGTTTTTGAATGCACTGAAGAGTTATTAGCGTGCTTTTTTTTATACAATTACAGTGCAGCTGTATACGTCTGTTCCTCTGAGCCAAGCATTTTATGTGCTAGAAGTTGGCATGTGTTGGAATGATGCAAGTAAAAAAATAAATACAGGAGAGTAAAATGTCATTGAATGCTGTGAATCTTGGTGTTAAGGTGGGCTCACAAAGAAGCTCAGGTCTCTGAAGATAGATGGGACTGTGGTTGCTACGCTGCTGCTTTAGAGCTGAAAGATTGTATTAAGAGAGAAAGGAAAAGAGGTTAGAAACAAAATTTTAAATGATAATTAATGTCTTTCTTAAAAATAAGAGCTTTCTGCATGCAAAATAAGAACCTTATGATAGAGCATCAGCTCAGGACAGCTGCTGTGTAGCCAAGGAAGAACTTGAATCCTTTAACAGACTTTAAGGCTTTAATCTTGCCATCAGCTGACAACGAGTCTAGCCAGCTGCCTGCCTATGAGATATGAGATACTTTGACAATTCATTTATATCACTGACCTTGACATGCCATTTTTTGCAGGATAAGGGTTTGCTTTTGGGGTGGCACTGTCTGATAGAGCTGGCTAGAAAGAAGCTTGCAGAACCCTTCCATCAACAGCATCTCTCTGGGACGCGCGTTTCACTCCAGGGCTCTTTGCCAGCTTCCCTTGTTGCGGACTGCAAATGAACGTCTCGCTCTGCCTACACACTGTTCCACCTCTTTTGCAGATTTCAAGTGGACAAACATTATTTTGAATAATGTATTTTTGAATGCCTTTCACATGAAAAAGGACTAAAGTCCCTTTTCAACCTTAGTTGGAGAGGAAAAAAATCTATTGTGACAGATATATACAGTATATAGTATGCATGTATGTGTGTGTATGTACATGGTGGAAAAAAAGCACTAATCACTTTTCAGCATTTCTAAAATCTCATTTCCACATGCACATTTAAAACTGCTTAAAACCACTATATAAACAGAAAAACAGTGAACTTGAACCCAGCTGCTGAAATCTCTGAAGTGTCATGATGGGTTCAGTGTAAGAATCTGTACAGGAAGGTATAGGATCATGACAGAAAGGTTGGTTGCTCTTGGAATAGAGCTCTGCTTGCACAAGAGAAACAGTGAGTGAATTATTCTCTCCCTTTCCTTAAAACATTTTTGGTAGCAAGATAGATTTAGAACACAAAAATCCTAAAAAAATATATAAGACTCATGATGTGGGGAAGAGATTTTTTTTAAATTTCATTTGGGAATAGCCGAACTCGGAGGCAGTCTATCTGCCTTCCTGTCTGATGGCCCGTATTCTTCACAGCACTCCTGAGGCTGCACTCTCACCACATATAATTCCTCCCCAGTCCAGTCCTGTGTGCAGCATGTGGACTGCTATCCGAGGGGAGGGGGATCTGACTTGGCTGGCAGTCAGAGCAGCAGGAGCAATTGCAGATGCTGCTATTTACACTATTTTCACATTCTGAAGAACAAAGAGCAGGAGGCTGCCAACAAATCTTAGAGGCTAAGCCTTTGCCCTACACACGAGGCACAGCCAATGAATGCCGGCAGAAACATGCAGTGCACCACTTTGTGAGATATTGCATCTCTGTTTTGGTGAAAATGCAGTCGAGATCACTCACCGAGAAAGAAAAGAAAGGTAAAAAAGGAGCTTCACTGCCCAGGAGTGTCAGCCTTTCAGGAGTGTGAGGCTGAATGAAATATTTCTGTCTCACGTGAATGAGCCATTCCAGGTCTCGGGGATGACTAACCCTTAAAATTCATGGTTGTGGTGATAACAAAGATAGATGTTTATCCACTGCTCTTTAATCTAAGCTAGACATGAGCCCAAACACAGTTCTTTGTATGAAGAAACACTATTTCTGTACAAAAGCATTCTAGAGATTTGCATTGTGCTGCAGTGCCTGAACATGGATTTGCCCCTGTCCATGGATTTCCTGTATGGCCTCAGAGAAGTCCGTCAGGCTGAGGTTTTCAATACAATGAAAGAGGTTGGCTCTTGATCTTCCTTAGAAAATCAAGGATAATTCAGGTTTCTCTGTAAAAGATCCTCTGAAAAAGCCCAAGATTGATCCTGTTGTGTGCTTTGCCTTTTTTTTTTTCTCCTGGTCCTGCCTATTTGCCTTTATTCTCTACTTAGGTGGCAGACTGCACGGTCTGACTGCATGCACAAGGAGTGGGATTCTTATCTCAGTTAGACCCTCTAGGTGTAAGACACATTAATAATAATATTAATAATTTCTATTACTTATGACAGACATCTGTGTATCTGTAATATCTACACCTTGCATCTTTCATCATTAGAGTGTCAGAAAAGCCAGATGATAAATTTTAGTTTATTAATGAGAATTTATTCAAGTGCTTTTTGATTATTTTTAGCCATCTAAGGGTATTTTTGCACATCGACAAACCTCCTTTATCTTCTTTAAATCTGGACTGGGATTCAAAATCAGGTGTAGGCATTGGCATTCAGGTGAGTTTTGGTGGTGGGCATTTGGTTTGCTTCAATTTACCATTAGAGGACCTCTGCAAAGAAGCAAGCCATGGAAACTGCTGGGGATTCAGCACTGTCTTCCTGCAAAGAAGCAGATTCATAGACTTGGAATAATTTCAGATCTAGCTTTAATAAATATTCCTCTACCAGTCTTCTCCTCTGCTTCGCCTAGTGAAAGTGAAACTCTGGCATTTAAAAAAATGTGACTTTTAGGGAATTGGCAATTTAGAAGGTCTCCCATCCACAGTGCTTCTGTGTGTTAGCTGGGAGAAATCAGCAGAGAATAGTTTCAGTGTCAGATCCTCCTGACTTGCGGGAGGATTCACAGTAACATGAAAGAAAAATCAGTTTCAGATAAACAGCGTATCTGAGGACACAAGCACAATGGAGTTTTAAACTCTGGGGGTACACAAACAGGTATTCCAGTGGCATTCCATTAATCTAATTCAGATGAATAAACACCCAGAGCAGGTCTTCTACATTACAGTACCTGCCTAACACTAACTCAGACTTCACTAGCAAACACTTTCCCTGGGAACAGCCACAGGCTAATCCTGGATTTGTGTGCCCACAAGGAGTGAATATTGGCTATGCCTCTAGGGGACCCCTTTGGGTTTACTTTAATAAAAGGAAGAAATCTCAAGATTTGATGCAAAGAGCATATCCCAAATGGGCAGAAACATGGGCCTTTGGGCCTTGCACCTTGTGTAGTCTGTTCACTCTGTGCAAAAGGAGTGTAAAGTACTAGCAGAGCTGCCATTTTACACCAGCTCTTTACAGGTGTTGCTGACAAGGTGCAAGGTACAAGATGACAGAGAATAGAGGCCCTTTAGCTGTTGCTCAGATTCTCCTGCTATTTTACTAGTTCCGGGACAATTATTTTTCAAGGCAAAAAAAAAAAAAAAGCTAAAAAAACAACCCAAACACTGCAAAGAAATCACAAACTCTTAAAAGCATAGTTTATATTCAAGTAGCACACATGCCTGTGAACCTCGAAGTATGTTTAAAATGTGAATTAATAAAAGCACCACAATTTCTGAGAAGCAGGTTTTATCACAGGTATTAAAAAGGAGAGAAAACACCTTGCAAAGAAGCCAAGTCGTTCAGTTCTGATGTCCTGCCATGTAGTGCAGATGATAAACAAGGTTTTCTGATCACTAACACATATCAAAAATCTGGGGTGAGTTTCACTTAAGCTCTTATTCCTTAAACTTTGGGCAAACCAGAGTTACTGTAAAGCTACACACACACACACACAGGTACGCACATGTATGCACACACTTATTCCCTGGGGATGATTACAGGTGGAGGGGAAGGTACTAGAGGTCTTTATTTTCAGATACCCACTGAGTAGTTTTATAAGCAAATGGACAGATATTCTGGTTATTCTTGGCCATGAAGTCATTTCGAAGAAGCAGAAAAATAAATCAATCAGGAATGTGTAAAGGGGAAAATTGAAAGAGCTTTGTTTCCTGAGCCATCTCCACTTCAAGGAAAGAATTCCTCTTCCAAAGCTCACTGGTCTGCCAGGATATAAACTGTCTAGAGGTCACATCTCCAGCTGCACAATACTAATAGCAGATATTTTCCCCAAACACCTGATGAAACCCAAGAGGTAGAGCAGCAGTAGGGCCGTCTCTGTGCATCCACCCGAGTAACAAGGTGCAAAGATGAGAGAGAGTTAAAGGGCAGCCTGTGAGCAAGGGAGAGGAGGGGTGGAGTGGTTTGTATAAATAAAGGTAGAGCAAACATGTCCTATGTGACAGTGCTGTGACAGTACGTACACTCTCATCTATACGCAGGTACCTGTCGGAGCAGCTACTGTAACCATGTTGTAAAATATTCAATGACTCACTGTGAATAACTGTCTCATTTAGAAGAATAATCTGGTGACAAGACCAACATTGTTAAGTTGTGTCAACTTGTTAGGAAAGACATAAAACAAAAATACCACTAACATCCAAGGGCTGGAGGCAATGTCAATAATTTTTTGGAAGTGAGCGGCTGGAGGAAAGTGAGGCTGGGCTCCAGCAGCTTAGCACAGGCTCAGTTTGCAGAGAGGAATGCGGTAAATGAGGCCAACCATTTACAAATCAGCACCACGCTGATTTACTGGGGTGAACATACCATGACAGAGATCCCCCTGCCTCAGATATGAGCAGGTATCTGTCCTTAAGTATGAGATGCTATGGACCCAGTTCTACCTTTCCACGCTGCTCTCCTACAACGCAAGGGTCTCTGCTGGAGAAAAGAGTAGATTACCAAGAGATAGCTTCTTGTCTGGCCCCATTCCCGGTCCTCCTGAAGCTAGGATATCCACTTCCACTTTCAGACACTTACTGAAATCTTTTGCACTGCATCAGAGGGAAGGAAGAGGAAAGTGTGAGCCTTGGTTGCCTCTTCAGCTATCTCATGCGCTGCAGAGAACAAAATATGGTGGCAGCATGGAGACTTCCAGATGGGGAAAGCAACTCAAGAGCAACACATAATATGACATAATATAACATAATGTAACTAATATAGTATATAGTATGTATAATATATACAATAAATGCAATTAATATAGTAAACATAAAATAATTCAATATAACACTATGTGATTCTCATTCCTCTCCCAATAAAAATGAGAGTGCCTGCATGATGGGATATGGAGGGGGTGACCAGGCCAGAAGGAAGGTCAGACAATAAGCTCTGGTGTAACTGGTTGCTGCTGCATCTGATTTGACTGCACTAATTGCCATGGGTGGTTCAGGCCTTGCCCCTTTCAGCACTGGGACGCATCTCCGCAATCTGCTGCTGCCTGCTGCTAGATCATTTCTCTTTGTGTGCCTGATGCACAGGCTCTTGGCACACTGGCCAGCTCACACACCTCAATAGCACCTTGTGGTTAACAGGCAGAAGCACAAAGGCTCCTGGTGCATTGGCCAGCTTGTACAGCCCACTAGCCTTTGCTCTCCTGTGGCATTGTGCAAAAGCTGCTGAGAGGCACAAGCTGGCTGCCAGGTGAGGCAAGAAGCAGAGCCAAAATGCCACAGACCATAGAGGAAATAGGAAAAAAGAAAACAGGGCAGGAGTCAGGGAATTTATTCCTCTTGAATAGTAGTGCCTGAAATAACCATAATAAGCAATCCTAATCTCAGTACAAATAAGAACCTATGGAGGTTATCTAGTCCACCTTCTAGCCCAAAGCAAGACCAACTTCAGAACTAGGTCGAGGTTGCCCAGGGTATTATCTAGTCAAGTTCTGAATGCCTTCAAGGATGGAGATGGGCAAACTGATTCAGTGCTCAATCGCTCGTACCATGAAGAATTTTTACTGTGTCTCATTGGAATTTTTATTGCTGCTGCTTGGTTCCATTGCCTCCAGTTCTTGCACTGGGAACAGTGTAGCTCCCTTTCCTCTATAGACTTTGACAGGTAGTTAGTCGAGTTATCAAACAGATTCATCTCCCAATCAGGCACCATTCTCTCAGGCTCTCCTCATGTGACCTGGGCAGCTGAGTGGTGAGAAGTCTGCCAGACTTGCTCCAAATTGTCTATGTCTTTTTTGTGCAACAGAGCCCCAGAATTGGACACTACTCAGATGGGATCTCCCAAGGGCTGAACAGCGGGAAATTACTTCACTTGACCTACTGGCTACACTCATCCTAATGCAGCTTGCCTCCACCTCTCTTATTCACACTGAACTTGTCCACTAGGTTTCCCAGATGCCTTTTTGGAGGTGCCCCAGCTAGTCACTCACTCTCCTGTACCACTGCAGTTTTACATCCTTCATGCAGGGCTTTGCATTTGCTTTTTTTGAACTTCTTGAGATTTCTGTCAGTCCCTTTCTGCAGCCTTTTGAGGTGCCTCTAACTGGCAGCCCTGCTCCCAACCTCCACTCGCAGCTTCCACCACTTCAGTCCGCCAGCTCATCTCGACTTTGGTGTCATCCAGAATCTTGACAAAGGTTCATCCCACCTCATTCCATCACTCAGATTGTTAATGAAAAACAATAAAGAACACAGGCCTCAGTATCAGTCCCTGTAGAATGCCACCAGTAATCATCCACCACCTGGTCTTCAAAATACCAATCATTGTTTTTTAAGCCTAGACAGTCCACACAGATTTTATTCACCGTGCAATCTTCCTTCCAGTCTATGTCTTCCAAATATCTACAGTGACATTATGGAGACAGTTCAAAGGACGATGCTTAATTTAATTTTTAATTTTAAGCAATTAATTTTTAATTTTATCCACTACATTCGCTTTATCATTTACCAAGCCAGTCATCTTAATGTTGTTGTGCCTGTTTTCAGGCATAATTTGTCTTTGGTAAATCCCAGTGCGATGTTTCACTGTTCTGTTCTTTGTGCACTTGGCAACGGATGTTTCACAGAATCACAGAATCACAAGGTTGGAAGAGATCTTCAAGATCATCGAGTCTAACTCATGCCCTAACACCTCAACTAAACCATGGCACCGTGTGCCACATCCAATCTTTTTTTAAACACATCCAGGGATGGTGACTCCACCACCTCCCTGGGCAGACCATTCCAGTACTTTATCACCCTTTCTGTAAAAAACTTTTTCCTAATATCCAACGTAAATTTGCCCTGGTGCAGCTTAAGACTGTACCCTTTTGTTCTGTCAGTGCTGCCTGCAGAAAGAGACCAACTCCAACCTGACTACAGCCACCTTTCAGGGAGTTGTAGAGAGTGATAAGGTCACCCCTGAGTCTCCTTTTCTCCAGACTAAACACCCCCAGCTCCTTCAGTCGTTCCTCACAGGGCTTGTGTTCCAAGCCCCTCACCAGACTCGTTGCCCTCCTCTGGATGTGCTCCAGCGTCTCAACGTCCTTCCCAAACTGAGGGGCCAGAACTGGACACAGCACTNGGACTTTTCCCATCCATCCAACCACTCCAGGTCTCTCTGCAGGGCCATCCTACCTTCCAACAGATCAACACAAGCTCCCAGCTTAGTGTCATCTGCAAATTTACTGATGAAAGACTCAATACCCTCATCCATGTCATCAATAAAAATATTGACCAGAACTGGCCCCAGCACAGACCCCTGAGGGACACCACTGGTGACTGTCCCCAGCTGGATGCAGCACCATTCACCACCACTCTCTGGGCCTGGCCATCCAGCCAGTTCCTAACCCAGCAAAGAGTGCTCCTGACCAAGCCACGGGCTGCCAGCTTTTCCAGGAGTGTGCTGTGGGAGACAGTTTGCAAGCTTTGATCCACGAGCTTTCTAAGGGCTCTCCTTAGTCTAATTACTGGTAGTTTCCCAGAACTTTCTCCATTTCATTGATCTCCACTCTTTGCAAGGACAGAGAGCTCTCCCATGGTAAGACCGGCCTGCTCCCTCAGGAACATCAGATGCCGAGCTGCACTCATTGTTTTCTATTTTCCCAGTCCACAAAACTGGTTCATAGTCTGATCTAATTTGGCCACAGGTTGTACCTCACTCTACCAGACCCTGTTGCCAGCCACAGGTATTTGGGAGGCCTGAGGGTGGACCCTGCCAATGATCTCACGCAAAGAAAGCATCGAGCTGTTGCACCTTTTTCATGTCCTTTGTCACTAGGTCCCCTTCATCCCTCAGCAGGCCCACACTTTCTTTCTGACTGACCAGTTGTGTCCTGTTGCACAGAAGGACAAAGAGGGAACAGTTCTCATCCAGGCAGCTGCCACCAAGGCAACTGCCACCAACTTGGCTGCTCCATACTGCCCAAAGAAGGGCAGAAGGAGACCCAGCTTGGCAGGATGGGAGTAAGAGAGTGCTCCAAGGGGTCCTAAGTCGAAAAGATAAAAGTATGCTATATATGACCGATAGGTTGCCAGAAACCCATCCGTGCTGGGAATACAGACAGAAATCCGAGTTCACCTTAGAAGACAATAAATGTCTTCTGGGAAAAGAACCAGCAATCAACCCATTGATCTAACCGAGACTTAAACAACCATAATTCAGCAAACTATTAAGACACCTATCTAGTTGTCCACTTAATAGAACTACCCTGGAAAATACCCATTCACTGAAGTTGAATAAGAATGAGTGCATTATAACTTACATTACTGCCAGTCGACAGATGGAGCAAGCTAAGATGAAACCCTGGCCATTATAATATAGTGATCTTTTTGCAATTTTTTTCTGTCTGAAACCACACATAACTTTTGAAGATGTAAATTTGTAATACGTCATGCTTTATGTATTACATTTTTGGCATCTACTTTAGTTTTTAAGAATGGATGTTGTCTAATTATGCAGTGCAGCTTTGGATGAGAAAATATACTAAGTGTGCATTAAACAGACAACTTTAAATAATGGCACTTGTGCTAAGAAGTGTATTTTCTGGCAAGCAACTAATTTATAATGGTCATAGATATATGCATTAGTGTATGAAATGCTTGTCTTTATTTATTGATTTGAAGGGGCAGTATTATATTTTTGAATACGTCTTCTTTATTGGATCCTGTTTTAATCTGTAACAGACCTTGTTATATTTCATGTCTCAGGGTATTCACACCACCTGAAAAACAGACAGTGAGAATAACTATACAATAAATAAAACAACAATTAATACTGTGTGTTTTAAAAGACATAAGCATATAATATGACAAAATTCAGCTCTGTCCTTTTCTTTTAACTTTTTACCATGAGTCTTCGGTTGCTTTTAATGTGCATTTCAGAGGTAAAGAGAATGTTATTAAATGACCAAATTTACAGCGTTCTTAGTGCATAAACCACTACACTAGATCTTTCTAAGCCAATTTAATTTTTAGCTTTATTCTTGGCTTAATGCAATGTTTTAGTTCATTGCACTTTTTGGATGTGCAGAAGCAAAGATAATGTGTTACACTACATTCATTTAATGTTTCATCAGACTTTTTTGGTGTATCTACCTTTTGGTTATTTTAAAATGTTTCATCCTTATCACTTCAGTCATGAAATGTAGATTCATTAAATTACTGTGCTGGGGTAGTTCAGTGTAAAAGCCTTGTTTGAAATACAGTACTGGTTTGTTCATCAAGACATTGCTTAAAAAAAGAAAAGGCTGCCTTGTCAGTCCCCTAACTCATTCCAGGCAACGAGCTTCCAGCTAGACAAACTATCTGATCTATTATTAAGTATATTTATAAAAGTGGCCAATATATTATTTTTTGACAATTTCAAACAAAATATATAAAAAAATATATATTTAAACCTGAACACATAGTGAGAAGTAACCTTTAATTCACAACGGGATTTGGCAAGAGCTCAACAGCTGCATGGCAGAGTTCATGGCGTCTCCAGAAAGGGTCAAGTGCTGGTCTCACTGGTGAGCCACCAGCCTGTCTCCTCTGAAAGAAGGAGAGAGCATGTCACTGTCAGAAGAAGCAGTGTAGATTTTCTGACTTCTCAGCTGAGAAAGTATATTGTACCTAGTTAAAACATGGTTTAGTCGTGGTTAGCAGGGTTCGAGGCAGCAGGGAGTCACTTGTGTCAGTCCTTTATTTCATGGGATGTATTACAAAGCATAGGATAAGACACTTAAAGCATGGGGCAGTCCAGTAGTTCACAATCACTAAAACCAAGTGCACCCAACTAAATTTGGCAATCACGTGGTCCCTGTTTAGCAGATGGGAAATTGGCAGCACCGTAAATCAGGCACTGTGTTTGGGGTGGGGGACTCCAACAGGGGAACCTTCTTGTTTGACTTGAGATGAAATGATGGGGAGGGGAAGGGCTTCTCTCAGATGCAAAGCTACCTAGCTGCATGCTGAACAACAGGAGTGCATGCGGGCCACCATTTCCAGACACACTTTAAAATGTGGGTCCTTTAAAAAAAAAAGAAAAAAAAAAAAAGGAAGACAAGGATAACATGAAAGTCTCTGCCACAAAATGGCTTCTATATGGAGTCAGAATTTATCTTCAAAGGTTGTTTTGTGCTCTGGTTTGGAGTCCACCAGAGGTTCTCTGCACCAACACTGTTTCTGCTGGACACAGCTGGAAAGTGCAGAGCTCAGCTCTCTGCTCGGGTGCTTTCAGAAGTGCTGGGCCCAGGTCTCTGGCCATGAAACCAGAGGGCATGTTGAAGCTGTGTTTGTCCTGGGATGATGCACAGGACCTGATGGCTGCAGCAGAGCTCAGCCTTCTCAGGCAGAGACCCCCGTCGGCCGGGCTCCTTGTACCCACAACGACGGGCTCCCTCCCTGCCTGCCCACCTGAAATAAAGCTGCTCCCCAAAAAATAAATAAATTTAAAAGGAAGGTATTTAGGGCAGCATTCCCATCAGGTTTCTCTGCAAAGCAGTTTAACTGTAGTTAGTAAGTGCTTAGTGTAATCTAATAAAAGCCATTTTGCAATATTAAGCAAAAAACATCTGGTACCCAGAATTCCCTGATCGTTTTTAACTAGATGCAATATCTCTCTCTCTTTCTCCTTCTCTTCACAGACATGTGAAAAATAGCCTAATAAGGATCCTTGTGGTAAAATCAGATGGAAAACGGGGAGGAAGAGTTCCACAGTCTCCAGCAGCTCATTTGAAGCTGCTCCTCCGAGTTTCACAATAATAATCAGTGCTGGCCCAGTGCCGCCGGATTATTTTGTATATTCATGAAGCTGCTCATCAGCCGTCAGGAGAATGTGCAGTAATCCTTGGATGAAATAAGGCCAATCAGTGGAATAATGAGGAAGGTAATATCTCCCAAGAGGCCTGGAGTGGGTTTTCATCAAACCCGGCTGTAGCTCTCCAACTATTTGCTTTACAAATGCAGCCTTTGATCTTTGATTTGGGGAGAAGAGGGGGAGAGACAGACGTGCTGTTGTATTGTCCAGTGTGAAAGGATAACAAGCTAGCACTGAGGAGGAGTAGGGAGGGGGGCAGAACCTGGCTTTTAAGTATCAGTCAGTTCTTGTTAACTAAAACCTCATAGCCTTCTATTTACTGCTCTCTAATATATATTCACTTAGCAGGTCAATTGCTGGGAGATTTTTCCATGTACATATGCAGACCATAAGCCTGTTCTAATCACGGTGCACCGGGCCTGTAAAAATAGCCCCCCTTGCATCACTCACTCTTTCTAACCCCCCTTTCTCCTCTCTAGAAGGCGATGGAGAATGGCTGAGGAACCTCAGTGAAATTACATCTGGAGCAGTGAGATCACACAATGGGTACAAAATGGAAAAGGAAAAAAAAAAAAAAAATCCCTGTTGTTTCAAGGGGCCATTTTATCTGCATAACCCAGAAATAGTCCTGAAAGAAAAAAGCTCAGATTACAAAGATGTTGTAAAGCATCATGTTGATATTTTTTATCACTATAAACTAAATTTAGTACAATATAATTAGCAATGCAAATCGGTAGAACACACTGCCTATAAGGCTGATCTTGAAAGCTCGGTGACGTTTAAGGGCATATTATAAAGAGAGTGTTCACAAAGGCCTTAGATACAGTTGGGGGACAGAGACAGGAAAATAACTGTTTACCATAATCACCTTTGTTTCATTTTTTTCTCCCATAGCTCTTTACATCCTCCAACTCCTCCTCATGTACCACATTAAGACTCTCTTGTTACACAGTCGCAACTGAATCCTTCCTTCTTTACTACCCTACCCACATCTTTGTTAATTTTTTTTTCATACATTTTGTGTTTCTTTACATAGTAACTGAAATAAAAATTCCCTGTATCTTGTTAAGGGAGTACTTGGTTGTCTGCAAAACAGCAGAGTTGTGGTTTGCTCCTGAGCTGTATTTTCCTAGGCACACATATACCACAACAGTCTGTGTAGCAAATTCTCTGGATGACAAATTCAGGGTGCTATATGGATTTACCCCATCGGGCAGTCTTTTACCCCAGCTCAGTAGAACCAATCCTGATGTTTGAATTTTGATTTTATTCAGACAGAAATATTCTATAAAATTAATTTGTAGTTTTGCTTGTAAATATTTTCATACCATTTCAAGCTGTCACTATTCATTCCTTTAATTTTTAGAAGAGAAGGAGACTGGCACTAAAGGTGTGAACAAAGAAAAGGAGGGGGGGAAAAAAGGAAATCCTGAGCACTGATTTAATATTTTGGTGGGTTTTTCTATCTTTTGAGCAATTTGTTTCGGAAAAACTTGGACTATAAAATTTATTCCAACTAACACTTAAATGTTGGTGAAAGGAAAGGCTTTGGATCGGTATCTGATCATCTTTATAAGGTCATACCCTCAGAACCTTAGACCACAGCAGATTTCATGTTTTTACTGTGAATCCTGCAGTTCTTTCACCAGCATGTTTGGCTTTGGGTGTGATACCTAATATTTGATTGTTACACATCCATGGCAATGCCTAACCTGGCTTACGTGTGATTCAGGATGCGTGGATAGTAGGCCAAATCCCAGAAACCTCATTCCAGTCAGAGTCCTATGAAGAGCAGTGGCAGTGAAAGTGATTGATCATAAAAAATAATACCCTCATCCAAAATAAATAGGATTTTCATCTTTCTGAGGTACTTTCTGGGATTCATCTGGGGACTTTGCATCATTATTTGTAACAGTGTGAAACCCTTGAGCTGATCCTTCTCTCCATGAGGAGGAATTAATATATATGCCATCTGTATAATATTTCTTTGCTGAAGAAAACATTTTAAAAGGTTGAAGAGGAGTGAAACAGCTTTAAAATATTTTAGAAAGCAAGAATACCAATGATATCAATACAGACTCACTTTGAGCCTCAACTTCAGAAGCATTTGGGGCATTTGTGCTGCTGGAGCTAAGGATGCTCAGCACTTCTGACTCACCCACACGATTCTTGAAGAACACAGGCAACATTCACAGTCAACTGCTGCTGCTGAAATCATAGATACTGCTGCATGATGTTGGTGTTCAAAAGTGCTGCAAGGCTGGTAAGTAGCACATACCATGAGGACTAGCAGCAGAAGCTATATTTGAGTAGGCAGTGATACACTTTTTCTGGCCAGGGCTCCTGATCCCTGTGTTGTCTTCCATTACCTACAGCTAAGAGCCCTGAAGTGGAAACTTTCAGGCAATATATATATTATGAAGCTGACTTTGGGAACCTAACTTCATTCGTGCTTGTGCTAGGTATTAGAAAGGGACCATTTTAACTATCTGTGAAAGGGCTAAATTTGACATTAGATTCACCCTATTCTAGGACTTTAAACTGTGATGTAAATTAGTCAGAAACCAGTCTTTCTTCCATTTTCTCTTTTCAAAATGTAATACAGTTAAATGACAGAGATTAATTACTAAAGTAATTACTGTTGGAAAGCAAAAGGACAGTTGTATGAGACAGTCTCTCTCATGATGACCAAGTCTTTCTTGACAATTATGCTTAATTCCAACAATGATTATTCTGTGTGGCAAAATCTATCAGCACAAGGGCACACAAGCATTGATGCATTCTCACTCACTAGGAAATATGAGAATGAGGTAATTATATTTGACTGCAGCTCAGACTTTTTCATTCCCAGGGGCATCTGTAGGACCTTTTTTTGGAGGGATACATATTATCTCCTCCCTTCCTTCGACTGAGTACCCCATTTATTCCACTTCTGCTGCTCCTTCAGTCAGACTTGAATAAAATTAGCCCTTTCTTATGTAGGCTGCAACTATTATGTACTTACACACAGACCACATACACGAACACATGCAGACTCATACACATGTGAAAATTCCTGCCTACATCTCTCAGTGTTTACGGGCTATGAGAATTCAGCTGCATTGTTTCTAGCCAAAGCAAGGAGGCTGTGTTTTCAAATCACTAAAGATCTTGCTCTATTCACTAAATAGATCAAACAATTCTAACAGGTATTTGGAAAAGAAGACTTAAAAACTCTATAAGTAATTGCTGATTGATGTAACTTTTTTACTGTATCCAGGTTCCTAAACTCCCTGTAAATTAATTGCAACCACTTCTAAGGGCAGGATATTGTATGACATTCATATGGTTGATGATATCTCTTTCAAATAGCTTGGCTAAAATTTGCCGAATGGTCTCTTCCCTATAAAAAACACCCAGCTACCATCTCATTAGTCAGTGCTGAAATCCTTTACCCACAGTACTAGATGCCACCAATATGTCACCAGAGGCAGAGAATGTTATAGTCTTAAAACGAGCAGTTCATTCTAAGTACTGATAGAAGAAAAATGAATGTACCCTACCACGCTTTCCTTTATTTCTGTGAGTTTCTGTCCTAACCAGACACAGCTGCATTTTAATAATCTTTGAAGTAAAAGCTTTTCTTCCTAAGAGTGTGTGTACCTAATTGCGTGTGTGTGTGCGTGCATGTGCGTGTGTGTGGGAGAGAGAGAGGGAGAGAAGAGGCTTCAGGCTCTAGTGCTTCCTTCCAGGTGTCTTCGTCTGCATGATTTCATCTGTGAACCATAATCAACTTCCTTAATGAAATACGTAATTAACATATTATAATTGTGGTAAAGATGATTTTGACAGAAATCATTTTCCATATCTAATACTATGCTAATTTAATCTGTTCCTCACTCCCCAACATGACCTTTAGTGATTAAGTTTCATGGCAGAATTGTTTGGGGTTTTTTTTTTTTTTTTTGTGATGGATTGATTTATCCACAGTAGTTGATACCCCTCTGCCTCCATGGCTGTCATTTTTCTGTGTTTCTGCTACAAGAGGGAAACATGGTGATGAGTGGATATATGGGGAAAGGAACTGAGGACTCACTGTGGGGTTTTGTTCTGAATAGGATTCTAAAAAGTGATTATGAGAAGATTCAAGGCAGGAGGTGATTAGATTGGCTACTGATATAACAAATTCTCCCTCTGGTAAAAATATCTATAATATATCTCAGCAGACAAAAAAGGTACAACTTGGTAGGCAAGAGGAAGGGAAAAAGCTACAATAGATGGTGTTTGTACATAACTAGAATGCTTATAGCCACTTAAATATTAACTCTCTTTCCACCTTCAGCTACATTGAGGTGCAATCTCCAGGAAACATTTTAGAATGAAAGTCATGTCCGTGGCACTGTAGAGAAGATTTTTGTAGCACATTGCTGCCTTCTGTCAATGAGGCAATTTTCTGGTTGGCTCCTGAGAGCTGACACTGAGGGGATGCTGGAGGACTGAGCAAGTTTATCAGGCCCAGGTAGAAAACTGATTCTAGACAGAATATTAGACTCCCAGTTTGCTTCCCTACTGAGATGATTTACTTCAGATGACAACAGGCAGAAAATAAAGAGGACCTCAGTTCGTCATGGGCACCCTCCAATTCTTTTTTCTGTAGAAGGGAAATGAGAGCTTTTCAGTGAACTACCTCAATCCTTGTGAAAAATCTGGGATCCATTTGTTCTGAGATATGGAGCCTATTTATTTTTTATGTGAAGGAGACAGACTGTGGATAATAATACAGAAGGTAAAGCTGGAATACTCATTTTCATGCCAGTGCAGTATTGCTCCTAAGAATACATTTGCTGGTGTTTGGGCCAGCCTGCTTTGTAACTATCACAGGTGATTTGCCTTATATTATGGTGCAACTGAATGGATCCTATTGCCAAGAAGTCTGAACCATCTTGAACTATCCCTTGTCTTCTGGGCATAAATATTACCTTCAGCAATTAGTACATGGTTGTCATGCTAACGTCTCTTCCACCTCCATTTACTCATATCTTAGGCAGCCTTTGGTTTCCTCTGCTATTAAATTTCTCTAGTAGAATTCCCCCCATGACTCAGGATGCCCCTTGTAATTATGTGCACAAAGCTGAAAAAACTACTTTAAGAAAAGTTTGTATCAGTGCACACAAAATGGGGCTTGTTCCTCCACACACCAGAGATAGAATTTCCCCCAGACAGGCTGACTAAAATCACAGTCATGCTTTTACACTGATAGATGACACCACAGAATTTTGTTCATTACACACCACCTTTTGGCATTATCGCTTCTCACTTTTAAAATTTCTTATTCTGCTTGGGTATCTGCTTCACTCTTTGGATTATCTCCACTTGGACATGATTTTTAGAATTTATCTCATTTGCATAATCCTGAAGGTTTGGGGGTTTTTTAAAATTTTTGTCCAATCCTTATTTCTAACAGTTGTCCAGCTACATTACAAATTTGAGCATGATCTGTGCATGATCAGTATTCTTAAACCTAATTAGATATGTTCAATTATACAAATGAAAAAGAAATCCAACAGTTGATGAATATGATAATGTTTATCTTAATGTAGCATTATTTGAGCAAAAACTTCCTAGTGCAGTCTAGGAAAAGATGCTATAAAGTTAATTTTATTATATAAAAATATTAATGTAGTTTTTAATAGATCTGGAATGTTTAGCATTCAGAAGAATAAGGAAGGGTGTACAGGGAAGAATGACAAGGGAAATCAAAACTTCTCTATCTGGAAATCTAGAGTAGGATTCTTCAACTCATAAAAGAGGTGAGGCAGAAGAATCTCAATTCATTTTTGTTGCTGGTGGTGATCAAATTAGTTCCCAATGGGACTAGAGGGAAAAAAAACCCCAAAACAACAAAACAACCAAAAAACCCAAAAAAATCAAGAAACATCAGGCCTACTAGATATGAAGATACAGGTTCTGGTTGAGATGGACTGGTTTCAGAAAAGTACCATGATAAAACAAAGGCAGTATTTTGTCTTTTTCTTGTTCTTTTAAGATTTACCTTTGAATCGGAGATTTTCCTAGTTTTCAATATAATGATATATTATTTCAGATCTTATATGATAGCAAAACAAAGTTTGAAAACATGATTGTAATATCATACTGACTTTAAAAAAGTAGTAAAATCATTGCAGGAATTACCAATCTTTTTAAGATATGAGGGTTGGTAACTGTCAAAATTATCAATTTCTATGTCCACAGAGTTATCTATGTACATTTTTTAATTGAAAAATAACATGGATAATAACAACTCCCACTGTTTATGCTACATCTGGATTTTGGGCCTTAAATTTTTCCTATGACCTGGGTCTGGGGTTTTTGAGGTGAAGGTTCAACCCTTCTTGACTGTAGTGTCTCATCTCCCCTCACCTCACAGAGCACTTGTACAGTAAGAACCCGACAGTGTGGCAGATCAAGTGTGAGCAACTTTTGGCTGATCTGTGTAGCAGAGCTTGTACCTCAGCTACCTGTGCAATAGTCCCTCTTGCAATTAGTGCATTTAAGTCTCTTTATTTCATTAGCATAGAAGTCACATATACACTTTGTAAGGGAACACCCTATTTCCATTAACATAGACTAAAAGCATGATTTTAAACTAAATACCTTAATGTAAATACTTCCCCTGCAATAGTTTACAGATAAAAAAAAAAAGTACTGGAAAAAAACCCATTATTTGTCTGTTCAGTATTATCAAAGAATCGAGAACTGCAGTTTTGGGCCCTGTCTTCAACCAGTACACATCAACATTCACTTTGCTCTGGTTTACAAAAGTAGATAAGCAGTCCCAGTCTAACCAAATCTTATTTATAGACTACGTTCAGGAGTGAAAAATAAAAAAGATAAATCTCTTAGAAGTTACTGCTGATGTGACTCAATGCTGTAACTCTTTGTTCTGTAACTTTGCAAATAAAACCACCACTTTTTAATTAACTTTGTGCCTTTTCTTGGGGTTTATTTCAACATAAATTTGTAAGGTCAGTAAAAACCCTATCTGCTGAAGCTGAAAGTTTGTATGGGAATACTTACAAGGACAGTGTCCTTTCTGTCAAACAGCTGTACTTTTAGCAAGGTTATCTACATTCTGTTCTTTTCTATACATACACTGTGCTTTACTAGGTGAATGCATTTTCTTAAACTCCAAAGTAACATTCTGAGCAGAGAGGAAAAACTTCCTTTTGTTGAAGTCTAAAATACAGTTAACTTAGCTCACAACAGGTAAAGACCTGAAGGGCACAGGAAAAGAGTTTTCTGTTGATTGTGAATATGCATACCTAGTATAATTTCCAGCTCTGGTTTCCCCAAGGATATTGTTGTGTGTGTTTTGCCCTTTTTAGTAAAAAAGGGATTCTTCTCACAGTGCAATTTTCAACATATTCACATATCACCATGAACATCTTTGGATTGCTTGGCAGATCCCCAAAAGTTCAGATGATCATAGAAGCTTCAGTCAGGGTTCTTCACAGACTCTTGAGCTGCAAGGCAATTTGTACATTTGGCATCCCATGGTGTCCATCCAATAACTCAGTCCTGGCCAAGAAAATTAAATCTAAAATCAGTAATGTGGAACTGTGTTATATATACAAGCTGTGTGTCATGTTTTTTCTGCCTTGAAAAGGCCCTGTGGTGAGTCACTAGAGTTACATGGTGTCTCTAAGTGGCCTTTATGAAGCAAGTAAGCAGGTTCTGAGGGAGTCATGGTTGCTGTAAAATGAGTTTGAAAAGGAAATACAATAGTGGGAGTTGTGGATCAGATTCTAAAAAGTTAGGTATTGAACATCTTGAGGTATCTGTCTGGCCCCAGATGCCTGTGATTCTTCTGCAATTGTCAGGAAGAGGAGAAGGGGAGCGAAGGAGTATTTAAAGATGTCAGCACAGGGAAGTTGCCAAGTTGGTCTGGGCTTGTAACGGGTTTCTTCATACCTCTTTCACCTCATGGATTTTTAAATTTATTTGTTTTAAACTATATTGCATTGTTCTGTTTCTTGCTGTCATCAACTCATATAACATAGCCTGCTATAACATAACATAATGCTAAGCAATGAAATATTGAACAAAACCATTTTATTCTCCTCTCTTCTCTTCCTTTCCCCTGCCAAAACAGCATAGTTAAGAGCCAGGTAGAAGATGCTAATCCGGGAGTAAATAGGTACCTCCATGATGAAGCAATGCAAAATAGGTATTTTATTACAACTTTAGACCATTCATTAAAATTAATCTGCCAGTGAGAATGGAGGATTGACTACAATTTCTTTCAGACCTTACAGGGAGGAAAAACACAGTTTGTGTCATAATATAAATTTTCCAGCCTACCCAGCAGCATAAATTCTGTAGCCATTATGTGTGCCTGGCTGTAGGGTAACATTTAAATATCAGTTCCATATGACTAGAGATGTGTCAATAATTGTAAAGATAGAGATGTGTCAAGAAGCAGTTGGCTGAATCAGCTAACTGCAATATTTGCTGACTCTTACAGCCGCATACAGTCACCAAACCACTTCCATTCAACACTTCAATTTTGTTGGTGTACTGATAAATTGACAACACATATGGTACTGCATCTAATTTGGAGATGAATTGTATTCATTTTCATTCCAGCTCAAACTCCATGCAAAATAACAATATTGTGCTTAAGCAGAGCAGCCCAATTACACCAAGGAATAAATACTTATTTTCAGCATGCTTCTCAACTTGCTATGTAATTTTTTCCACTGGCAGCTGCACCAATATACCTCCAGCAACAACTTCTTTTAAATTAAAAATGCTGGGATAAAACCCAGTTTAACTGAGGGTAAAACTGTAACTGCTGCATGCATATCTGGCATATTCAAACATAGTTTAAAGGATCAGGAAGAAAACAAGACCATCCACAGAGTATGACTTCGATTTACTGCAATTTCAATTATTAGGGTCAGAATAGTTTCAAAGAGTTCATTTACTTTTCCATTGCTCAGATCCTGAAAGATGAATGATATTCACTCTTCTCGGAATAATTTTTCTTCCCGACTTTAACTCATGATCACTCTACATTTCACTGAGGCTTTGCACACCGTTGAAAAGGAGAGCTTAAACAAAGAAAAGGTTCCTAGAACTGTTTGATAAACTACCAGACTGTTCCTGTTCCTTGTGTCCACAGGCATTTCTTGTGATATCAAGGCTGGGTGAATTGGGCCTGGGAACCAGGACCACAGGAAGACCATGGAGAATCCACTCTCCCACTGATGGCTTGAGGGCTCATCCTGGACTTCACCAAACCTTCACTCCTATACTTGTCCTCCAGCCCTTGCATGGTTTGAGAAGATTCGGCAGAAAAGCAAAATGACTGATTGCCATCAATCAGCCCTACGAAGGTTGGTTTGGGCATTTCATGAGGAATCTAACCCAATTCTGTGTATTCCCGTTAAGAAAACTCTTCTTGGCATTTTGAGGCCCTAAATCTAAATATAATGGATTTCCATTGTCTTCGTCCCTTTGCAACTTTCCACCTTTGACTGAGCAACTTATAAATTTAGGTAGTGCCAGTCAATGAAATCATAAGCAATTTTATAAACATAATTTTAAACCCAGATGGAAAACATACAAGATGTTAATAATATTGTGATGCTCAAAAGACAAAACTAAACCCCCTGTTGTCCTGTCTCTCCTGTTGTCATAAATGGGGGAGTCATGTTTCATTTTTTATATAACTTTTCCAATTTTATAGTGAATAATAGCACCAGAAAGCAACTTTTTGCTCATTAGGCATGTGCATAATAATAATGAATTCTTCCTTTACTAGATGTGCTTACCGGAAATATTTGTAAGCAGAATCACAACAGAGCTCCACATTCTCTGCTAGTTCCAGCTAAATAAGAGGGACATCCTTAATGGGGTTTTAATTTAAATGAAAGGATAATCCTTCTTCCAAAAAAAAAAAAAAAAAAAGAAAAAAAAAAAAAAAAAATATATTCTTCAACTTGAGCATTAAAAATTGCCAAAACCTGTTAGCCCTGTTAGGTTTCCTCTGACATGCCCTCACCTTTCCCAGATGTCCTAACGGTTTCTACTATTTACAGAAAATCAGGTACTTCAGTGTCACTGGTGTGAGGAGGGGTGACTCCCATAGTTTGAGGCTTAGCAGATAGGAGACTCTATCAGCATTTTAGTTTGTAAAAGTCTGAGAGATGCTTGGTATGTTTTCCCAATGAGGTATTCTTCTGTCTGAGAAAAACCATTTCATTACAAGTGAACCCTCCCAAAGATACATGACAAAAGATAACTTACAAATCTCACAGTAACATGTTACACCAATAGTTTGCTTTTTTTGATTGATAAAGTAAAATGCTGGCAAGAAATCCTTACCTCTCCTGGTCACTCTTTCTACCTATTTGCCTGTCTACATGGGTGGCCTTGGACAGGTATGTGACTCTTCTCCTGTTTAATAAAGAAGGTCCCATCTAGTAAAGAACGTCCTGTAAAACAGACCTCCTGCTCGAAGTTTCTCCCATCTCATCTCAGATCTCAGACTAGAGGAGAAAATGTTAAATTTAAGTGCTTGGGAACAGAAATAACAGTCCAGATGCAGAGCTGAAGGCCTTTGTCTGGTGCTGATAATGCGCACTTTTAAAAACAATGACACGATCTACTTGCAGACTTCCAATTTCAAATACATCTTTTAATTTCTGTTTTATTGTGTATCAAGGCTGACTTGTATGGATACTTGCCCAGCATGGAATAGTTTTCCCATGTATACCACCTTAAGTATGTTGGTTTTAGTTTTTTCCTTCTTAAAAATAAAATCCAATAATAATAACAGGGTCTTTTCTTTCATCATATTGGAAAGTTTATGTATTCTTATCCCCTCCTCCACAAGTCCTTCAGGGATTATTTAATTATGGTCTTGTAGAAAGCTGTGCTGTATGGGATTTGGGTTTATGGGAAGTTCAGTTTTGCCTTTTCTTTTCTTTTATTTCTGCTGAGGGTCTCTTATGCAACATTTGACTGTTTTATTTTTATGATTTAAAGCAATAAATTGTGTTTTAGAGAAAGAAAGGAGACAAGGTCTTTTTTGAATTTCCCTTGTATTTCCTAGAGTACAAAATGCAAGCAGTAATTTCTGGCTGTAACTTATATATATATTTTTGAGGGGGTGGAGGAAGGAAATTACTACCTACTTTTTATATACATATATATATTTTAACAAAGCAATAGGGATTTATATAGACACAATTGTTTAGAAAGTCCCAGAAGAATAATTCTGAGATGATGTGAAGTTATACCCAAATGCAAGTCTTTCAAAAAGTCCACATGGCCTACAGTCTTCAGATTTTAAACAGCTCCTGACTGTTGTACGCATAAAAAAATGTTTAGAAAAATGACATATTTTTATTACTTTTATTTGACAATCTAATTGAGTCCAACTATGCATATATCAAAAACCCGTTATCAGCAGTGGCTTAATGCAGGGAAGGGGCACCCATCCTCCCCATCTCTTTTGCTTAGCCCCAGGGCTTGGCTTCTTCATGTGAAAGGTGTCTGAAGACAGAGAGAAATCTCACCACACTGAATACAGAGAGAAAACAAATCTTTTCCCACCCACCACCACAACAAAAATATTCTCTGCTATTCAGCGAAGCAATTTAGAATTATGAGCTGCCTTTGACAAACACAGCCCATAAGGACTTTGTCACATAAATCACACACTGTGTGACCCTAAGACATTTTTCTATTATTTAATATTTAACAAAGGATTTGCACAATGGTGACACCATGCCAATCTTAAACCCATTTAAATCTTTAACCAGCAAGTTTTTAATCATGGGTGAGTGGGTGAAATAGCCTCTGCCGAGCTACACTTATTTTTCACCAAACAGATGCAATTTGAATGCTTCTGTTTTCCGTAAGAATTGTTGACCATCTAAGCATGGTAGCAGTAAGTAATTTACATACCAACCACAATCAAATTGTTACAATCCAAATAGATGAAGGTTTTTTTCTACTTCTAGAACTAGAGTATAATTCATATTAACGATTGAATGGGTGCAGATAAAATAAAAGCTGACCTGAGCCTCTGAACAGAAACTGAACATGGCTAAAGCAAGCCTTTTCACATGCAGACTAGTTCCTCTCATAGCAGAGAAGTTCATTTTTGGGTCACATATTGCCCTTAAACAACTGGGTTAGTTAAGGTCAGTCAGTCTGTGTCCACTGACTGATGAAAGCATCCTGATTGCCGCAGTAAGGAATATTTCTAGCACCATACATCATGTCATTTGTACCCGGAACAATTTGGATGAATCCTCAACTCTATGCATTTTCCAAAAGCAGGAAAGGTCAAAAGTTTTCTTCTTGCTACAGGATACTCTGCTACTATATGTACATCAAATTAGATTGCACGTACGACAAGCTATCGAGATGACTTGTGTACTCCTTTTATTTGACACATATTAAACAGCATACAGCATGCAGAGGGCTGGTAGATCCTGCGGCCAAAAACAAAGTTTAGATTCAGTTTTTCTTTTTAAGTACAGATAAGCTGGGGGGGGAGGGGGACAGTGTTGTTTGTTTTGGGTTCAGTGCAGCAGCAGTTCTATAACATGAAGGAAAATATCATTGCTGCATTTGGAAACAAATTTCTGTTACACTGACAAGGCGAAAAAGAATTTCAAGTTGAACAAAACTATTTGCTTTTATGAAACCAAAAGCTTTAAATTGTGTTTATTTTTTAAGATATTCAGGTTTAATGTAAAATACAAGTTAAATTTTAAATTACACTAAGGAACAAATTTTGCTGAAAAATAATTTTCTCAAAGCAAACAATGGTTTATTTATGAAAACACAAACATAATTTTTGTCTAAAATGTTTTCAATATTTTTTAAAATAAATAAATGAAATTTCTAAAATTGGCAAAATATAAATAAACCAAAACTTCCTTTTTTACTGAGGTGTCTTCCATATAGTGTTTTAGAAAATACAGTTGTCTTATAAGAAAAATCTCTGATTACCTTTCTATGTAAAAGACACAGTAACCCATAGATAAGGCTGTATTTGGAGAAGCAATAAAACATCTGGATTTAAAAGCTAAAAAATCTTTTCATGAAAGCACTAATGACAGCCTTTTTTTTCCTTTCTTTTAAATCGACACCATTTTACTAAGTAGGTTTTAGAGGTTTGTATTTGATTCTGGCTGGCTGGATTTGATTCTGTTTGCATGAAGCAACATGTTAAACCTGAATTGCCTTGCTATTTTCTAGGGGACTTTAAGTTACCATAAAGCTGGAGTAATGAAGAAAAATCCTTAATAAACAATTTTCGGTAGTTTTTACATAGCTGTTCAATCCTGATCCAGCTGTTTTATGTTGATATTACATAATAAAACAACTAAGAAGCTGGATTAACCTGCTTCTCATAGATTCTCTCAACACTGAGCTGTCTAAATTGGCATAAAGCCACTTAGAAAGCTTTCCTCTTGCCCAACAACAGGGAAGTTAGGAAGGTACGTAATTCTTTTTCTAAAAACTAAATCCCAAACATTTTGTTTAATGTTTAAATAGTCTTGCATTATATCCTCAATTTGCAGTTTGGGATTAATTGGTTATCAGGATACACCATGTTCTTCATTACTGACAATGTTACTGCCTTTGGATGACAAACTTAACACAGAATGCTGGTCAGCTAGATCTTAGTCAGATCCCTTTGGGCTTTACTCAAGGTAAACTTTTGCTATCAATGAAATCAAAGGCAAAACACCTCTAACTTCCATCAGAGTAAGATTTTTAACATCCTAGCTTCTGAATCGAAGAGAAATACACTCTCATAATGAAACAACCTTTCCAGGCAAGTAACTAGGCTGTTGTTTCTTGTGTTATTACTTAGTCTTTCAATTCCAACTTTTCAAGTGTATTCTAAGTTGCTTTTCTTTTCCTTATTATCTTTAATATGGTTCAACTTGTAAAGCACATTATTATTTTTTTTATTCTTATAATATTTAATATGGTTTTATTTTAATGACTCAGAAAATACAATATTTTTCCCTCTTCTGACATGATCCGAGAATAAGATTTTTCACGTGTGCAAAAAGTGTGTGGATCTATCTGTTTATTCCAGATATAAGTGCTATATATATAAGGATAATAATTAAAAAATTGCAAACCAGTGTCTGTGCCTTTCCCAAAGATCAAGGTTCATACTGGGAACACTAGTCCCTTGTGAATAAAGGCTTCCATAAAATTCTGATCAATAATTGTTTAATACAGATATTGATGAAGTTTTATGGGGTCTTGATTCATAAAGGACTAGCACTAGCACTATTGAATTCTATTCATGATTTGCATTCTAAATCACCTTGCAAATTTATGGCACTTATCTGCCATGAAAGTTAAAAAGTTAAGTGTTGGGCTTTCACTGCTCAGGAAAGTAACGGATTAAGTACCGAACCAAACAGAACTATAAAGGGGATTTATGCTACTCAGAACATCTTGTCTAATTGAAAAGTAAATATTTATGCCAAACTGTAGGAATGAATGTGTTTATGCTTTCAATTTATTTTTTCAGCAGCATGATTCTTAGCACTCTGGTAGTATCTTGTTATGGAGCTTTTTGATTCTGGAGGTGATGCCGGCAGACACTGAGAAACACATGTGGGCAATAAGTATGCCTTAGATAAGATATCTGCACTGTGTGACACTCTTGGAGCATTCCATGTAATGACTGTAGGACATATTCAGATCAGCCAGCATAGACACCTTCCTTAATCACAGGCATTACTGAGAATCCTTCTACCAAGAGGGAAGTTCAGACTGCTGAAAGTTTGGGTTTACCAAGTCAGGCTCCCTGTCCAGCAGTGAAGGTCTCAAAGCACTTGTTTGTCATTGTGTCTAGCTTAAAGACCAGAACTATCCTGAAAACATTCATATACTTAGGAAGATGGTAAGCCTACCTGTATTGATCTTGAATCACATCAATTTAGGAATATGTTTATGGAGCAGTTCTTGATATCTGCCCTGAAGAAAGTTCACCTCAGTCCCTAAGCATGAGCTTCTCTCCAGAATGTCCTTTGCTGTGGGGATGCTTCTGAATCATCTGGACCAGTTTTAGCTTCTTCATTGTCTTCACATACACTTTGTCATCTAAAATTCAATACACAAGAAAATAATGATCCGAGACTAGGACTCCATTCCAGACAAGGATTGCAATGTAATTTTTCAACATGTGCATGATACTAGATGAGACCAGAAAGCAGCTAATATCCATGACCTGGAAAATGTGGCACTAGAATGGTGTGCTGGCTTTATTTCAGGTAGAGTTAGTTTTCTTCCCTGTGGCTGGTATGGGGCTGTGTTTTGTATTTGTGCTGAATACAGAGTTGATAATACAGAGATGCCTTTGTTACTGCTGAGTAGGTCTTTCACAAAGCCAAGGCTCTTCCACTTTTCATACTGCCCCACTCGCAAGGACTTTGAGGGTTCATGTGAGGAGACACAGCTGGGACAGGTGATCCAAACTTACCAAAGGGATATTCCAGACAATGTGGCATCCCACTAAGTATATAAAGTAGGGGGAAGAAGGAAGTGGGGGGGACATTTGGAGTTTGGTGTGACCGTGTTTGTCTTCCCAAGTCATCATTACATGTGATGGGGCCCTGCTCTGCTGGAGATGGCTGAACAGCTTCCTGCCCGTGGGAAGAAGTGAGTTTTGCTTTGGTTTGCTTTGTGTGCGCAGCTTTTGCTTTCCCTATTAAAGTGTCTTTATCTCAATCCATTAATTTTCTATCTTTTACTCTTCCAACTCTCCCTCTGATCCCACTGCTTGGGGAATGAGTGAGCAGGTACATAGGGTTTGGCTGCTTTCTGGGTTTAAACTATGACAAATGATCAGACACAAAGTGTTTACCTCAGATTTATGAAGGAATCAAAAGAAGAAAATTCACGTATATTATTTATCTCTCCAGATTTTACCCACTGGTGAAAGTTCCTCACATGGTGGACAAACGTATCGCAAAAAGGTAACAAGAGACAGGTGGGCCAAAGAACAAAACAAAGCTGATGTATCCAGAGTAAATCATGACTGCAAACACATTTGGAAATCTTGTTATTGATCTTCATGAGAAAAGGATATGAATGCCTGCACGTGTACACATGCATTAGCAAACTTTAACCCACCTGCTGACAAGAGACTGCTCTGACAGCTGTTCATCCAGTTGGAGTGTGGTTTGTACATGGTTACAAAAGATATGAGCCTGCCAATTTGATAGATGGCCTCTTTTTATTGTTTAGAAGAGGAAGAATACACTGTTCTGGAATGTGGCCTCTTTTATTCCACAAACTTGAAAGAATAGTATCAGAAATGTTCAAAGGATGCAGAACTATGCCATTACACACCTACAATTCAAAACACTCATACTCCAATAATGCAAACTGACTACAATGTGCTTAGCAAGAAAGGCAAGATTTGTACCTTGGGCAATATTATATGTGACTACCTAATTAAGCAACATTTTTGTTAGCACTGCATGACAAACCAGAATGGAAAGTAGCTATGTCTGTTGTCCAGCCAAGCTTTTGTTCTGTTTTTAAATCCTGAGGCAAATAACTCAATCTGTGTATTAATATCACCATTATCAGTACAGAGGTGTTATTAATCCATACTTTCATACAAATCTCTACCTTTTCTACAGCTAAGGTGGGGAAGGCAGAGTGATATATGGCTGAAGTGACTCAGAATATTAGGATCACTTCCTATATTTGGGGTTCTGAATTTTTTTGCTGTAAAGTAAACCTGATCTTTGATAAAATTAAGTGTATTAAACAGAAGTGGTAAGTTATAGGCAATTCTGCTATGGACAGACTTACATCAACATCCTCATACTAACTCCTGTATAGTTTATACCAATTTCCAAAGCTGATTTTAACAGCATGGTGTTGTAATAACATCAAAATCTGTTCCCTAGGCTTCCTTTCTTCATCATTAAAAAAAGTTTCCTTCCTCCTGCAGCAGCTTTTCTGCTTGGTTTGTGGATAGAAACACTTACATGTTGGTATGCAGTAAAGTGTTCCAAAACTCTTTGAAGGCTCTATGAATCACAGCAACACAGGAATTAACACATTTGATTTGTGGTGTTAAGTTTCTAGTTATTCGTATTACTAGTTAAAGCCTAGATACTACAAATCTTCAGTCTTCCAATTAGTCTTTAGCTATTGAAGCAAGTGAGATTTTTGTATGGGTAGAGTCAATTTACATGAATCAAAGTTTTTGATATTGGCCTTTTAGTTTTATTTGCTCTTTCAAACACTTACTTCAGTACAGCAATATTTAAGCATATCATTTCAAGATCCTGTATGGATTGATTCAGCTGACTATGAAAAAAGAAAAAACACTTTATATATCTTGGACACTGCATTCGTCTAAACTCACAGAACCAGAAGAGCTCGGTAATTTCTGATTCAAAAGTTTCCCATGTGGGGGCTGGACAGGGGTTCCCAACCTCCTCTCTTATCTCTCCCTCCCCTTCTTTCCCACCACATACACACACACCACTTCCCTCCCACAGCAAGAGGGAAACACAAAAACTCCAGGACAGAAAATAAACACAAGGCTGGCCACTTGTCCAGTAAGGACAATTAGGAAGCAGGACCCTTCAGTGTGTCACTGTTAACCTCTTGGGAGCATCCTTTTTTGTTCTTCTGCTGCTTTGAGATCTCAGTCTTGCTCTGTCTTCTAAACAAAATTGCTATACATTAAGTAGGAAAATGGGATGTTACCCTCCCAGTTGTGCTGACAATAACAGAGAGGAGCACAAGCTGTTCCTCAGAAGTTGTGGAGCATTGTATTCCATACTCATAAACTCAAGACACTCTAACCCAAACACTTACTTAGTGCTTCAAAAACTTGGAACACTTGAAGTCTTAGCCATCTTCTAACATACTAAATAAAGTCTTCCCATTTGCATTACTAACAGCTGAGCTAACTTCTTAAATGTAGTTAAATATTATTATTCATTATACAGAGAAATATAACTTTTGCAACCTAGAGAATCTTTATATTTATGGCTTTGCGAAGAGAATTACCTGATTCCATCAGTTATTATTCACTAGCATAGTCTTCTATCTAGTGTTACAGGTTTATTATATTGACCTCATTTTCACAGCCACTGAAATTTAACTTCTGTATTTATATTTCACAGATATTTTCTGTAATTCAAAAAATTACAGCTGCAGTATGAGAGCAGTAAGCATCACACAGTAAACTTTGAATTCAGATGATCATCAGTGTTTCCAACTTTAGGACTCAATAGGAGACAACCTGAAAAAAAAATCTGATTACAGTGAGAAAAGCGGTCAGACAGAAAAATTAGGGGAAAGAACAGGATTTTTATTATTAAAATCATGAAAATGTTTTCTTATGAAATCTGAAGCATCAGAATTTCTTCAGCTGCGAACCGCAGAGCTCTTGGAATAGTGTGCAGAAAGAAAACTTGCTAAAATGTTGGCTTTTCCTCTGCTGTAAAAAATAAAGGAGAAAGACAGATACTTCTTCCTAATATTGTCTTGATCATGTTGGCAGTTACTCTGGAGGACTGCTAAGGTCAGGTAGAGAAAAAACTGGTGCACGTGGCTCAGGAAAACAACCTCCCCATTAAATACTGGTGTGGACAGAAAGACAAATAGAAGATACAAACCAACTGTTTCTCATAATGGTTGAGGCAGGGAGGGAACAGGAAGGTCCAGTCTGTGAATCTGGACATTCAAGCTGAAAAGTTCTGGAAGTCTGTAGAAGCGTGACTCAGTATGTAAGTACTGAATACCAAAACTAAGGATAAGTAAAAAGGCGGTTTCTTCATATGAAATAAATTGTAGAAATTTAACAGTTCACACCTTGTTGGTGGTGTGTACCTGAAAATGAGGCTTCTCTCTTTACATATTTGTCACTTTCTCATAGCCATGACCCATTTTCTTTCTCTTCATTGCATACCCATTCTGGGAATTCTCAATCCTTAGCTGTCTTAATCAGGGCAGCAAGCTTGTCTAAGCATTTTAAAAGCCAGTTTGACCTTAAATAGCCTGTATGAAAACTTCAAAACCATGATTCAAAATAGATGCCATCAAGAAAAGAAAGACAAGATTGAAACAAGAAACAATTCTAGATTCAGTACCAGAACCTGGCAGATCTTTACTGTCTGCATACACACACAGTCTGCCAAAATGCAGTGCTTGAGCAGTAGAGATATCTCATTGCAGCTGCTGAGGCATGGACCCAAGCCATACTCTGGTTTCATACCCAAAGATGTCCACAGGCAGCTTAGATGGAAGTATTTGGCCTCTAATCCTAGAAATGAATACTGCTCAGAAGATCCACTTCTATGGCCTCATTTATGGGCCACTGTTGGAGAACCTGTTCTGGTGACTCATTTACACCATGGAGATCAGCACATCTACTGTGGGCACAATTATTCAAGAACAAACAATCTTTGCTGACAAAACAAAACCATATTATTAACATTAGTCTGCAAAAATATATAAATTTACCTGAAATGGATGTATAAATACCAAAATTAAATTAAAGGCATTAAGTAGTGACCCTTCCTGAGGGTTGAAGGTGAAGGATATGGAGTCTCAGCATTCTGCCCTTGATTCACTTCCCACGTCTCCCAGCTATGATAACAAAACATGACAGACAGAGAAAGAAATTGTTTCCTTCAGCTGTAAATTCATCTAATCCAATCCATAAAAGTCTGGCATTACAGTTTTGCTGGAATTTTCTTTCTGTGAAAACTCCTCTTGCATGTGTTTCTGCCTGGCGGCAGAGTTTCAGAAGGAAAGATGATGACTCACAGCAGAGTACAGTCTGCTAAAAGATAAAGAATTTGGGTAAATACTTTCCTCTGAAGGGGAAAGACTTAGAAGTAGGTCTTCTCTATCTGCAGTGAATACCCTAGTTATAATTACATCACAGGAATGGGAAGCATGAATGATCTTTTAGTAACAATTTTTTTTAATTGATCTGAAGATCATTACCAAGACAAGCTCAAGTTGAATCTACTATACTAGATCCATAGCAGGTTTCAGCAGAATATGTGGATCCCAGCTAGACTCAGATATTAAAGTAACACCAAACCACTTAATTCATCTGCTAAAATGATGGTACTTCTGTTCATGCACAGAAACAGGACTCTAGAAATCAGAGCAATTCGACAAGTGAAAGTATTGATATGCACAGATTTCCAAATAGATTTTCACTCAAGAACCAAATTCCACCCAGGTGCACCACTATAGTTAGCAAAAATTTTCTATGGACAGGTTCTAAATGACTTGAACAACACACTCCAGGAAGCCCTTGTTGGAGTATGAGATAGGACCAAGTATTTAATTATGGCCTCAAAACTGGATTCTTTTTCCTCCATGCAAAAAGAAGGAGCATTTATCATTGGTTCAAGAGCCCTTTGCAGTCATCAAGCTGCTTACTTATTCAGCACTGGAAGACATGCCACACGCTGACATCAATTCTCCACTGCAATTGTGGGTGCTTGTCCAAGCAGAGCATGTTGGCTGATCAGAGAAGTAATTGGGATCTCAAAGAACCCTGTCTTTCTTAAAAATGCTAAAACATTTTTAAATGGTTGAAGGGGTTTTTATTTTGAAATTAAATCTTTTGCCAACAATTTATAAACATTTAAAAAGTTTCTGAGCACAATAAAATCATAAAATCCAGTCATGCCCTTGAAATGCTTCCAAGCTTTATGCTGTGGGAACACAGGAATTAGTAGAGGATCTCACTATTTCTGCAGCACATGTGCTGTGGTTTCCACATAATTATTCCAAAGATCTGAGAATATGCTATTTTCTATCATTCATGAAAAATCATTGTCAAAAGTCTGGAGTCATTTATCTCAGTAGACTCATCTCCATCTCATCTCCCCTCCCATGATTAATCTTCCACGTCTTTGAACAAACTAATTGATTTTGGATACAAATTGATCACAATTTCATTTCTCATAGCAAATCTGAATGTAAGCCACCCTTGCCTATCTCAATATCTTTGTCATGGTAGAAGAAGAAAGGACAAGGGAAGTCTAGAGGGAAAAGCCAAAAAAGTGTTGGAGGAAAATAGAATGAACCATGGTGTATATATTAGATCTGATCTTTTACTTACAATAGCAGACACAATCCAGAGTTCAACAGCATACCTGGATCTAAATAGCCAAAAGCAATCTGGGTTGTTCTGCTATGTGATTTTAATTCAGGTTCAAGACTTGTTCTGAGAATTAATCTCATTAGGATGAGTGTAGCAGCTAATTGTATCAAAAAATTGCCAAATATTTTCAAAGGCAATAGTAAATCCTTGGTATGGATTATTTGGTAGAGCCACAGAGGAGGAATTGTCTGAGTTTGCATACATGGATTCGTTATGAAGGAGTTAATCTTAATCTACTTAATCTACTTAATCTGCTTAATAACCAGTTGTGTATTTTGTGTTGCCAGATTAATTTTTCTGTCCTGCTGTAACTTAAATATCATGTGTTGAGCCTGGTTTTCCCCAGAAGAATCTTGACACTGCAAGGTTCCAGTGTCTTACCTCTTGTTATGAACATACCCCTGCAACTCATGAAACCTGGCTAAATTCTGTTCTTAAATTCATTTCCCCAGCAGTGTCTGAAGACGAGTCCACAATGTTATGGACATCATAATGGACATTATTGATGTAAAGGAAAGTTGAATTGCATAAATTATATTGCATTTGTCTTATACACTTAGTGGTATCAGTCACTACATTCCTGAAAAATTAAATATATCTATCTCTTTCCTGAAAGTTTGAACACAGTTTTATTCACCATCTTCATCATGTGCACAGATCAGCAGCAAGCCCTGTCTTCCTGTGTGGTTATGAACACAAGGACTCATTTTTCAATGCTGAGGAACAATAAATATTACCATGTACTGAAAAACTCTTCCCACAGACACACACTCCCCCTGAATTTGTAATTTTAATACATTGCAAAGGAGAAAAGTGAAAAATATGAATAAAGGTGATGAGGCAATGATGACACAATAGAATCTGGGAGAGAAAGCACCATCCTCAGTCAGCACACTGATTTCCTGGCTGGTGCTCTACAGCAGATCAGGAGCTGATGTGAAGACACGACGTGCTGCTGGGCACAGCACAGAGGGAAGGCTCGGGGGCTGGCAGGAAACTTCACGTGGCAAATAGTGAAGGCTTGCTGAGGTTACTTCAGGTTAAGCTGTTGTGGGGAATTGTGGGGACTGCTCAGGGGTGCAGTCTCTGTGGAAGGACCAGTCTGTGGGCTGCAAAACTGATTCCTGAGGGGAATGAAATGGAAAGAGCAAACTGGATGCTGAGGGTGTTGTGTGTGCTTGTTTGTACACACCCCTCCTTTCTGTGCCTTTTCTGCAATGCCACCTTAGCTGTGGGAAATAGGTCTACTTCAAAATGAGACCAGGGATCAACAGGAGTATAGTTTTTAAAGGCACCCAGGAAATGTACTCTGTGCCCTACAGGTCCCAGGGCTAATGTCTCTGGAGATCTTAATGTGAATCTTGCATTATTTCAGTGTTTCGGTGTGACCAAAATGAAATGCTTTGGAAAGCTTCATTTTGCGGGGGGAAAAAAAAATCTGAGATTTGGGCTTGTTTCAATTTGGAGTGACTCCATATGTTAAGTTCTTGGAATTTCCTGTAGGAAATACCATTTTTCAACCAGAGGGTAAGACGAGGCTCATTGGCAGCAGAGCGTGAAGGAGCCTCTGTGTCACCATCTTTGTTTTAGTTATTCTTCAGACAAATTGAAGTTTGCCAGGACTGTAAGCAAGACGACCCATTTATTTCATACAAACCACAGACTTCCAGGTGTTGTGGCTTTCAGTCATTACCAATCTTTCTATTTAGAAAGGCAAGAGGCAATCTCTAGTATACTTCAATCTATCTCATGTACAGCTCCACAAACTTTTCACAGATAAACCTGAAAAAACTATATTTTCTGTTTTTCTTTATTCCTTAAAAGCAGAGTAGTTGTTTTTCAGTTTGGTCAAACCCTAGAATTGATTCAAAGGTAAATTGAGATTATTCCAAGAATACCAAGTAATCACAAAGGTAATTTAATAGATTCATGAGCAGTTTCTAAGGAAAATGGGGAAGTCTTTATTTAGGATTAACCTTACCCAGGCTGATGCTGGTGACACGCTGCATTCTTCAGGTCCTTTGGGATGAAGGCACTAAGCAACTGGAACAATTATATGCAGTGGAAATATGTGCTCTACACATAGATAGGCAGATACTGTACTCTCATGTCTGAATATATTTCTCCATACTGGTTCAGCACATAACTTATTATGATCATTTTTTTATTCTTTCTTGCTAGCATATGTCTGCTTTTATCTCATCCATTACTGGCACATGTATCCTCACAACATTATACCACAGCGGCCATTTTAGTATACCAGATGGGCAAGAGGATTATTTATCTTGATACTTCATTCAGAAACCACGTTTTGTTTATATTTTGTATTGACATTAAAAAGCTTTTCAACCAATTGGGGTTTTCTTTTGCGTTAGTTTCATTTTATTTTCTTTTTTAGTGATCCAAAACGGCATACTCTTTTTTTTTTTTCCACTTCAAGACAGAATGATAGCACTGCCTGGGGGTTACCCATAGCAGTAAGCTAACTTCTAACACAAACCAAACACAAAGGCTGATGAAGAAGAGATGCAAAATTGCTACTGTAACATTGGAAATAAAACTTAAACATGAGATTCAAAGGCTGCCTGCTTGATAATACAACGGGAAAAAAGAAAACCCTATTACGAAAAAAAGCTATTGGAAATATTCAAAGCCAGGGAAAGGAAAAAAAAAAAAGCTGACTTGTCACAAACTAAAATGGATTTTTTAGATTTATCAGATACATTTTTTTAACTTTTATACTAGAATCAAACAGGCAGACAAAGCAGGGAATAGTTTACTGCTTTGGGCAGGAATGTATGGTTTAGGGTATGGGGTTTCTGACTGCACATGGTCTGTCTATATGTGATCTGTTTCTTTTCCTTCCTTTGGAGCACCGAAAGTTTATGCCTCAGGTAGGGGTGACCTGATGATCAGGCAAATGCTCTTCATGGTGAGAGGAGCTATTGTCCCTCTTCATGGAAGGTAGGACCTTCTTTGCCCTTGCCTTGCTCAGGTTTTCCCACTTTTAGCAACCCCTGTATGGTAATAAAGCAAGATTACTGCACTTAACAAGGATCTGCGAAAAGAGGTTCATATTCCCGGAGTTTGCAGTTGTCAGTGAACAGATAAATCAAAGTTTTGCTGCCCAAGTAATAGTATGGCTGGAATGTAGCACTGGGGAATTGATATCCCTTAGGTTAAACAACTGACACTAATTGAAAGGGTGAAATCTGAATTGAGATGCACAAGTTTAAAGTCAATATATTGCAAAAACCTCCAATTTGAGGGTTAGATCTGCCAAATTTTCCACTTTCCATACTGGGACTGAAGTCAGAAATGTTATTAATTCTGATCTTGGGTGGTCACTTACAGCAATTTCTATGTAAATGAAACTTAAACTCCTTTTTGAGTTCATTAAGCTCATGAAAATATCAAGACTGACATTACTGAGAAGTACACTAAAAAATCACAGATAACTGAGATGGTTCCCATTAACAGTGAAACAGTAAATTCAGGTTCTGATACCCATCGGAAGAATTTTAGTAGCATCTAGAAAACCTAAAAACATCTGTGTGGACAATTTAACCCTACATCTATAGGCACTTTCCCCATAAACTTATATGTGAACTAAGACTGGAAACATGCTAACCTGTACTTTACATTGCATCATTCCTTCCAAAAGAGAAACAAAATATACTTTGTTTTTCTATTTTTTCTTATAGAGAACAACTGAACTAGAGAGTAGAAAAATCAAAACACCTGCATTTATAAATTAAACAGAGATTTTTCTTCGTGAAAAGTTTTCAGCATTCATCTCACAGAGCTCTACTATCTGGAATATATAGTGAATAAAGTTTGTCCACAAAATGTGATAAAGCAGCTAAGTAGGATGCAGTTTCATTTTCCTGGTGATATTACTATAACAGATAAAAAAACCCCTCTCAACATTTTTACATTTTTCCTCATTTCTTTTGTTTAATTTTAGGTCTTTAGTGGGCATCAAAACAAACATATGTGAACCTAAGTATTTGTACTAGTAAACATTTGAATCTTGCTATTCCCCTGACATTCCAATTACTTCTAGAAAGTTTGGGTTATCTAAAAATGTTTCTGTTTGATTCATCTCCTCCCCCAACCTCTTCTGATTTTCTGGATTTCGTGGTTATTCAACTGAGCACAAATTGCTGTTCATACAGATGCACTGCCATGATTTCTGATTTGCAGGCTGTCACTCCCATTAATAACCTACTAGGCTGTCATACTGTCATTCCTTGTTGCTGCAACGATTTGTTTCAAACATAGGGGCTGATTCATGAAGAATAAAAAAAGCAGTTGTCCTGTTTTACAGGAACCTCAAAATATTTATGCAGAATATGTGTGAAAAGCACACACACCACTTTTATACTGAAGTATGTGATTGCTAAATACTCAACATGTTTTCCTGTGAGAAAAGAGAAAGAATATAGACTCCACTCAATTTTTTTCTATATGAAAACATAATGCCTTTAATAAAATTTTCTCCTTGTAAAATATCTGAAGTTCAGTTCCAGAGCTATGATATGATAAATCCCCAGGATGATGCAATGGCTTAAAAACTGATATCAAAGCTGATTTTAGGGATTTTTTTTTTTTTTTGCATTTCTCACCCTGTCTTTCCCAAAAGTATTAATGGTAGCTATATTAGTAACAAGAAATGAAAGTATATCAGTGCTCTCCAGTCTATTCTTTTTCTTTCCTTATTCAGAAGCAGAAGCACCATTCAGAAGTGGCCAAATTTCACTCTTGATGACACAGGTGGAGCTTCATTGCCTCTTACAGGCCTGTGCATTCAGAAAAGACAAAACAACTTGACCCATTGGACTCACTGTTCAATATCCCTCTGTACAACTGGACTGGGAATGGTCAGATCATTTTCGGGATGGGAAAATACCGCTGATGAATAAACCAGCACATGCATCCACACAAAGCAGAAAATGAACTGGGACTGAACCAAAACCTGCAGAGGTTTTGACCCATTGGCAGGTGCCCAGGGACTCCCCTGTCCCTGTGGGTAGGAGGCAGACAGCTCTTTGACAGGTGATGCTGGTGCCTGTGGGGGAGCAGGGCAGGTCTCCTCCGCTGTGCCTTCTCCCCTGAGCGCTTCCCAGCACATCGTGGGCGTCATGCCTGGATGTCTGTCTCAGTGGCAGTGGGGCTGGCCAGCCAGCCCCCTCTTGAAACACCTCATCCCAACATTTGCCATTCAGCTCACACAACCACCGCGTTTCAAGGAGATGGAGCTGCCAGGAGCTGAGCTCCTGCACTTTTTCTACTGCCAAGGCCCGACAGTTGGCACATCTCCCAAAGAAACAGGCAGTAGAAGGTTTCTGAAGAAGGGAAAGAAATAGGAGAACAACACAGGATGCTGATGTAAATCAAAACTGGAAGAGAAGATGAATGTGAAGGCTGTTTGGATCTCAGTTGCAGTTCTGGCTCCTGGTTTCCAATTTTTCCCCTGTCATCCCTGGGTTTCTTCTCTGCACCCCAGACCAGCACTGTTCAATCTGTGAAAAAGTTTCTGCTCCCCTCCTGTTCCTCTCCCCACACCTCTCACTAGGCAGGCTGCTCCTAGTGCTGCCTACATGGCTGCTAGTGAGTGAACTACTCTAAAATAACTATGTAAAATACTTACATCATTAGGCTCACTTTGTACATCATAATTTAAACCAATATTTTAAAGAGGTAGTCTCCCAGTTACAGCATTATTATCTTTCATAAGGTTACACATTGAAAATTTGAAAATATGTCCCTGCCAAACAGTATCAGCAGCCAGTCCCAAACCTGTCAATGCCATAGTATTTTCTAAATTGATGATTAATTAATGAAGTATGATTGCAACAGGTTCTCTCTCTCCTTTTTTAATTTGATCTCCATGGCATTATAGGAACCTAAAGCTTCCACTAGACATATATTCCTACCATTTCCTTGTCAGAGGAAATGTATATTCATTTCAGACTTGTGGAGGCAATTACGTTAGCCACCAGTTGCCTACAGCAGCTAATCAAAGTGATAACCTGCAAGTTCTCAACTCCCCATGAGACAGCCCACTTGCCTCCAGCTGATGAATGCCAAAGGAGCAGCATGGGCCCACCAGTAATGACACCATCATCTAAGGCAAGTTTTTAACTAACCCATGGTTTTATAAAGACTCTATTAATGTCTCATAAAAAAAGGTCTAGATAAAACACTCTAAGAACAATTTCTTTTAAAGGGAAATACCAGTGCTGATGTAAATGTCCGTTCTAAAATACTAAGCTGGAATTCGCCTACTTGTAGCCTTTGCACTTCTCATGTTCTGAAAAGTGATGAAGCCTTCCCTGAAGTGCATGACTAACCTCTGACTGATGTGCTATCACGTCCTTGCCCATGTCCAGCCACACAGTCAGGCACGTGCTTTGTCTTAAACAAATGCACAATTCCACCAAATTCAAAAGGGGCCTAAATTTAAATATATAGAAACACAGTACAAAAGTGGGCTGTAAGGCTGCTGGAAAGTAGTATTCTGGATTTTTAATTTAGGCATTAACTGGATTTGGCCACAACTACAATAAGCAAAACAAATTTTAGAAGTAGAAGAAAACAGCATTTATAAATAGCTCACAATTAATTGCTAGCAGAGAGGATTCACCCCACTGGTAGGAAACATTTAAATTCTTCTGCATGACCAGTCCCTTGTTTTTGCTGGAATTTTATTATCTACAACATAGGCATACTCGACAACAATATGACCCATTCCACAATCTGCCACTCTATTAGTGAGAAAAGCAGCATTAAAGATACAAACTATATTTTTGCTTTATTCCACCAGTGTATTTCAGAGAGTTCAGTGAACAGAAATTTAAAGTAAAGAGAATTAAAATATTTTAAGCCTGTTCTCCACTTTTTTCAAAGTGACAAGCTTTGTAACCAAACAAAACCACAATTTTTTGCCCCATTAAGATTCTCTAAAAAAAAAAAAANGCCACAGAACCTCCTTCCCCCTGAAATAGAAAAGCTCCCCAATGAAGAAATTCTCCGTGGCTGTGCTGTTACTTTACTCAAGGTCCTAAATATGGCATTTCTCTTTAAGGCTTCTGGCCAGGTTTTGACATTGAATTTCAGGATATTCTAATTAGCTGTGGTCCCAAAGGAGGCGTTCCTGGCTTCTTCCCTGCATAGTTGTAGTCCTGAAGGACTCCAGGCTGCAGGCTGCAAAGAGAGCGGGTTAGGTTCGTACATTTCCTACTCATGTCGCTATCATTGTCCAGGGAATGGACTTCTGCTCTACTATTTCTTAGTCTCATTAAAACATTTGTGAGCTTTTAAAGGCTGCAGTTTCCAGGTTTTAGGATTGTCACCACCTGCAGTGGTCATTTTGTGCTTTGAATGATAGCATGACACATCGTCATGCTATCATTATTCCTTGCTTGCACTAGCACTCAAAGGGCCTCAAAAAGGCCAGCCCAGAACTTGGAAACCTGCTCCATCTTAAAGGAACCAGTGATGATCACATTGGGAGCTCAGCTTGAAGATCACACCAACTCAGTCATGTAAGCAATGCTAATCTTTTTCTCTATAACAAATGTGAAGACAAATAATTTATCTTAATTTGAAAAAATCAAGATTAAAAAATCTTCCAATACTTTTCTCTCTAGACAGCACTAAGACAGCAGGTACTCATCCAGAGCAAGCCTGGAGGCTCAGCTCTTCTCCCAGGGAGGCAAAACCAGGGGATAAGCAATAAGCTCAGGTCATGAGCTCATCATCCACAGAGAGATGTCCACACAAGATTTTGGACTTCAGCAAAGCTTTTGATACGGTCTCTCGCAGTATTCTTCTGGACAAAATGTGCAGCACATTGCTGGATAAACGCATCGTGTGATGGGTAAGCAATAGGCTCTCAGGTCAGACGCAAAGGGTTACGGTGAATGAGATGACATCAGACTGGTGATCTGTCACTAGTGGGGCTCCACAGGGCTCAATCCTGGCCCCATGCTCTTCAGTATCTTCATTAGTGACTCAGACTCATGACTGAAGGACTACTAAGTAAGTTTGCCAATAACACAAAATTGGGAGGAACTGCGAGCTCCCTTGAAAACAAAGAGACCTAGACAAATTAGAGGACTGGACAATCACCAGCCATATGACATTTAGCAAGGCCAAGTGCTGGATTCTGCCCCTGTGACAGGGAAACACTGGACTGGGGAATGAGAGGATGGGGAGCAGTACTGTGGAAGGGGACCTGGGGGTGCTGGTTAATGGCAAGTTGAATCTGAGCAGTCCTGGCAGCCAGGAGGGCCACCTGTGTCCTGAGGAGCATCAGGCACAGCATCGCCAGCCGGGCAAGGGAGGGGAATGTCCCGCTCTGCTCTACACTGGGACAGCTTCACTTCAAGTGCTGTGTGTGGATTGGGTGCCACAATATAAAAAAGATATTAAACTATCACAAAGCATCCAAAGGAGGGCCATGAGGATTTTGAAAGTTCCTGAGGGGAAGCCGAATGAAGAGCAGCTGAGGTCACCTGGTTTGTTTGGTCTGGAGAAGAGACGGAGGGGAGACCTCATTTGGACAATGCTTGGGGTTCTTGGGGTATCCTGCACAGGAACAGGAATTGGACTTGATGATCCTGATGGGTACCTTCCAACTCATATTCCATGATTCTATGAAGATTTCCTGGCACCAGGGCTGCTCTGCTTGCTGAAACACTCATAGAGAGGCTCTGCTTGAGACATAAGCAGTATATAAGTGATACTGTAATGCTGGATGTTTCACTCTTTTAAGAGATTACTAGGAATAATGAACAGAAGCCAGGTACATTGGTTGAAATTAAATTACAAACCCTTTAATTAATAGATAGGAGACATCCTTACAGGAACAAATATGTATTACACATGTGTGCAGCTTTTCACCAATGGCCCCTGGTACAACAGCCATTTCTGAAGCCCAGACATTCTTTGATTGTACTACTCTCATGAGTTATAGCTTGTTTTGTGGGGTTATGATGGGCCTGGCTATGAGTTCCTGTTAAGTGAGAGAGGCATCTTGTGAGTAAACCCCATTTGATGGGATAATATGACAAGGCTTTAGTTGTCTTTTCATTTCATCAGGAGCTGTCCTGAAGCTTACCAAAGCTCTTGTCTCCAAATTTCTCTCTCTTCAGGCTCAGATTTTTTCCTGTTTCCCCAGTTTATACAAATTTTGAATACAATTACAACACAGTGGGAAAAATCATGCAGAAATAGGCTTTTTTTTTTACTCAGAAGCCCCACTTTATTTTCACGGTACAGTCAGCAGGAAGGATTTTCTGATGATTTTGAAAGCAAAAGCACATTTCTAAAACTTTTCATCCTCTCAGAGCAACGTGCTGTAGCTTCGAGGACAATCTGGCTAGTTTGGGATGAGAATCTTAGAATTGCCCAGAAAGAAGGACGTTTCAGTGAAGATCTTAACATTTTGGTTTTTGCATTTCAACTTCAGCAAAACAAACATAGAAAAAGACTCAGAACTGCAAACTTCAAAATGCTTTGATTTGCCTTTTGAGGTACTGGTTAGCTGAATTCTACCTGCAGGAGCAAACTCGCGCATAAACATTTTGCATGAAATGTAAGAATGTTGTAGCTTCAGAGTTGTGAGACAAATCTGAAGACAATTTAGAAGCAAGAGAAGCAGAATTTGCCCTGTATAATCTCTCAGAAATAATGAATGCCAAGGAATGGCTTTCCTTGGAGACAGAAATACCTTTTGTAAACTGCATTCATTTTATCTGAGACACTGAGAGACAATAACTAAAATAGTTCTCACATTTATAGTTCTTCAGACACTTTCCAGAAACAAGTTTAGATTTTCTCACTTTAGAAAGTATGAAATAAAATAATGCCCCTTTGTATTTCAGCTATCTATTGAAATGGGGTGGTGTTCTTAAGGTCTAATTTCATTTTCCTCCAATAGTACAGGGAGATGACACCCAACAGATTATACTAGCTATCAGCCTACACAACCATATCTATAGACTTCAGACAATTATCTGTAATCAATAGCTGTAGCATCATGGTGATAAAATTATAGTACTTACATATAATTACACTTACATTCAAATATAACCAGTTCCATTCAGAGCATATGTCAATGGAGTAAATCACGGTAAGTCTATAATTCTCAAAAGAGAGGAGGGAAGGTCAGATCCATGTTTTCCAAGAAATTTAGTTCAGAATGAACTTTCCTTTTCAGTTAACCTTCTAATGTTCTTTTAGATATTAAAAGAAACTTTTCTGGGTAAAGCCTTTGCAAAAGTAACCTTGCTAATCCCACACATATAATTCTTTTTTTTTCTACTAAATAAATTTCTTACAATTACATGCATATGAATGCATAACATAATTTATCACATGCTGATTCTGTTACTTAAAGTCAGAAATTAGTGGACACCTTTGAATTCACAATTGCTTGTAAATCCACCAATATGAATTTTTCATGTCAGTATAAAAATAGGCCTTTATTATATCTTTCATTTAGTGCTTTCTCCATTCATTTTCAATACCATCTTTGTGTTCCTTTTCTGTCCTCCTTCTATTCCTTCATTTCCTGGTCATCTATTCATTCTGTGTTTCCCCTTTATTTCTTTCTCCTTCTATTACTTTTGATTCTTAGCATTGATCTTAGCGATAGAAATCTGTGCTGATGTTTGTATTTGTTTAGAAAGACTTCTGCTCTATTTCTTCCCTTCCCCCCTCCCCATATAATGGCACTTTAATACCTTGGTTGTGTTACAGACCCTTATTTCAGTAGTTACAGGACTTTTCCCTACATAATGAAATCCTGAGTCCTAGTCACGCTGCTGTTAGGAAAGGGAGAAAAAGAGACCCTTAAAAAATCCTAATATGCAGCTCTCTGGACATGTTTCCCACAGGTCACCACTCATGTTTAAAACATTAAAAACCAGATCTGTGCAAGCAGCAACAGGTAGGAAATGAAAGGCATTGTGGAAGGACTGACAGGATCAGTCCTTCCTTTATGATTTCCATGTGCAGGCTGCTGCTAAGAGTTTCTCCTCTTCCTGGAAGAAGCACCTCTCTCAAAAAGTTCAGTGTCTATGGTAAAAGTTTCAAATTTCTACAGTTTTCTTTACAAAGAATAGTGTTTAATCACATTATTATACACATAAATACATATTTTTTTCCTATCCAGCACTACCTGCAGCTGAGAAGATTAAAGCTGTGAACATTGACAGGGAAGCTGTTTTGGGTATGCCTATGAAGAATTCAGGCCTGTTGTTCCTAATGGCATTTCTGAGACAATTTTAAACCTGGTGCCTTTGTCCTGCCAGCAAAGAACAAATGTTTCTCCCCTTCTCCAATGACCTTTGCAACCCATACAGGACTTGGTGCTGCAAATGTGGCTGTATGGGCAGGACACAGGACAGCAGAGACTGCAGGCAGGCTGCATCCCTGGGTACCTCCTGTGGGTCCCATGGGCTTAGAGAGAGGATGTTCTTGTCCTGGACAGTACAAGAACAGAAGACAAGGAGAGACAGCTCACCTGTGGCATGCTTCCAACAGCTCTTCTTGCAAATTGTCCTAATCCTCACTGAGAAAATGACCCTGACCTGACCCAGGAGTGAGCGTCACTGCCATTATTCCTATGTCAAATTTCAGGTGGTTAACATCAAATCTGCAGTATTTCCCAAAGCTGCAGCACTGAGCTACGATCAAAGTGAGTTTAGGCACTTAAAGCCTACAAAATGAATATTTTGGACAAAGATTTCCTTTTGGGAAGATAGGTCATGTCCTAAAAGCCAAGGATACTCAGAAGATGGTCAACACCTCTTAGAATATGGCCTATAACTCCTCAGGTTCTAGCTAAAGAAATAATGTGCAGACAGACAAAAACCTCAAGCTGTCAGGCTGAAAAATCTGATTTCTGAGAGATTTTTAATTTTCTTTTTTCTTTACTCTCTTCTTCACTAACTAGAGGTAAAACCAAGGCAATCACACCATAATTATAGCTTTGATCAGTTCTCTGCTGAAGACAAAAATGGTTCTATATAGGTCACTTTCTGATATCTAAGAGTGTCAAAACAGATTTATATGACAATAATATCAATCTAAAGTCATCTGTGGCATGCCCACACAAAAACTGCAACTGTTTCAGGTATTGTCGCTCATCGCTTATTACATATTTCCTTATAAACTGTTCATAAATTATGTTTATTGTCTTATAATTAGTAGTTCTAACAGTGTATAATATCAATAAGGCCATTAAATATGTAAACAATAAATGATAGCAATATTAATGCCGCTAAGTAGCAATGCTTGACAGCATCATGCATATTCAGTCAGCCTATGACTATATTTCTCTGCACTTTGACAGCCAGACATGGAATAGTGCCAGTCACCGGTTTAATGAACATCAAGACGAGTGCAGAAGTTGAAAAGTTAGCAGTTAGTAGGCAGTTGGTTAAATGAAAAAAAAAGAAAAGCTAACTAACTAAGTGTGTCCTAATTCTTTCATAATTAACTTATGGAGTTTTTGGATTCTTTTTTTTACCACATCTGTTCTACATGCTTATCCCCCTTTTTTTCCCAAAGTTTGTTTGGAGAGGGTCAGATTGGGTTTTTTGTTTTTCTAACGGGCATTCTATACTGCACAGATTTGCTATCTGCTGAATTTGGCTGGCACTACTGGAGAGGCTAGGTAAGGACTGAAGGAAAACAAATGTTTTGCAAACCAATGGAAATCTCGTCAAAGGTTTGCATTAGGTGCAATATTGACTTTACCTCTTCAGGTAGAGAGGGTATATAAAGATGCCTTTATACTTACAGATCGATATGAAGTGTTTCATTTTCCTTCTCTCTCCATCTTAGAAGACTAGAAATCTGTTCTAAAATGAAAATGGAAACTATTTGTCAAAAAAAGGACAACATCACCTTTTTGCCACAACTAGGATGGCACATTGAGAGGGACCATGCACTCCTTAACATCTGGGATGTGACTCTGAAATACATTGGCTTTTAAAGCTGTCTCCACTTCTCCATTTATTCCAGAACTAAAGAGAAAACCCATGGGATTTTCTTTTTCCAGACTTTTCTTCCCATTAATTAAATTAATTTGTCCCAAATTAATGACCATTGTCCATTCAGCACTCATTGCTTGCAGTACTGGAAGTCCTGCCCTGTTATAGATCAGCTCCTCCATAAAAATTAGCCCCACAAGGATTGCTCTAAATGCCACCACCATGGCAGGTGCTAAGAGGGTTTTTGGTCACTTCACAATTAAAGTTTCAGAGAATTTGAGTATCTAGGGAGCTTTTAGGTCAAATCCAGCAGCATTTAAGGCAAAAGAAAAAATAAATACACTTTAGCTGTTCTGTACCCAGGCTACTTGAGGCACTTTGCTGGACACAGCTAAACTCTATTCAGCAGCATTGACTGCTTCCCAAAAAATCTTTGTTGTCATTCTGGTCTGTTTAACAAGAAAATGTGTATATCCATTCTTGTCCATGATGACAGTAAAAATGCCATATCTGATGGGTTCAGCTAAGATTGTTTTCAGATGTGTTACTATCCTGGGAAAAACAGTGTATGCTCCTTGGTCCTACAATGGAGAAATGTCCACACAGCATAAAAACTGCTACTCCAGGCCTGTTCCCCCACACTGCCAGAAGAGGCAGTTGTTGCTGTCGTGCCCAGACCATGTAATTTGAAAGCCACCATGATAAGATGACTGATGATCCCAGTGGACAACAAACTGACCATGAGCCAGCAATGGACCCTTCCAGCAAAGATAGAATCATGGAATGCAGTACAAGGAGTGCTGCCAGCAGGTAAGAAATGGTGAACCTTCCCCTCTGCTCAGCTCTGGAGAGACATACTGTGTTTCTTTGTCTAGCTCCAGGATTCCTAGATCAAGTGAGACATGGATGCCCAATGGAAAGGAATGAAAAAGAGGGAGCCAGACTGTTATGGGTGGTGCCCAGTGACAGGACATAAGGCAATGGGCATAAATTTAAACATTGGGAATTCAGTGTGAATACAAGAAACACTTTTGTACTCTGAGGATGGCAAAACTTTGGCAGAGTTTACCTGAATAGGTAGTGGAGTATCCATTCTTGAAGACATTCAAAGCCCTACTGGACTTGGTCCTGGGCAACTTGTGCTTGAGGTTCATGCTTGAAGAAAGGGGTTAGGCTAGATAAGATCAGAGATCCCTTCCCACCCAGCAATTATGTGGTTCTGTGAAGACCCTCAGGCTGAAGAAGAAATTAAATTCAAGGTTATGTCTGGTCCAAGTATGCCAACTACTAGGCACAGTACATTAAGTAAAATGTTGTACTGCTACAAAAGCATATTTCACAGAATAAGTTGGCTTGGAAGAGATTCACAAGGATCATCAAGTCCAATGCCTGGCCCTGCACAGGACAGCCCCAAAAGTCATACCACGTCCTGAGAATATTGTATAATTGCTTTTTGAACTCTGGCAGGCTGGTGCTGTGACCTGTTTCAGTGCCCAGACACACTCTGGGTGAGGAATCTTTTTCTGACCCAAACTAAAGCTCCCCTGACACAACTTCAGGCCATTTCCTCTGGTCCTGTCACTGCTCACCACAGAGACAAGATCAGTGTTTGTCCCTCCTCTCCCCCTCACGAGGAAGTTGTAACTGCAGTGAGGTCTCCCTTTAGTCTCCTCTCCCTTCAGTCCTCATCTCCTCCTCCTCTTCTCCAGGCTGAACAGACCAAGTGACCTCAGCTGCTCCTCATACAACTTTCCCTCAAGGGCCTTCACCATTTTCGTTGCCCTCCTTTGGTCACTCCCTAATGTTTAATATTTTATCTTGTGGCACCCAAAACTGCCCCCAGCACTCGAGGTGAGGCTGCCCCAGCTCAGAGCAGAGCAGGACAATCCCCTCCCATGCCCAACTGGCTGTGCTGTGCCTGATGCACCCCAGGACAGGGTTGGCCCTCCTGGCTGCCAGGGCACTGCTGGCTCAGATTCAACTTGCCATGGACCAGAACCCCCAGGTCCCTTTCCACAGCATTGCTCTCCACCATCTTGGTCTCCAGTGTGTGTATACATCCAGGATTGACCCATCCCAGGGGCAGAATGTGACACTTTCCCTTGTTGAACTTCATATGATTGGAATATACATATAGGCTGAAGAGGAAACACTTCCCAGCAGTACATGCCTTATTGGATTCTTTGCATTGCCTAATTTTCTTCCTACATTGTTTATCTTTCTTGTACACCATGGCTACTATTGTGGATCCCATTCTGAGGTCTTGGTCCTCTCAACTTATTGTTGGAGGAAATCTGCATGTCCATCTCAATGCTATGGGTCCTCTAGGTAGCTAGACCTCTGAATTATAGAATTTCATTCTGGAAATTGTTCAGTTTGCTTTAAAATACCCATATGCATCTGGTAATTTTGCTCCTTCAAAACACATTAACATAACAGTAAATCCTGATAATGCAAAATCCAGCTACTGCTTGAGGACAAGCTAAGACTTTCACACCAGATACTTCATATTTTCTCATCAGCATACATCTGTTCTTGGCAGCCAGAACTGACCCATGCACCAGAAATATTTCACATGAAAATGAGTAGCTCTACCAAGTGGCAGGCACACCTGAGCTAGCCAAGGTTATGGATTAGGCTTCAAATATTTGGGCTTGATTTTTCTGCTGATAGAAGACATCTTGAAATAAATTTTTCAATAAAGAATATAATTACAAGATTGTTGTTCCAAAGAATACCTAGAAACACTACAACTGAAATTGTTTGGGAACATGCGTCTCTTCTTCTCAATGAGGTATATCAAAGTGCTACAATGCAGGTGAGAACAATTCTCAGATTCAATCCAAATAATACCAAATCCTTTCTGAAGACTTGACTCTTGAATGGCTTAAATAAAATTAACTCATGCTTTATCTCTTCCTTAAGACTGACTGTTCACCCATTTCGTTTTGTGCTTCCTAGCTACAGGCTATTTAACAAATACTGCTATCACTCCATCTCAGGACCTTTTTGTTCCTTTTGAGGATGCTTGTGTTACAACAGATGAGCTCCAAGATCCACTCTACCCATTCTTTATTCCTGAACTGTAAACTTTGGTGGAATATAGGGGCAGCTTTAGGTCTCCAGGCAAGGTGATTTCATTTCTTTTAGATTAAAATTTTCAAGCACATTCTCCTTGTTTTCCTGTTCCAGAATAATTTTCTGTGTGGAATGCTTGAAACAATATTTATTCTCTTCCTTTATCTTATTTTGCTATTTCGTCATTTTGTCCTTTTTTTTTTTTTCCCCTGGTTTCAGGCACTCTCATCTCTTTTGGGCTTCTCTGCTTGTCAGACTCTCAATGCAGAGCCCTCCTCTGTTCTCTCACTAGAAATATGAAGCTAGATGTTTAACATACGGATCTTTCAAAGTGCTGAGCACCCTCTAACAGACAGTGATAGATCTTCCCTGGTTTCTACTGGAGTTGAATTTCCTTGGCACCTTCTATCGTGCCTGTATGCTTAGGGCTTCTTCGTTTTGGAGTGCAGCCTTCACTACCTTTCAACACTTCTCCTGTTTCTGAGGACTGTCTTTCATGCAGTTCCCACTGCTCTCTTTCAGTCTGCTTAAAATGCTATCTTTAGTTGTCTTCAATTTTAGAAGACTCCAATTTTGTTTGGAAAACTAAATCAGACTTTAGCAGTAAAGCCATACATGAGCACACATTCATGCATTTGATATTCCAGGCAGCAACTGAAATGCATCTCAGTTTCTCAGTGTCATGATTGCTTCCAGGTATCTGGGGTTAAAACAGAGTCCTGTGAATAGGAAGCAGAGATTCTGCCTTGCAGTGCACCAAAATCCTAATCATGCTGATTAAGATAACCCAGCTACATTGCTTGCCTTTTCCTCCCACATTGCTGGCTTGAAAGCCCAAATGTTCTGATCTTGAATTCCATGCTCATTTCTAGAATAGTACCAGTATGAGAGGAGGGCCATGGAAATAAGCTTTTTCCTTGCAACTGATGAATAGAGGGCATAATTAAGAACTGTAGGTCAAATCCTCAACCAAGGTAATTCACAATGATCTACTTCACCTGCAAATCTGGCTCACAACACAGAATTGCTGTTGTTAACATCATAAATCACTCCCAGCCAAGACAGAAAAGCTGTATTCTGTGCTTACTTCCTCATGTGTACTTCTTTGAATTTTCCTTGATTTGAACACCTATCCCTTGGGAGATGGAGGTGACCATTTCCTGAAAGAAAGCAAACATTAATTTTAATAGAGGCTCTGCTTGATTCCTCAAAGCAGGTCAAAGCTGCGATGATTCTGAGTATCTGATTCATGTTCAGATGCTTACATTCCCTGACGAATCCATAGCTAACTCTATGTGATAGAAATATCTCACATTATTCTTGTGTTTGCCAGCTTGCAGTGTCATTCCAGATGGCAAACACAAAAATAGCATGAAAAAATTCTTTCTGAAATTCAGGCTCTAAAAGGATTTTGTTAATCCTACAACAGATTTTCCAAGATGTTCAAACTGTCCATTCCTTATTGACAATAAAACATCCCAACTGGAGTACCTTGTAAAACTGTTGTTACAGTAAATTTCAGGCCATTACTAATTTCATTACTGCCTAGTTACTAAAAGTATATTTATTTCTTCATCACTCCTCTTGAAAATCTACCTCTGCTTCATTTTATTCTTTGCTTGATGCTAGTTTCATGAGAATAGGAGTATCTTCAGAGCAATAGAATCATAAAGGTCTCAGTTGTTAGCATGAAAGTGGGACTGCTTAAATTTGATTACTGTGTTTAATGAAGTGTCACATTTATTTACAAGATGACATGATGAATCACATTACAGTTATTATAAATCAGCTTATAAGAATGGACAAATGGTTCAATAAAGCAATGGATTTACAAATTTGAGATGAACACATTCGGGTTCCTTGTCATATTTCCCTTTAAAACAAATGGCAGTGCACTATTTACTTTATCCCAGGAGCTAAATTGGCAATTTGTTTGAAAAAGAGAGAGAGAAGAGAAGGTTCACATTACATTTTGCGTTATACTTTCTGTTTCACTGACCAAAAATGTCAGATCATTCACATGGACGAATCCAGTTCACCTCAACATGTTTGTTAACCTTAGAGCCATATATATGTGCTGTTTTGTTCCTCTTCCAATGCAGTTTTCTCCTACCCCTTGCCAAAGACGCTTCCCACATCCATACCAGATACAATATTTCGTGAAAAAATTGCTTGGCCTGTGTCCTTCGTTTGCCTGTATGCTGGGCTTTTTACTGGAGTCCAGATTACCCCCCAAATCCTATCATTAACATAAGATTTTATCTGCTTGCCTTTTGACACTTTCAACACCTTGACTTGTTTAACAGCAGTGGCCCAAAGCCTGAAGAAAATCAAAAAGTAAAGAAGCATCTATCCAGCAACCCCTCCTTAGTCTTGGAGTCTTCATTAAAAAGGTCTTAGTTCACTTCCATATGAAGGAAACTGGCTCATTTGTGTGCCATACTCTCTCTCTCCCCCTCTCTCTCCTGCCTGACTTGCAAAGAAATTTGTTTGAAACATTTTTTTTCAGCACATTTCTGTTTATTTG
>VWZP01001589.1:3289584-3351663 GCA_013396995.1 Dicaeum eximium
CGAGAAGAACACTGCTTCAGATAGGAGTAGTGAGGGGAACATAATATTCTGATTAGAAAGAACATTGTATCTCTATAAACTCATGTTATTCTTGGTTTTAGAAAATGGCAAGCCTGAAATAAATTGGGATTGAGACAGAAGCTTGTTTACAGCAACTTGCTGCCTAGCATCCCTTCAGAAAATTCTGGTGGGCACAAAGACACTCAGATTTTCCTGTGTTGCAATTAAAACAGTATGGTGATCTCAACAAAAGGTGTCTATGATCTTTTTTTTCTAGTGACAGATTTACATGTTCCATACCTCTCCAAACAGGACTAGGAGGACCTTGTACCCTTTTCAGCCATCAAATGTTGTTATCAAATTGTATGACTCTTCTCCCTCAACACTTTGTGTAGTTTTTAATTTACTATTGGGCACTTCCCCAGTCTGCTTAAACCATCTATATTTAAAAATTGGTTTTATTTCCTTCCAGGAATCTCCCTGCTCCTTAGGTTTATATGCTGTATTTGCTGATCCTGACTCCACTTTCCCTATCGCATCTACTTGGACTTCTCCCCTGGGTCTTCAGTAGGTGGGCCAGCAGAAAACATGGAACAAAAAACCCAGTTGTGTAGGGTAGCAGCCAGACATGGTGTAGGACAGCAGAGTTCCAGACAAGAGAGAGACATCTCACAACGGCATCCTTGGCTCTACAATTAGACCCCAGAAACTCAGCTACAAGGGCACCAAGCTACCTGGGCCTGTAAGCCTTTGTAGATGGTGTTTTTGGCGTTTGTTGACCCTGCTGTTCAGTGTCCCTGATGTTCCAGGCATGAGGACAGAGTGGGATTAAGTCTGGAGACGGGCTATGCTCTTGCACATCTCCTCATTTGCTGACTGGCAGGGCTGTACAGGCTCAGCAAAATCAGGCAATCAGAGCTCAGCACAGCCAGAAGAGCTTCCCTGGCCTTGACACCCAGAGCTTCAGGAGATGGTGTGGAAATACCATTCCCTAGAGCTTCTGATTAGGAAACCTCCAGATAACCTCAGTGAAAACAGAATCAGGCAGCTTGCAAGAAACCAGAGCGATATAACAATTTCAAAGTGTGTTGGAGACAAAATATAAGTCACTGAGAATAGACAATTCCTGATGTTACTGGGTTTACCGGGTGACATTAGGAATTAAAAGATCCCAAATTAACTGTAGGCTCCCAACAGAATGAATAAACTCAACTATTTGATCAGCAAATAAAGATCATCAGCAATAGTTTTTTGTCACCCACAGCAGCAGTTTAGGTTTCCAGCCTCATCCAGAAAACATAAGTGGTAACATCCAGGTAACAACTCTCCCATGGGAGTTCAGTGAGGAACAGGACTTGTGAAAAGCTGTGAGGACACCAGGGGTTAATTATATTAATACAGGGCACAGATACAGGGCCAAAATAAAGTCTGATTGACAGTGCCAGCAGCTAAGAGGACCACTGCTTCTGGCAGCATTTCTCTGTCTAGTGTAGTATGACCCACAGATTTCCTCATCACCTGTTGATAAACCTGGAAAAAACAGAGAAAGTGTACATTGTGGCTTTCAGATGCCTTTAGCAGAGAAAAGGAGAACAAATGATCAGAATTCATCTCTAAGATGGAGATGATGTATGTCAAGCTACACAGGTACACACTTCAGCGGGATTGACCCCAAGGACTGGGAAAAAGGACAGAGTCTACAGACCACAAATGAGCATGTCTGCTTCAGACATTCCAAACAGGAACAAGCAGGACCATTGGATTGCACAGTGCCACCTATAATTCAGCATTGCTTAACTCCTGGCTTTGTGGGAGAGTTTCTAGTTACTCGAAACACTAATAAACTTTATTCACAGTGGCTGACATTTTCCATGCCTCAGGCTAAGTGCTTGTGGAAAAGTGCAGCCAAAATGTGGCTCAACTATTTCTAAGTATTCGGCAGTCATGCTTATAGCTTGAGAATTACCCAGATTCATCCTTTGCCTTGTGGCCAAAACAGTTGATGAGGCTCAGACACATGTGTTTGTCCATCAGCTTGAGACTTGGATATGCGTTTGTGCCAGCTAGAATGTGATATTGATACAACCCTTCATATTACGTGGCAGTTTAAAGGGTTTCTTTGGCTTGAGACCCACAAAGTCATTAATATTCCATGAAGGCCACACCAAGTTAGTCACAGGCCAACACCTCATCAACAATTTTGTTGATGCAACGCTAGAGAGAAAAGCCTAAAAAATATTAGGACTTTTTTTATATATTGCCGTATTTATAGTCTTGTATTTCTTTGTTTTTAAAGCCAAATTTAATCATTGGCTAGGTTCAGACAGTTGTGGAAGGGGAAAAATATGAGCTTAAGTTTGAAAATCCCTTCTAAGTCATTGAAGATAGCTTTTCTATGCAGTAAAAATGTGTTGTGAAGTGAAGATCTGTAATTGAAAGGTTAAATTTGTTTTAAGTGTGCTGCAGTTATCAAGAAACAACTATTAAAACACAGGAAATTCTGACTTAAGGTTAAACTTAAAAGGAACTCAAGACAGATGTTAAGCCATGACTTCAAGGAATAAGTGTTAGTAAGATTTATTGGGCCAAATTCACTCAAATCAAACCTAGTGTAAGCCAACAGAGTTTTTAAAGTTAGTGATAAGAAACCACTGCTATGCTAGATAGATAAGAGACGCTGACTTTTGTTTTTCTCAGGTTGTTCAAATAAACTGACTTAAGGTGGCTTGGATATCTCAATCACTAGCTTTTATCACTGTAGAAATTTATATTCCTTTTTTCCTTTATTTTTCTGCCCATTTAAAAAGATGGGGCTTGTCTTTCTTGATCTTAAGCTGAGCACAGTTGCATTTTATCAATTTTATGTATTTTTTCTTGACCTACTTTTCCTGATTTTCTTCCAACCATTTTAAAGTCTCATTTTATTATTAACTTTCCCTGCTGTGCATATGATAATACAGGAAAGAAGGAGAAATATTCAGGGATGAACCAGTCTTTGTGTAGAAACACTCATTTTCACCTCCTCCCCATTCTGGAGACCCCTGTGGTTGTTCAAGTCCAGAAAGGTGTCCCATGGAAGTCACCCACATTTTTTGAGGTTCAGATTCATAGTCTGAGGTGCTTTCCTATTAGTGAATAGAAAACTTTAAATAGGTGAATGCAGATTGACAAAAGGAGAGAAATCCCTGTTTGATGAGAGGCCATCTTAAGAGCCCAATATTTTTATAACATTTTATACAAAAATGACAATTTTATTACATGTATTACATTTTGATCTTTTTTTTTTTTCAAGAATCTGAAATAAAATGCAGACATGAAGAAAAAAAGTGGGGAATGATGTATATGTATCAACTTAGCTTCACTTGAAGCTTATCTAAACAGCTGTCTCCCACATGAAGTGTTATTCTTCTTAGTGATTGCCAAAAAAGAAAAAGAAAAGCCAGTGGTATTAGTGTATAGAGCATTCTAGATTTCCCTGGCACTATAGCAGAACAAAGAAATAAGAAAAGTGGTGGGAAAAAAAAAAAAGAAAAAATAAAGGTTACCCCAAAGCAGGTTGTTTGCTTGCTAGCAGAAGTGTCAGTAATTTTTACTGACATAGTCACTTTGAACAGTACAAAAGCAAAAGCAGTGAAACACAGGACAACAAAGATCAAAATATGTCTATGTCCCCAGGATCTTCTTGCCTTTCCTTTACCAAAAGCTCCAGGATATGAATCACATACACCAGGGCCACCAAGCCCTAGTAGCTGATCTCTGCTCTGCTTTCCTGGGAAAGGAGACCTTCTTTTCAAATTTCTGTCAATATGTCACAGGGGAAAGGAAAGCCATGCAAAAATCACATCAGAGCTTTCCCAGTGATGAAGCTTTTCTACAAAAAGCAAATGTTTTCCTTAGAATTATTACCATCTGAGTTATTTCCATGTTGCAGCTGAAGGCCAGTAGTTTGCAAGTGCAAATACTTGGAGGGGAGGAATAGGGGAAGAGGGATCGTTTCCATTTTTGCCAGTGTGTAAATCTTGTTTTCTGCTGGCTGCAGTCACCCTGATGGACTTGCACTCAGTGAAGGCCCCACTGTTTCATGACATGAATATGATTTTGGAGTCAATAATGTAAATGCTTTCTTACACTCAGCATAAGCAGGCACAAGAGCAAATGGTCTCATTTACAGTGAAGGTGATGCTTAAAATAACCATTATATGTTTATCTACTCAAAGCTCCCAAAAGATCTGCATATGTGTGTCTGCTGCCTAGGTCTTTCCACTGAAAAAGCTGAGAACCTAGTTAAGTCTCCTTGGACTCATCAGCTGTAGTGTTTTTGGCACAATTCTTCATCACACCGTCCCCTTCTCCCTATCTGTTTTTTCCATTGTCTGCCTATATCATCTGAACCTGTAAATACATGGAACTCAAAACATTCTGTAATTAAAATCAGGAATACTTTCTCTTGCAGTAGGTAAGATTAATCATGCTCAGAAATGGGCGCTTAATACAGCATCCCAAATATCTTCCTTGAAAATGTCCTGTGGGCCCTAATTATCTCTCTCCAAATAAAAAGGATTGAGTCAAGAGTTTTATGTATCTGCTTAGTTTTCAACTAGATTTTGCTGGTGGTTTAAATAAGCATGTTCATTAGCATCTGTCAGCTGCCCAGACTTATTATTTTATTGCTATGTGTTGATTTGACTTTATTAAGACCTACAAGCCTTGATCCTGCCGGAGAGATGGACTCCAGAGCAGATCTGCCACAGCAGTTACAGTCCTCTGCACAGGCTGCATCAATGCCCGCAGTCATGTGCAGTCTGCTGCCCTGCCCTGCGCAAGGTTTTCACCTGCAGGTTTTGTTCTTTCTTCCATCAGCTGAGTCCAGTGCTTCTGACTGTTAGAGCACACTGCTGAAACATTCCCTCTTCTCCAGTCTTTGATGGAAGTTGCTCACTTCTTTCTTTAGCTTAAAAGGAAGAATGGATTCATGGAATCTGGAAGAGCAGATTAATGTTTCTAACAATAAGACAAATCAATCAAATAAGCAGCATATTCACCCCTTTCCTTGTCCTCTTCTCTCTTCCCTCCTCCACCCTATCTCTCTTCCTCTCAAGTGAGAAATGCTGATATGTTGTATAATTCAGGGGCAGTTTGGTGTGTTCCTCGCCTGACCCAGAGCTGGTGGCTGCTCAGACTGCGGTATAATTTCTCCTGTGGGTACTCCCAGAACTTTGGCTCCAGGTTTGCAGACATCGTTGTGGGATAATGGGAAAAAAATATTACCGTGGCAGAGCATCTTCTTTTTCCAGACTGGAGAGAAAACTCATTAGTAGTGTTTGGTCATGGTTTTATAATTCTTAAATAAATTTCTGAAGGATTGCTTGTGGGAAAAGGTGACAGACTAGTGAAGGAAAAATCTATGCTTGGGCCTTCCAGGTGACTGTGCAATGGAACTGCTCCCCTAAGAAAGGCTTTCACATTATGAGAGCTTTTTCATGTGAATTCTTCTAAAACTTCTTCAGCTTACATGGTATCAGAGTGTCTTCCGTGGACATTGATACAATCAATCTCTATTTTATTCAGTTCTTTCTTTTCCAGTATTTTTCCTCTCCTTGCTTTCTCTGCTAGAGGGTGAACCTTTCATTTTCCTCCAGGTCCTTTCAAACATTGCTATGATGCTTTTTAACCCCTCTGTTGTCTCCAAAAACTTTGGAGTCTGCTCATATTCTGAAGAAGGAAGATCATCCCAGACTGTCCTCAGCTAAGAATCCTGAGACAGACCTGAGAGAGACCTGAAAGAGTATGATCCAAAAGAGCATGCAGGGATCACAATGCTGTTGGAAAACAAGAGTTACCTGACACTGCAGCCAGTCTGCAGCCCTGTCTTGCCTGCAGCCCACTCAGAGTTGCCTGTGATGGCAACAAACTCTTCTCTGGCAATCAGGCAGGAAAATGGTCCAGCCCATATCTTGTGCCAAGATAAGGATGAAGAGGTAAATGCTGTTTTCTCACAAGAAGTGAAAGCAGCTCCCTATCATCTGCAAAGGGTTAGTTATGATTTCACCACACACCTTCCCTGAGAGACAAATACACACCAGGGCTGATGAGCTATATCAGCTGAAGAAGAATTAGCATCCATGTACTTAAGAAAGAAATGCTGAAGCAACAGCCTGCTATGCCACTTAGCCTGGGACAATGAAACATCAATGATCTCACATTTCAAGTCCTTTCACCTAGCAATGTTTGCAAGCACTGTCCATTAGCCTTCTCCAGCCCCCCAGTGCCACCTCTAGAAATGATGAAGTAAAATTCAGTTTGAGATCACACTTATTCCTGCATCCAAATCCATCACATATTATAGCATCACATGTTAGCACAAACATCCTTTAGAATGAAACTTTCCTATTACCATTTCCATTACAGAATAATTTCATCTGTAATAATTTTCCATCAGAGGCTGGAGAGGAGTCTGCTGCAGCTTTACCTGCATGTTCATACCAAGCACGACTGAGAGATACCATTTTTCTTTGTGTTTGAAACCAACAGGAGGAGGAAAAGGGTCTATAAATACAGACGATCAAGAGTCTTTTACATCTAGCAGTACGCTGTGAAGCACACCTGTAACAAAATAGGAGAGCAGAAGGGGGTGGGGGGGAGATTTAGGAAAAATGGGAGCAGAATTAATCCTTCAGGCTGAACCGCCTCTGCAGAGCACAGCTATAGAGTCCTGCTGACTTGAAGGGCCATTATTCAAGGGTTAAATGTCACTCAAATCAACCTCATTATGAACTGAAGGATGAGGAGGGGCTCGGGGGAGACACTGCTTTCTTATGCATTTACAATTGAGCCGCTCTGGCCTGGAGATGACCCGCCGCACAATTTTTAAATTATCTCTGCGCGCTCTGCTTGTTTTGGAAATGCTCTAAATAAAAATAATGGACTGTCTTTTAATAAGTCTCATTGTGAAGATTCCACATATCAAACAACGCAGCGCAGCTTGGAGGCAAGCAACGGGCATGTGTGATCTAGCTGGAAGAGAGACAAATGGTGATGGGAGCAACTCCATCTAGGGACCGCTGACAAGAAAATGGCATTCGCAAACTGACACATCTGTCAGGGTGGAGAATATTGGCACCTGTCACGCAATTTCAGTCATGACTTTTAATAAAGCTGCTTTCCCTTAGGTAAAATTGGAACTTGACTGTAATATTAGCTGCAAGCACGTCTTGTTTTCCCCTTCAGAGCTCTTTTGTACGTGAGACGTTTCAAATGAATCTTAAAGCTGAAGTAATGATGTTTACTACTTCTTTCTTCCTCCCTCCCTCCATTCCCTTTCCAAGTCTGGATTTGAAAGAGATGTTGTGCTGAGTTTTTTTCTTTGCAAAATGTCTCCCCTTCATCTACCAATACGAGATTTTTTTGTATGTGAGTGTGTGTGCATGCGCGCGTGTGTAGCGCTTTTTCTGTATCACTTTTTTTTTTCCTTTCCTCCTCGTTTTCAGCTGGGCTGTTGTTTGAGTGAATTTAGCCTGGGGAGGCATGTATATCATAAAAAGTGGGTTGGGATTTGTTGGCTGTCAGTCAATAAATCAGTCAGGGTTTAATTACCAGGCATGTGATGGGAAGCGGTGACAGGCACCAGGTCTGTTGGATAGCATTTCTTATGGGGCAGCAGCTACTAAAAACAAAAAGTTAGAGAGTATGTGTGCGTGAGTAGATGCCGGATGGGAAGGAGGGGGAGAGATTGGGGGCTNTGTTCTTAAAACAAAGACTATGAGACCCTGTTTCAAGACAAAAATAATGTTTTTGAACTGAATTTCCCATGTTTTGCTTGAAATATGTCAGCGTGTTCTGAGTGTTACCTGATGCCTGCATTAACTTATGCTAAACTGAAGTGCACCCCTTTGTTTAACACTTGCAAACATTTTATCAGAAATATTTTTTTAAAAGGAAAGAAAATAACTACAGTTGAGAGAACACATAGGGGAGATGGGGCTGGAAGGAGTTGGAAAACTATTGTATTACAGAATGACATAATGTGTTAAAGGACGTTTCACAAAGTGAGAGTAAAGTTTTTTAATAAAATATGAAGGTTATATAACATTCCCGATGAGGAAATCAATAAAATTTTTTTCCCCTTTTCTTTTTCCCCTCCTTCTTCCCCCTTTTTGGAAGTTTTCCAGGATGTCAGACCATGGAAATCATGGACAGTATTTTTTTCAAAGGCAATTCATTCTTGACATGGTTTTTATTATTGACTAGTGATGAGAGATGTCATCTTCTTCCTGTCATATGCCATGAAGCATTATGTGGAGATACTGCAGGATGTTTTGACTGAAAAGATGCTCTATTTTCTTTTAACTATCCTCCTGTGGTGTGTCTCAGTGTGTGTTTCAGAAATCTTTTGTCCATTTTGATGCATTATGCGCGATGGACACAAAAGTCTCTGTCTTGGGGTAGTGTTGCTGCTCCTCTCCTGGCAAGGCATTTGTCCATGAACACGAGGGAGAACAAGGGATTTGTGAGAAGAGAAGGAAAATGTTCAGCAGAAGAAGAACATATTACAAGTGGACTTCAGCTGGTGAAAATTTATCTGAAAAATCTTATTGGTTCAAATTTCATGGAAACCTCTGAACACACACAAAAAAATACCAGATGAGATATGGAAATTTGCTGTATTTAGATGTCTAATTTAAATATTTACTTCATTCAAGAATAGAAAAAAGCCCTTTATGGTTCACTCAGTTAGCTGGACTCCCTTGCCAACAGCCTGTTTATCTCCTTGTCAGGTTCCTCCGCAGCTGCCTCTGTGACTTCACCTATGTGAGTCTGGATGTCCAGCAAGACCTCCCAGAGATCACCTGCAGGACCTTGTCCCATCTGTACTTTAAATTGCTCCTGTCAAGCACAGCTGACTGCATGTTAACTTTCCATTGCTCCCCCTCTAACCTCTGTCAACTTTTGCCAGCACTCTTAGATGGCAAAATCCTTATAGGAGGAAACTTTTTTCTTGATTGCCTCACCAGGGCCTAGTTTGCATTGTGGACTACTACAAATGTGTAACAATAAGTCCAGACCTTGCCCTGTGTACATATTCAAACCACATGGGGTGCAATACCCAGGTTGCAGAAACTGTCTCTTAATTGTATTCACAGTAGATCAGAAGAAGGAGAGGCTGGAGAGAAAGAAAGTTCCAGGTGGGAAGGGATACAGCCACATGAAGCCAGAGTTTCAACTGAAGCTTTTTTAAATATTCCCCCTTTAATGACGTTTCCTTCCCCATTCCTTTCCTTTCCTCTATCTGTGATCTGGAGATTTTGCAGCAGAGAAAAGCAGTTTTGAAATTCATGTCTTACTCCCACTCACACAAGCCACCAGCAGCACTGGCTTGATCAGTCTAAAAAGGCCTCGGTTTTAAATGTCTTCTAGGTCTAAAGGAAAAGAAATATTTTTATTTAAACCTTTGCTTTGGAGTTGCTTGCTCCATTCCCTAACCCCACATTGGCTAGATCCGGTTTTCTCTCAGACTACTGGAAATTCCTCTGGTCTTCTCCCAGAATTAGTTCATCCAGCATCAGTAAAACTTGTGTAAACTGAGCAATGGTAAAACACTTTTTAAACAGACTGTCCAGCAGCAGCAGCACCTTGTGGCTGGTAGGAATTCAGCCAGGTCACCCTAAATCTCAGTGCCCTGTCCAGAACTGCAGAAAAAAAGTCCAAAAGGACTCCAGTGCCTGCTGGCACATAAAGCAGGCTGACCTCTCCAGCAGCAATGCAGGCTGTCCGCTCATTGCCAGTGGTGGCTGAGAAATAGGGAATCAGGGAAACAGTTTCATAACTGGTTTAATCTCCTACTACACACCAAAGCTACATGAAAACCCACTGGGGCTGAAGCTTTAAGCCTCATCTTAACACAGAAATAATAATGGGACCAAAGCAGATCGACTCTGAAGTTGTAAGTCAGAATCCACCTCCCAGATGAGTCACTCTGGCTATTAATGCAATACAAGAATGTCAAATTATAATAATCTTTGTCAGAGGTCAACCTATATATTAAAACAGCAGCTCAATAGACATAGGATAAATACCTCTTAATAATATAGGAAAGCTGATTTTTTTTGCTGCCAATAATTAACTTTACTCTCCAAACATTTGCCTCTGCCCTGCTCTTCTTGTATGAGCGTGGGCATCAGGCTCTCCAGTGTAGAGTTCAGCTTAATCACAGGTCCATGTGGAAGCACTGGTAGTATCCCTGAAGAATCACCAATTTTGTTTAGTAAGATTTTACACTTCCCATTTTCCACTTTAAGTTTTGGAATAAAATCCTTTCAGGATTTTTACTGGCTTTTTACTAGCTTTAAATCACAATCAGGAATTTTCCTGAATTTCCACTGAAAAATTTGAATGCCCAGGACTATTCAAGTTTTGTTTATCAGAAAATCACCTGTGCCTCCAAATGTCAGAAAATGTTTAATCAGGCCAAATAACTCCTTAGCTGCTCAGTCTGCTGCAAATGCTTACAATTTGGAGTGGAGGGATTTGGATGTAGTAAACCAGTCCAAGCCTGTCTCCGCAAGACAGGAAATGTGCCGAAAGTGGAAGTGAACAAGGCACAAACTTTAGAAGCAGGTAAACTTTCCCCATTGCCCCATTTACCTGCAAATGTTGTTCACTTTTCTTGATAGCCCCAGGAAAACAGGCCTGCTTTTATTCACCTTCATTTGATACCCACTTGTCATATTTAAAGGAAAAGAAATGTCTGATGCATTCTGCATATGGACCAAAGGCTCTCTTAGAACACCTTCTCTCTTGAAGTATGTTTTGCACAGATCTGTTAGCCAAAGGACCTGAACCCTGAACTGAAGTACCAGTGCTGCAAGAGTAGATTAAAGGGCCCAGGACTCATCTCCTGGAATTCCCCAAAACCAAGTGCATTAATTGATATTTATTTAGGGAAGTGTGTGATGGCCTCTAGTGGTGCACGCTGTCGACAAGCACTGAAACACCACAGCTTCTCTCCTCTGTTTTCTGAGTGGCAGTGGGAGAAAAGTGTTGTGGATGTACTGACACGGGTGCATTGCTGCCACATGAGTAACAAGACAGTGCAGTGACAGAGGGGCCTGTTTCGTTTACAGCTCCCTCCTTCCCTTCTCCCTGCACTGAGGAGGAGAGTGCACAGCACACGCTGGGAGCAAGTGTACAAACTGATATTTAGCAGTGACACATTAAGTACTACAGATTTCCCGTGAACACACCACCGTGTTCCTGTGTCCAGCATCAGCGAATAAAAACAGATTAACCTCATCACAGTTTTCTTTTCCTGCTAACCCACCAGGCTCATACCATGCTCCAAAACAAAAATCTTTATTTGGTTATTTTTTAGCTGTGTGGTTTCCCCCCCTTTATCACGATATACTGATGGCATCATCAGATCGAGATCATGACAGGAATATCAGGACTATAGGACATTTGCTCCCCGCCATGAGATGGACTGAACCTGAACAGCGCAAACATGCCGAGGCTTCTTGCTGTGAGTGCAGCCTCTACCATTACTATGGTGAACGTGATAGCCATTAACTAATCGTCATCAGAAAAAAATATAGCACTCTCTCCCTCCTCCACTGCACACTGAGGCACATACCATATAAACATCATAAAGGACACAGTGAGAGAGAAAAAACACACTAGAGGCCATACTAAACCACATATAACCCTGATCTGAGAAGAGACTGTTATTCAAAGCCGTGAAAGCTTTCATATACTGTATGGCCATAGAGTCGGATGTTTTCTCAACAGTTTTCTAAGCAATAATACATAGATAAAGAGGCTGGAATCTGCCATCCCCTTTATAACATATGCACGTCTATTTATGAAGACACTTAAGCATGGATTTAGTAAGTCCGAGACAAAGCTCTAGAGGCGGCTGTCTCTTTAAATCCGTCTCCTACCAAGTGAAATTTGTGGCCCTGATGAATGGCAGAGCAGAGTCATCCATAAAAGGGCAGAGGAAAATCACACTCATTTGCATACAGTAATTATTCTCTGAATCGGGCCACCTTTATTGCTGCCAGAAAATCTACTGTCAGCATCGCTCTATAGATCATGTTGGAAAAGCCCGCAGCTGAGGAGAGGGGTGGTGGCTTTGGATGCACCGGCTGGCACCCCAGCTGGCCTCACCACTGGGACAGGTTGTGCTTTGCCTCACTCCCCACCCAGGGTACCCATAGGTCCATCTTCCTTTGGGTCCTGGGCATTTTCAGCAGAATAGCATCACAGCAGGTGGGTGAATATTTGCCCCCAGATAATAGGTGGTGGGAGCCGTGCAGGGTGGCTGGCGAGGTTCCCAACTGCACCAAGAAAGACTGGATATTTTTCGCCTTTTTTTCTTCTCACGTGACATCTTCTTTACAGAAAAATAAAACAAAGGAGAAACATTGTACCATCGGAGTAACATCGCATCGCCTTATCGTTATGACACCTATGCTTATGCTCCTGTTTGGCTCTACATCAGTGAGCACCAGCAGATTAAAAAAGGGAAGAGCTGACTGGCATTTCAGCCTGCTGGCAGGAGCAGTAAGAAGGGAACGGGCACAGCCAGGGACTGCACAGGCAAAACCAAACAGGAACCCTGAAAAATGAGTGAGGATCTGTGGGGCCAGAATCTCATCACAGCACAAACAAACCTGTCACCTGTCAGGGTCTCCTGTCCCAGGTATTCTGCTGTGATGCAGCAGAAAGGCCTCAACACACAGCATGAAAACAGAGTTTATTCGGGAGCCCTTGGATAGCTATAGAAGAGCACCTTCCCATCCATTTTTGTCCATCTACTTGCAATGCTACCAAAAACTGCAGTCTGATAGAAGCTCTGTGGCAAGAATGTTCTTGGCAGGAATCCAGCTGAGATCACACTTCCTGTGAAACCAAAACCTGACATGCACAAAACTCTCACTCCCAGTATTGAATCGCAAAGACGAGAGCAGTTTGGAGCTGCAAGCGACAACAGCAGCTTTGGTGCCAGCACTGCAATTTGCCACACTGTGGAGCAGCCACCACCCGACACAGGGGCTTCCCAGCACTGCAACAGCTGGGAATAGAACATTGATAGCTCCCATTTTACAGGACCTGTCCACCAGCTCACATGTGTTTGCACATCAGTTTTTGCATAGGCCCAAACCCACATCAAATGCATATTTGAATTTCCTGTTTAGGGTGGCTGCAAGAGACTTTAGGGAGTCTGTGTGGATATGGGCTCCCCATGACGGTGAATGCAAGGATTTAATGGACAGTCACTATCCTACTGCACCATGGCACCCCATGGCATCATTGGTTAGTCAATGTTTGATGCAAAATTGAGTCTGTCCTTAAAAGGATCCAATTTTGTGACCCATAAGGAAAGCAACAATATAAGACTGAAAAAAATCTACAAGTCCTGTGTTCAGATATCACAGACTGCATCTTCTGTTCTGTCCTAAGAGGCAAAAGGTCTGGAAAATAGGTGATGACTTCCCAAATACCATAGACGTGTTGCTTGCATGTCATGGATGTTATGTTGGTGAAAAGCTTTGTTATCAGTGGGTACTGGAAACACTTGGTATGAGAAAATGAAGTAAGAAGTACACTTGAAACTCCATGGGTGAGGAGTGTTCTAAAACATAACCTGAACAAACCTGACCCTAATTTTGCTATAGACAGAGAATTAGTTGATCAAAACTTTGCCTGACATCACTGAAAAGAATTTTTCCTTGATTGACTGGAAGCATCCTGAAGTTGCAATTTTTTCTCTACACTCCCACCCCAATTTAGAGACCAACTTAGGATCTTTAATCTTCATTTAATTTGTCATCTAACCAAACACTTTGGGTTTCCAAAGAGCCACAAATGGACAAAAAGCTTCCTTACAGCATTTTTAAGACTAAACCAAAATGCAAACTTCATGATAAAACACAATGGCTTTTCAATGTTTCCGGGAGGTACTTTCAGCATTATCATACCATCCTGTAGAGTTACTGAGACGCTGCTTAAGTAAGGATGTTTTTTTTATCCAACCAGAAATACTGAACTGTTACAGATTTTGTTAGTGAACAGATCTATAACAAAAGCTTTTGTCAAAGCAGAACCTAGTCTTTTCCCCAGTAAGTTAGAGGTGATGGAAAGCCATTTTGAATTAGACAGTATTTGCTGTGCTCAGGTGTATAATTATATATATATATAGAGAGAGAAAAATATAGAAAAATATCTGCAACCTACCACGGCTTTGTGAATTTTCATTGGCCTATTTAAAACAAACTGTATTTCACAGTCCTGTTTCCAGAGCAGGCATCTGTCCACATCAAGTCCACTAATTTTTTCCTTTGTCCCTTCTCTGATTCCTCAGGAAGGGTGTATAACAAGCCAGAGGGAGAGACCTTGTCTAAAGCAAATTTCTGCTGACCAAAACATGTCCTTCCATGTGCAAGAGAAAGGCTTTTTCCTTGATCAGGCTGGCAATAGGGTATTTCGCAAATATTAAATTAACTTACATAGGAAGCGGTAGAAAGAGAAAGAAAAAGGAAAGAAAAAAACACAGAGAAGGGAAGTCAGTGTTGCTGAACAGTGATACTTCACCTTGCCTAAAGCTCTGTCAAAGTACCTGACCCCTGACAGATCTAAAGTAAAATCTTTTAAATGATGTAAGGGATATAACTTCTTTTTTTAAAGCAAGCAGCACAAGCTCATGGCTTTGCTGTTTATTAGGGGACGAATCTTCCAATACTGGCTTGCTGAGATGAGCACTTATAAAACCACACCAATATATGTGTTTGCATTCCTCTTCGGGTAAAAATTTGTCAGAGAAGGAAGACATTAAACCTGTCACCTCAGATAAAGATCAGATGTTTGATTTCAAACAGAAGAAGGCAAACACTCCACTATAGGCTCCATTAACCCCTTGAGTACCCCATGGAAACTGCTTGATGAGATGGGCAGCTGGTGCTGTCTGGGTTGTGGACTTGCAGCTGCAGTTTTCTTGAGGAACATGTCAGCTACAGGCTATTTCTTTCTGTCTCCTCTGTCTTTCCAGCATTTGCAAAGCAGAGTGTGTCTGCTGCCTGCAGAAAGGGGTGTGATTCAAAACACAAACTAGCTTAGATATTTGTATATAGTCCTAGTGCCACTTGCTGGATCTGGGTTTTTTTGAAAATATACTTTCAGAGCATCTGAAGCAGAAGCAGCACTCAGATCCACTCCAATAAAGTGAGAGAACTAGGGTATTATAGAGATCTTTCTGTTATTTCTCTGGAAACAAGGGGCTGCACTTTTTGTACCCTTATCCAGGCTACAGCTGTTCAAAATGTCTACTGGAGTGGCCTTACATTAGGAACTAAAACTCTCTGGCAAATCACTCTGTGGTAATACCTGGAACTTTACTATAGCTAACTGGCTTAGATGCAAGTGAATAAACTTTACTGAAGAAAAAAGAAGAGAAGAAAAAGCAGAAATCAACCTGTTTCTAGACACCTTCATACATAAAGTCGGGGGTTAAATCATGCAAAAGAGAGGCATAATAAAAAGTGCTAATAAATATTTTCATCTGGAAAATCTGATCCATGCAAGACTGGGAATGTAACTATGAGGCAAACTTTTATGATCTCCAGTTCGAGGCAGATCATGTGGAACATTTGGAAGTATGTGAGATCATGCCACACAAGTGTTTGCTATATTAATCAAACAGCACAATAGTTGCCTGGATACCTACATCATTTCATCAGCTGTGGTGGCCTGTTACCAGTTTTCAGAAAATGAAATGCGACCCCTGAGGACTGTAATTGGGTGAGTATAGTAATTTAGGAATGTTCAGGGGATCTGGAAAATCTGTCCAGCCAATTCACTTACAGCCAGCCATGGCAGAAGGGTATTTCAGCACCAAGGAATCACGCATGTTGTCTGTTATCAGTGCTGGTACCCAGTTCTTTCCTTTTGCCTCTTTGTTGCTTGGTGCCAGTTAAGGTGAACTCCAGAGTCTTAATGAGACTAGAGATAATTTTGTTTAATGAAGGATTAAGGCAGTGCTTTAGAATACTTGAAAAAAAGGGTGGAAAAAAAATAAAAGCCAGTTCTGTGCTGGCAGAAACTGTGGTGCATTTGCAATATAAACTGCTGTATCCTCTTACACAGAATCTTTGTTGTGATACAATTTGAAACATAAAGGGCAGTGATCTCATATTTTAGTGCAGGAGGCAAAAGCCCTTCTGGATTCATCCAAGCTTGTGGCATTTAGTTTAACCCAGTGTAACCTGATGCAGTTTTGAGGCAGGTAAACTGTGTGTATGTTTTAATTACAGCTGGGCTATGTAACCAGTCCAAAGTTCAGGTCAATAGAGTGATGAATTCTCTAGCCACACAATCTTTAATACTGGCTGGGCTGGTTATTAATTTTCTTTATTTGTACTGTTAAAGACCTATATAATTTGTAGCTTTGATCATTTGTTTTTTAAAAGCTCAGAAATGCTCAACCACTTTAATAAATTCATTTTCGTGGGGTAATAAACTTATTGTGTGCTCTTTTCATAATTTATACAGGGTGCTATTATTTACATATCCCTTATTTATTCTATTTCTAGTAGGCTATAAGGCTTCCTATTTCTGTGGCAGCAGATTGCATTAGATGCATGATATAGGAATACTAAAGGGCAGAAGAAGACCATATGTTCCATCATAGGCTGCATTTTAATCCCTGAAATACCAAATCATCAGCCTAATCCTTCCAGTTGACTCAGGAGTGGTCTGTTATAACCCTGGAACTGGGATGGAAGACAAAAGAAGGCACAGAGCCAGAACTTCTGCTAATGTAAATCAGTGTGCTTCCACTGACTTCAGCAGTAACATCTTTGACAGCAGCTGAGGCTTTACCCCAGATTGTTTGGCTCAGTGGTGTCAAAAGGAAAGGTGGGCTTCTCAGAGCCTGTTTTCCAGGTCAGACACTGGTAGCACATTATTCAGAGGTAAACCAAACCTTCTGAAGCGTTCTGAACACTCCTAGATGCATATTGCTGTAACAGCTTTTAAAAATTTAATATGCTTTTCTTCAGAAAACTCCTCCACGGTATTTTCTAAACTCATCCAAGCAGATTGCATCCTTCATATTGTATGAAGACAGCAAAAGTGGCAATACTCCATGTTCTGATTAGTGCCCATCTGAGAAGCTTGAATCATACATACATAGGATTGTAGACTGGTTTGGGTTTGAAGGAAACTTAAAAATCATCTCATTCCAACCCTCCTGCCATGGGTGGGGATGCCTCCCACTAGACCAGGTTGCTCAGTTATTTACTGTTTTGTAGGGTCAGTCATAAGCTTATAGTAAAGAAAACTTATTCTGCCAAAAACTCGTGACAATAGACAAGCTTGCTTCAAGATGGTTTTGTTCTGCCACCATTCAGATTGTTGGGAGGCTCTTCAGTTGTTTCAGTGAATGCTGCCACTCAGCTAGAAAATGCTCTGGCAAGCATGGCTGTACATTTTAATTGCGCTGCCAGAAATTGCATCTTTCCATGATGATTCCAGCTGCAGTCGATACCCTATTGGCATTCCCTTTGGCATGCTACCCTGGAAATTTGCAGTTGGTTCTCATAAGGTGAGCCACCTTCCCTAAAGTTTTCCAAGAGTACTGCGGTTGATCATTTGTGCTTCTGCAATACCATTCCCAAGCAGCCATCCCATCACACACGGCAGCATTCTGAACTAGCTTTGGCTGATTCAGTGGGGAGGCTGTCTCTAAGAATATTTCAAAAGAGTTAGTATCAGGCTGCAGAGACACCACAAGTGCAACTTTTCAAAGTGAAAAGTTGCTGCTTCTCCTTCAAGGCTCACCGATAGCGTCCGAGTGGGAATTAAGCAGTGCACTGATACTGTACATGATTAGCAGCATGGCTTTGGGATGAGAACAGTTATATACTGGATAAATTTAAGATGACAAATTTGCATGTAAAACCAGAGACTCTTGTCAAAAGAAAGAAATCAATGAAGACCTGTCCATCTGATGACAGGTTGCCTAGGCTGTCCATGACAGCTAACAGAACTTTAAATAGCCTGTCTCAATGTATTTGAAAATGTTTTGGGAATGTATTAATAAAAATTAAGGTTTTTTTGTATGAATCATCTTGGTGGTGAGCCTTCTGACAAACAGCTGGGGAACAGAAAACCTTTAACAGATTTTGTAAATATTCTCAATTCCGAACTGTATGTTATTTTATTGATATACCCTCACTCCAGAAGGCAGATTTCACTGCAACAAGATTTTTTTACCCCTAAGAAAAAAAGAAAAACCTGAAACCAGAAGATGGGTGCATAATACATGGCTCTTCTGAGGCAGACATTGCTACAGTTATTCAGAGTTTCTGCAAAACAGTATTTCGTATTCTCTGTACTGGAGAAGAAAAAAGACTAAATTTGAAACAACTCTCTGCATCTGTGCACCAATAACATTCCAGCCTTGATGCACAGCACTCCAAAAGTGAAGAAATCATTAATAGCTAACAACAAAATTTTAGAAGCTACTGAAAGTTATGCTGATCAAATAAATACTCTGATTAATACAGTGCTCAAAATAAAAATGCTAATAGAGGGGTGGAGAGGGAAGAAAAGATATGTTACATTGCATTTGGAGTCAGGTGCTTTTTGTGAATTTTTTTCCCTTTCGGTGAATTTTTAATGAAGGGGCTGTGGTCTTGGAAAACTTTATTTTCAGAGAAATGCTTTGAACCTCTGTATTCATTTTAGCCAATGAATTACTTATTAATTCAGTTTACTGAATGCGTTACATATTTGTGAGTCAATATTTGCACAGATTATTTTAACACACACACACACACACACACACACACACACCCTCCCCGCCAAAGTCATGTGGTATTATATTAGTAGCTTTATGGAAGTCTTCAATGGAACAATATGAATTAGAAATGGTTTCCTAAATATGTCTGTAGGCAAAGAAAAATCACCAGTTGGAATTTTTGCAAGAAAAAACCAGGCACAGATCATGACTCTTACGAATTTTTGCAAGGACATTTTGAGATATATTTTCTCTATTTAGACGAACACATGCTGTCATCACAGTAGTTAAAAATAGCAGTTCTTACTGAGTTTATGTTGTGAAAATACATTTCTAAGTAATAAAACTATATGACCCAAAGCAAATTAAGGTTTCTTCCTACTTAAACTGTACAATAGTATAACTTTTCAAAGGCTAATTGGACACTCACTTTTTGAATACCCCACATAAGCCCTTTCCATAGACCTGATTTTTAAAAATCATTGTTAGGTGTCAAACTGTAAAGACCTAGAAAAATACTATTCTGTTCTGTAAATATTACCATTCAACCTCTTGTTGATTCATTTATAGCAGCCTGTGTTTTCCATTCCTTTATATAAGTATATAGAGATATGTGTATGCATATTTATGCATGAGTGTGTACATATTTGATAATTTGTGGGTTGGGAGTACAGAAAAAAATTAATTTTGTGGACAATCGAATCCAGATTTGATTACCAGAAAAAGGTGCTTAAGTGGTCACACTGAAATTTCCCAAAGTGGTGAGACTTTCCCACAAGGCCCTGTCAGTAGAGAAGCAACATTAAATGTAGATACAATACATATAAAAGACCAGAAAATCTTCCTCAGTGATGCCATCCAGGTACTTGATATTCTTGACCAATGTCTTAAGGGTTCTTTGCCAATATATTGATCTTCATCTTAAGACCATCTGAATTTCTGATTTGTGTCTGGTCAGAATCTCATTTCTCTGATGACTAGCGATAAGAAAATATCTAGCCTACACTTATTTATGCCTAGATTTATATTAATTTGTTCTTGTTTCAGCAGCCTTTACATATGTATTTTGATCCTCATAGCAAACACATTTTTGGGGGGAGTGTGGGGGGATGTGTCTGTTTTCATAAGACCTCAAAGGTTACAAAAGTGCAACTACAAAAAACTTATAACTCATCTCCTTTGTCTTTTGTTCTGTGCTTTCTAACCAATATCTACATACAGAAAGTTGCAGGGAAACAGCAATACAACAACAGTACCTTTTCACATCTGGGCATTTCAGAAATATCTAAATGAACAAAAAGGGTATCACTAATGGACCAACCTGGTGATTTGCTCTTCTTGAGAGCAAATAACCCCTTTGCTGTTTCCCAGAAAGTCCCTTTGTATGGAGGTGATGCCATCAGTCAATAAGGTCTGGGTGCCCTTCTCATTTATTCAGTAAGGCTATGTGAACCTGCCTTAGCCAAATAAGAGAAGTGAAACCTCCCTCCCTGCTCCATCACACCCGGCCGTCGTTTCTACCCCACATTAATCCTCTGATGGATTGTTCAAAGCTCTCGCTTCCTCTCCCTGTCTTAGCCCCTTGGTCTGTCCTAATGCTCTTAAGAGCATTCCCTTTCTGTGTCCTGGCAAATATCCTTATAGTTTGCCTGCAGCTGGGGCAACATGCTCACTCAGAGACCAGCCAATCCTATCTCCATTCTCTCTTCTGAATCATCCAGGAGTAAAGTTCCCATTTTATATCAATTACCCTCTTTCCTTTATAGAAGTCTGTTGAGTGCAAAGCCAGGCTTACTTCCCCATCATTCAAATTCATCCAGTCCAAGCCAAAATGCTCACTGGCTCTTTCACTGCATTTTCTTCAAGTGTCTACTTTCTCCAGAGCCTGGATTACCAGCAGACTCTGCTGTATTAACAAAAAATAATTAATAAAACAAGTAATTAAAAATTATATTGCAGTCAAATTTTTGGAACTCAGAATCTCAGACTTCTGACATGTCAGAGTTTAAAGAAGTATAAGCTGAGGAGGGAAATGGCAAACAATGAGTACTTTGGATGTTTAAGCTCTTGGCACTGGAGAGCTTTTAGCGTGATGTTTTGGCCAGACCAGCATCATTCAGAGGGTGATCTTCTACCTCAATTCCTGCTGAAGTTGTTTGGCCATAACTAGGGGGGATTGTTTCCTCTCCTTTCCAGATGTGGACAAATTGCCAGAGAAGTGAATATACCACAGACCATAAAGTATTCCCCTCCCTTCTTTTGTGTCACCTCTGATATGATCAAGCTAACTAATTCACTCTGAACATCCATTATTACACTGATGAGGTCTGACTGGCTGCCCTTACTGATTGACAAGGAAAAATGAGCCTTATGAATGTGGTTCTAATCTATATTCCAGACAAAGAAGGAGAAAAAAAATGCAAGAGGAAAAAATTAATTTTGTCTCTCTAAATTTTGGAAATCATGACAATTATGCCTCCAGGTTTTTAATTTTCAATTTACAGATGTGGTGAAGTACACTGAGTCACTTGACCTCTCTGAGAAGCAGTCTTGTCCTGGCATCCTCATAGGTATCTGTGTCCATCTGGCAGAGATATTGCAATTCAAATCTCAAACTCTAACTGACTGCTGAGCTGTGAGCTGTGCTTCTTTTGTGCATCCTGTCATTTCCCCCTCCCTAGCTTCAAAAGATTTAGAAAAATATAAAGGGAACAATATCATATGGTGAATTCTGTTTATGTGGCATGGCTTAGCCATCCTTATTTACATCACCCTGCCACCTAAACAGACCTATTCACAATGCATAGCTGTCACTCAGCCTGAACCTTACATTATTGTTAATGTTTACAAAGGGATGGTTATGCAACACTACACAACTGTACATCAAACACAGAGCCCAAGGACAGCAAAGCCTGGTCCAAACTGACCTAAAGACTCTGAGATTTCTGCTCTGCATACTAATTTATCTGATTACACAAGATACAAAATACCACTAACATATTTTAAAATATACATTTTTTTTTAATATATGCCCAACTTTTTTCATCCAAGCTGTCTTTCTTCCCTCATGTTGTCAAACACACTGTGTACCCAAACTCTATAAAAAGAGATCAGGTCAGATTTGCTTGCAAATAGAAGCATATACTTTAATTTCTGTATGAAGGAACTAAAGCAATTTTACAGACAAGAAACTTTGGAGCAGTGGAGTGAAGGACAGAAGATTTAATGCCCAAAGAAGCATCAATAGAAGAGCAGCTTACACCACTGGTAGGAAACATAAATTTAAAGTTTTAAATCAAATTGATTATCATTAATCTGAAGCCCTGGTCTGATTTTCTATCCTGATGCCATTCAGTCCTTCCTCCTCAGTCACCAAAACAAGCAGCATCAAAGAGATACAGTGGATGGCCTGGAGCAAGCTGAGGCAGCTCATGGATTGAGAAACTCAGAGCTCACACAGAGGCAGTGAGGCATGCCAAAAGAGGCATGTTTCCAAAGTTAAACTGACCCTTCCTAGTGCCCAGATCTGTCCCCAGAGGCTGCTGGCAGCAAGAAGCAGCCAGCAGACAGCTCTGCCACATGGGTCAGGACCTGGCTGGTGCACCTCCAACATAAAACTGTGGGAGAAAAAACATACAGTTGGTATGGCTAGCTGTGGGAGAGGATTAGGGACATGGATTTTCCTTCTTCCTTTACAAATGCCCAGGAAAACTGTCCAAAGTACCAGCCCATCCACTCCTGTAATACTCAACACAGCAGACTCAGCTGGTCTGTTGAACCCAGAATTCAAAGGGGAGATTTTCCTTCACACCCATCCTCAGTAATAATAGAGAACAAGCTGTGACATCAAGCACGACTTTGCAGTCTGACCAAGGTCTCTGCCCAAATATCATCCTGGACTTAAGAAATAAAGTCTTGGTGATGATGCTCATGAAGAAGAGCTGTGTGCTCTGAACACACACAGGAGTTACACTGGTGTGCTAAAAGGAGACTAATAATAAAAATGTTCACAAGCAAGTGTTACTTAAAAAAGGAAGGGTATGCATCTATAATTCAGTTTATATTCTTGCCCAAATTGGTTTGGCATAGGGGATTAAGGGATACATAAAGGCTCAAATCCTCAGCTGTTACCAACCTGAGCTGTGGCAGTTCACCTTAAGAATGTGGAGTTGGCCCCATGCAAACCCACCAGCCAACAACGTAACAGATTTCCAGAAACACAAGCCCAGGGTAGAAACATAAGTGGAGAAGGAAGAAGTGCTGGGGTGGAAGAAGGGGAAAGAAGAGAGCAGGACTGCAGAGCACAGCAGGCGGCAGGGAATTCTCAGCAGTTTCGCTACTACCATTGCAAAGAGATTTCTAGGCAGTTATTTACCAGTCACCCAGAACTGAATTTTTGTTCATGAGTTATTACTTATATGTCAATAAACTGAGACAACCAGATAATTACTTAACTAGGTGTTCCCTCCCCCTTTTACTCCTTTCTTCAAAGAGATTTTAATGTGAAAGCCATCTTCCATGTCTCTGAGCAGTAATATGCACTTGAGCTTTCATGCCCATGTATCACAGAATATAAAAAAAAAAGCACCAAAATAATAGAGAGCTGTAATTCTACTGATGGTTTTTGGTGATAAGAAAAGCTGCAGTGGCATGGCTTGAAAGGGTTTGTCACCATAACTCCAGGTTCAAATTTCCTTGTATTACAGAAAGATGGCAGAAAGAGTCTGAAAAGGACACTCAAGGAGACATGTAATAAATGCCATGAAAAGAGCAATTCTTTCTGATAGAAAAGCTTTAACACAGTCACAAAGTGTCTAATCATGGAAGTACTGAGTGAGTTCACCCCACCTTGAACTTCAGCAAGATGCAAAGTGCCCAGCACCCCTTTGCAGAGGCTCAGCGCTTCAGAGAATTGGGTCCCAAACCAGGAGGAAAAATCGTTTTCAGAAATACATGTGGCAAGATATAAATTTCTACCTAATAAGATAAATCAGGTTTTATTTAAGCATTGGCATACAGAAGAAAGAGATCCCAGACAGGGCAATATATTTAAAACAACCCATTTTTTTCCTCTCCCAGAGTGGAATCCAGTTAAAGAGCCATTTTGAGAGTTTGGGAGGTATTTGACTGTCTTTAGTTTGTATTAGCCTTCTGCACAGGGGTGAATCACAACCTTCATAAAATACTTCATACATGTGAAGGGCCACAGTTCAGGAAATCTAAAATTAAATAGCATCATAGCATGTTATAAGAGATTTTGTGCACTAAAGGCTATTTCTTGGCCATGATTTCAGATTCTACCTAATTATTTCATGGTAAGATTTTAATGCAAAAAAAATCAAGAGTTGTTTTGTTGCTTTTGTGGGTTTTTCATTTTATGAAGATCAAAAATGGCCTAAGACAGAGATCACATCCAAAAGAGTGGCCTATGAAAGGAAAGAAGGAAATAGTCCTAAGCATGTCAAATTCCTTTTGGAGATCCCCACAGACAGCATACAAAATATGTGCAAATTCCTTTATTGTGAAGCAGGATGTTCCAGGGAGGTCTAACCTGAGCAAAGCTCATCTCTTTCCCGATTCTGTTTGGACTGTTGGAACAAGCTATCTTCTTTCTTCCTTCAGATTTGAAATATGCTTTTCTATCTGGTCTTTAAACCACTCTGTCAAGCACATCTGTGTATGACTTAGCTGCTTTATCATGAAATTTAAGGCTGGATCCATGAGTGAAAGGTTAAGGTAGCAAACATGGAGGTAAAAGCATATTTGGTTCTTCCCCTCAAATTGCCATGGTATCCAAGACATCTGTGAACATTTCACAGGGTATTTGTGATGCTGTACTGCTTCAAGAGACCATAATTACACAGCATCCTAATAAACAAATTCAAACCCCAGATGATTTGAAAAGGAAAAAAACCCACCCATTCTTTCATATTGCAGTTCTACTTGCATAGTCAGAGTCAGTATGTGACTTAGTAAATTTTTTCTGAAGAGCAGTCTTAGAAGCAGGCATAAACATTGAGATACCCCAGTCTCTGAGCCCCTCATAAGTCTTCCCTCAGGCAGCTGTCACAATTAGGGCAAGCTGATATTCATTACAACTTCCTGAATATGCACCAAGTAATCTGATAGAGTTTTCACATAAACCTAGAAATGGTCTAGACTCACTCAAAACACAGCCCAATGTATGCCTGAACTGGAGAATATCTGAGAAATTATCACTCGTGTTGCAACACCAAATCAGGATCGAGCTAAGCACAAAATATTCCCAGAAATATAAACTGAAAGTAAGTCTGAATAATTATCTGAACAGTCCGAGGGGTCTAGGATCTAAGGTCACAAAATACTATGTACAAGCCCAACAATAGCAAAGCTGCATAAATGAATCTTGATTGGAAAGAACCAATGAATACAGAATCCTGTTGAATCCTGCAGGAAACTACATCATTCTTTCTGCTGGCTTCTGCTCTGGGCAGGCTTCAGGCTGTCTGAAGCTGCAATCATGATCCTGGTCCAAACACCTCTGGTTTCATGAGTGTTTCTGGTCTTTATTTTGAGAATTAGTGTATTCTTATTTTTTTATTAGTCTTTCTGAAAGCTCCTTTGTTTCATTTTTCTCCCCATCATACACTGAGTATTTTTCTGACTCATAGCACCTCTGCATCATAGCCTTGTTATTCATCAGTAGAGGGCTGTACCTCAAGCTAAGTAAAATAAGCCGTGTGTCCCCCGCTATCTTGAAAGGCTGGTGTGACTAACAGATACTGGAAATCCATCTTCAGGAGTCACACCTCATTTTCTGGTAATGAGCTGTAGGGTCCACGCACTGAACTGTCTCTCACTGATTGCTAAGGTGCTAACATTAAAGAATCCAGTTTGCCCCATAAAATAACGCAGTTGTAAATCGAGGACCTTTCCTACTGAGTTATCTTCATAAATGAAGTTGCTGCAGCAAGCTTTTCCAAGAGCTCTCAGTCCCACATGCTGTAGTTAAACTGGGATAATGATTTACAGCATAGTGAAGTAACCTCCTAAAGCTGAACTTTTGGGATTGCACAAGGGACTGTTCATCCACATTCCAGGTTTGATTGCTCAGAATTTATCTTAATCATAAGGGGTTCAATTAGAGTGAAGCAGAAGGACTGAGAGAGTGAGAGTGAGCAATATTAGAGCTCTGTGTGGAATGACTGACAGCGACATAATGCCATCATATAACTAAGATGTTGCAGCACAGCGTTTAAGTAGGCCCTGTTCTTCAGGCAGATATTAAAGGATTGCTTGGTTCTGCTGTGTCTTGCAGGTAGCACAATGGGTAAAGGGGCAGAGGTACACTCTGTAGACACACGGTTTTGTTGCTGCTTGAGTAACTACAGCTATTTAAGCAACAAGACTCCACAAGGTAGAGCTATGTTACACAACAAAAGCCTGTGGTGCACTGTGAGAGAGGATTAGAAAAATAAAAACTTCCTAAACTATTCCATCTTTAACAAGGATAAAACACATCATGCCATGTTTTCTCAAACAGGTTCAGAAAGAAAGGTCTAATCCCCCAAAAATGGTTTAATAGTCCCACCCAGCCTCTCCATTCATTTACTGTCTCAATAGCTGTTTATTTTCAGATTATTGATTATTAAAAATATATGAGTCACCTGACATTTCAGACACAAAACCCAGTTACCAAAGAGCCTACTAGCACCCTGGACATGGAGAAGTGAAGTCACAGAGCAGTGGGTAGAAAACAGGAGGAAAAGGCACAGTTGCAACTGTGAGATTGTTCAGTTAGTTACCACAGACACACATTCGTGATGCCAGAGCATGTTTTACAAAACATAACTGAGAGAAGCAGAAAAGAAGCTGTTCCACATTGCCATCATGATCTTTAAACACATTTTAAACCTTTTCTTTGTGGTTTGAGCATACACCATTTACACCTCACCAACAGCATCACCTGAGCAATGTGCACCATCTGGCCCTCAACAGTGCCCCCAAAGTGTGTGGGACCGACTGGGAACAGCTGGTGCCATCCTCATTATTTCCATGGCAGCTGAGGATTCTCCTGCACTCCAAGAATCCCCAGCTGCTGCTTTTATCCTCCATCCCCCCCTTTTTTTTGGCAAGAGGGTATATATTTCTTTTGAAGAAGCAATGGGGGCTCATAAATTAAACTGACTTCTCCCTGCGACTGTTTCTCCTCCATTTTCCTGCATTCATTTACTCTTGTCATATTTTTCAGTAGCAACTCATGAGAGCAGCACTGCTGACTAGAGATGTGTTTGTTCATCTACATAAGAGGAAACCTTCCCTTCTAGCCACAGTTCTGAAGAGAATATCACAGTGGATTCTCCATGGCCATGAATGTGGACCAGAGCCACATTCACAGACAGGGAACCTTGATGGGACTGTATCCTTTTGTCTAAAAACAAATACGTGCAGAAGAACATGACTACAGTGAAGAAGAGGGGAATATGGGTTGGGACAGAGATTACCTCTTCTTCTCACACTAGCAAATAAAGCATTCAAAGCAACAAAACATGATAACCTGTCCATGACTTTGTGGGGGAGGCTATACAACTGATTCAAGTCCCTCCAGCTAACAAAACTCAGAGGCTCACAGAGAAATTTTCTAATAAACATCTGAAATTAAAGCTCCACTGCTGACAGCAAAATTACAATTTACAGTTTAAAGACGCATTCAATTATAGTTACCCAGAGACAAAGAAGACAAGAAAAATAAAATAAATCTGGAAAGAAAAGGAAGGACTTCAAATTTACATCAAATCTTAATCCAATAATCTGCCTTTAATTACCCATAGCAGACTCTCTCCTAAAGTGATCAGTTTTGCCTCAGATCTCCAAATCTTTTGGCCCAAAGCCAAATGTATAAGTGCTTTATCACTTGAGACTCGGAGAGCATCCATGTCCGCAGGCTCAGTGAGAACATTTATAGCTGGTATGCTTGGCTGCCATTGTGGATTTGGTTTAATCCACCGAGAGTCCTTTTACATCTTTGACTCTGTTTCATGCTTTGAACCAGTGGTAAGATTTTACTGGATTACTCCATCTCCCAGGACAGAACGAGTATTGTTCTTTAGTCACCTTCTGAAAGTTTGCATTTTAGACTGTCTGCATTTTTCTGCTATTTGTGTACCCTTTGTCTGATACTAGAAAATTTACCAATGCAATCAAGGTAAAGGAGCAACATGGATGCCTACTTTGGGATTTCTTACTTAAGTTTCTTGAATTTTTTATGTCCTAGCTGTCTGACATATTAGTAGCAGTTAAAGATGTGGCAGAAGAAAAGCATTCTTAGAGGTAGTCCCTTCTTCTTCTATTTTGTGGAATTAAATTCACCTGATCATATGAAAGAGCTATGCAGACTTTCCCTTTAGGGAAGAGAAAGAAGGGGGAGAACCTGAAAGCAGTAGCTCTTCCTGGTGCCGGGAATCCTTGCAAGACAAGCTCAAGCAGCAGTCTGTTGTAAAAGCATCACTCACAAAGGTGCCAGAAACCTACGTTTATTGGATCAAGGCACACACATCTGAATGACAATTCCAACAATTATAGTCCTGTCCTGTCTCACTGTGTTGATACCAGCAGTTAACGTGATAGCCTGCTTTCTCCTCTGATGATGATAAATCAAAGAATTATAAAAACTGCTGTCATCAAAAATGCAACCAGTAAACAAAGCACAAAGTTAAGAATTGTCCCAGCCATAGGACAGACTGGAGCAGAGAGACATCATTTAATAACCACTGTATTAGCATGATCAAACCCAGCTCTAACACAGACCCATTTCTATGGCTCAGAACCACCGCTGGCAACAGGCAATTAATTGTGGTTGGGTAAAAAATTGGTTAGACTGGAAGAAAACAGTTTGTGCTCTCTACTGTGCTACCAATGTCTGCTGCATTGCCTTTGTTCAAGACTTAGCTTTGCAAAAAAAAGGGAGTGATAACTCTTACCTATTTAACACGTCAGTGGGACAAGTGTGATTTGCATGTGTTTGTTTTTTTTTTTTTTAAATGTATGTTTTTCCTTTCATACAATGAATAAAGCCCTTGGGCAGAATCAGTATTTGTGAAATCTTAAGATCCCAAGTTCAGAAGATGCTATACAGAAGAATCACAGACTGTATTTACAGTGCTATGTGGATATTGTTGACACCAATCAATCATTTAATCTTTCACTTTTCAAAATATTTATAAACCAACTGCAGAGTTCTTAGTTTTTTCTCTCTATAAATCACAGAACAAGCACTAACAAGCACTAAGCTAGTTTGTTTCAAAAGAATCGCCTCAGGTTAGTTAACAGCAAAAATTATCCCTTCCTAACTAGGTTCCCTAAAGAAAAGATCTTCATTCTTCTTCAGCAAGTATGTTTTTTCCAAAAAGGAGTCACTGATTGCAAGCTGGCTCTTATTGCTAAATTTCTTCTCTCTAACAAAGGACTTTCTAGCAGTGATCTGTGATGAAGCAGCATACGCTCTATGTAAGCAAAAGCAGCCTCAAGGTTTTTGACTGAACTGGCTTTTGCCTGCTGTTTTTTCTCTCATTGGACCATCATTGTGCATCCAATGTTTTCCACATCCAAAACTGAAGCACATCAAGTAGTGTACCTCCTGCCTATGTTGTTTCATAAAGTTTTCCAGGTATCTCCCTTCTTTTTACTTCCCTTTTCCAGTGCATCTGTGCACTACTACTGCATTTGGCAATCAACTCCAGATATTTTTGTGTTTTCAAGGTTATTATTATATTTTGGGTAGAGCTGAACATCATACCAGTACCCAAGGAGCAGCATGAGTTGGTCAGATCACAGATGAGATGCAGGAAACAGTCTGAAGAGATTAATCATCACAGAAGATATTTGAGGCTCAATTCTAGTACAAATCAGTAGTAACATCTTTCTTTTTCTCCAGATGCACACCAAAATAAGATCAACAGAGATGAAATCAGAATTGGATCGTGGTGATAAGCATGCAAGTTATAGCACAATCCCTTAAACCTAGTGTTCTTTGTCTACCAGGGTAAAGCAGATGTACTTTCTCAGTATCCTGACTTGAGAGATGTTTCTAAGAAAGGACAGGGTTATATTGTGAGCACTGTGGAAAGAACTATAGTGTAAAGCACTGTAGCATGCAGAGAGTAGTACTAGAACATACTGTTATGGTTGGCTGTACCTGTAAAATTCATGAAATTATTGGCTTCTTTCAGCTGCAGTACAGTACTTTTACAGTAATTTGTCACTCTGTTTTCAGCAGGGATAATGGACCATGCCTTTTTCTAGGAGCACATTATTTGGCCACTGGCAGCTCTTTATATTTGCCATGAGTTCCCCAGTAGCTACATGTTCACCCTCATCCCCCTCTGCAGGACACTGGAGGCAATAATAGATCTGTGGGGTTAACATTTCTTTACCAGAAGCTAATGGCATCCGTGATGACTGGTGTTAATTGGTCTGGCTATGTCCAGTGTGTCTGTACTCTTCCTTTCAGCACGCCATTCCTCCACTTCTGCCTGCACAAAACAGCATGACAGCTCTGCAGCCAAAATCATCTAGAAAAATACCACAGTCATTGCTCCTCCCTATCTCACCTGACACTGCTTAATATTGCCATTTTTATATGGCCAGTATCTAGAAGCCCAGTAATAACCTTTTCTATGGCTGGAGATAAATGCCATGTAAAAATGAATTAAAAGGAAGATCAGGGAAAAAGCCCCTTCTGACCTGAGGGCTGATATTTTTCAGCTTTAAAGTTCTCCTCTACCTACACCATAACATCACTGATGAAACTACTCTTTTCCATCTTATTTGAAAACTCTAACATATTACTGGCATTATTTTCTGTGAAAAATGATAAGTCATTAGAATTAGGAAGGAAATTGTTTTCCTGTCTAGTGACATGTTGTGAGATTTTCAGATTTTTCTCTTTTCTGCAGTGCAGAAAATCCAAAACATTTCTCACTCCTCAAGAGAAAAAGTAGGGTAATTTTTGCTCCAAAATGATGTGGAAGCTTGGCATCCTTCTAACATACAGTAACATAGACAACAGGGACCAAACCTTTTTCTCTCATACAGAGCCCCTGTTAAAAATGTATTTTCCACATGACAAAGTCTTTCACTCTCTTTTCCATCTGGATTTTGACCACATGTGTGGTCATCCTGATGTTAAAAATCAGACAACTCCCCTCCCCACCACAAGGCATTTTTCACAAAGTGTTTTAGATTTGCTAACCATCACCTTTATAACAATTCTTCTGCAAAGCATGATGCAATGCAGTGTTCCAGAGCCAGAAAGCACATGGTTGTTCTGGAAAGGGTATCTGATTTCAAGGTCAAGTTCTTTTCTCCCAAGGTGAGTATTATTTACACGCTCTCCAGAACCAGTGGAGCTAAGCATATGTTTCACAAGGAAAAGGACAAGGTTTTTTTAAAGCAATAATGAAGAATATGCTGAAATGGAAATAACACCTTTATTTTAACTGCTTGATGTCTACTACAAAAAACCCCACCTCAAAGTGAAGCAAAAAAACAGTCATCATGTTTAAACTTAGAAGGCAGAAAAACTTTCCCCATGTATTTTTTCCAAACACTGAAGTATGCCACTGCCTTTAGATACATGTAGTGTCTTTCAACCTGCCTGGAGTTACTCAGATGCTTAAAGAGGAATATGCCAAAAGATAAAACTGCCAAAGCACTTTTCTGAAGTAGAATTTTACCAATTCAGGAGAGGATTTATATCAGTCAAATAGCTAAGCTGGCAGGCTTGGTGCCATATATGGCCACAGAAGAGAGATGGACTCTCACAGAGCTCCCAAATTCATCTTCTGTACTGGAGGCATCTCTCTTTCCATGACTTGTCCTGGGAGGCATGGGAAAGTGGAGCCTAGTCTTGGCACTTGGATTCCTCATCTAGGTTGTGTTACACATAATCTTTGTCTTGTTTTACAAATAGCATTTATCTGTTACTCCTGATAATTCCAGTAAAACAAAATACAGGCATCTTTTGTACCTAATCAGGTAACTCTGCTCACATTTCTGAGAATAATACTTTATAATACTTGTCAACTGTTTTTGTAAAACATTAAAAACCAGAAAAAAATTAATGAAAATGTTGTCTGTATGCAAACATTAGGATATCTAGCATTATGTACAGCAGTTTGCACGTTCTAAAAATCATCTTTTAAGCTTAACACAAGCCAGAGTCTTCAACCATCACCTGCTGAACTTGACAAATACATTCCCATTGACAGCAACAGGTTTTTGTAATGAAAGTGGCTGCTCAACACAGACTATCAGATGCACTCTCTCACCCCTTACACTGAACATGGAAAAGAACTCCACTTAAGGTAGTAAAACGCCAAGAAAAGCAGAAGTAGCCATTCAAGATACCGTGTTCACCAACATTTCCTGTGTTTAGATCTGCTCATTTATCTATACTCAAGTTAAAATTTTAAAAACTTGCACTACAGGCCCTAGACCCTGGTTGAGGATTCATTGTCTGGAGATAAAGCCATTCATTTATGTATATCCGAGCTCCAAAGTGTTAGAGTCCACTACTGAGGGAATAAAAATTGTAAAATTGCTGTAAAACTTTCTGGACCAGCTTTGAAGTAACAAAGTCCAAAGGAGGAGAGTTGTAAAGGAGCAGAGGGATAGTCTGCTCTGTGTGAAGCATGTAAGAGTGCCTTGGTAAGATACAGCCATGATGCTGCCAAACACCATCCTTTGAAGGCTGTGCACTGTGCATGAGCTGTAGATTTCCTCCCTTTTTCTCATTACAAATTCCATACACAAGCAAAGTTACTCTATTCAGGCATGTGAAACTGTATTTCCAATAAAAAGGAACTGAGGCAAAGGGCACCAAATCATATCTGCCCTGCAATGTCTGTAGTGCAGCGATACCCCAAATAACCAGGAATGAGTCTTTCAGGTATCAGCTGCTGCGTAGCCATAGCAGGGAACTATGCCTGAGCATATTTTCCTGCCATTGGACTACACCAAAACAATTGCCAGCAAGCTGCCAGTCAGCACTTCATTTTGCTCCACTTGCTCTCTGAATTTCTTGGTGTTCAGATAACAGAACTACACCATAAATTCTTGCAGGTCTTGTAGGTGGGCAGTGGAAAACCTTTATGCTTGGGCTTTATTTAAAATCCTTGAGTCATCCTATGACTACATAAGAACACGGGCAAGTTGTCCTTTTAATTATTAAGTGAAAGGACAATTATGTGGTTTTCAGGGTTTATAGCATTTCCACAGCAGTATTCTGCAACACTGAACACTGCAGTTTGTCTACAGGCAGCTTACCTTTGCATGGATATGTACAAAAAGCTGCCTCGTTCTTAGAGCAGTTTCCTGTGACCTTCTCCTTCATGTATCACACCCTCCCCCACCTAAGAGCACTACTGGTGGCCCTGCTATAAGCTGTGCAGATGTTTCTACCCCATTATTGCAGCTTTATATTTGCAAGAGCCTTCCTTGAACAGATGTTCTTTCTGTGTGCATATACCATACTTCCTACTGCAAACACTTTTACAACACAAACAGCAGATTGTCTTGCTTCTGTCGTTCGGATAAGGAGAGTAAATGCCTCATTCTAATGATGTGAATTTTCTTCCCACAGTGCTTAATGTCTTCCATTGTCACTGGCCCTGCTCACTTCAGGTGTTTCATTTCTGTTCCTTGAGCAGAAGGAACTTTATTCTAAAAGGTCTCCCTAAAAATATCCTCTTCCTGAATTTCCTTTACTGCTTTCACCTTCTTTTAATCTCTTTTGCTGTGTCCTCCTTGTTTTGTAGAAGCTACTCTGCCTTCTTCAGCTCTGCTCAACAAAGAGCTAATTCAATCAATTTAAAGGAGTGTGTATTTTCTGGAGTGAGAATTAAAATAAATTGCTGAATATAATTCTTCTAAGTTGTAGAATGGGAGACAATAATTCAAAAATTAAAGAAAGTTTGCATTGGCTAGGTATTGCAAAACCAAGAGTTGAAAACACCAATCTCTCTGATGTTTAATCAAAAGCCTAACTCGTAAGTGGAGTAATTTGTACAGAGTCTTGCAAAATTATGACAACATTGCATAGATCTTTGGCCTCCTTCATGGTGATTATGATTGCTTTCAGAGGACATCTTCGTTCATGACTATTTCTGATTAAAAATTATCTGTTCCTGTGCTTTTAGCTTCTCCTGGTTTTCATCAGATATTTGTCAGTAATATAGCAGCAGTAATAATATAAATTTTGTAGCAATTACAAAAAGTAACGTTTGTAATTGAATAGTAATACATCGTGAAGAAGCAACAGTGTGGAGATTCCTTCTGCCACAGCTAGTTTTCTTTGGATACTCAAACTGGACTGTTTAGAGGTACCTCAAGTATCCTTATGACAACTTGTACAGCAGAGATGTAACAGGATACTGAAAGCATCTTCTTTAAATCTTTCCTAGCCTCAACGTCATGGAAGGCATCACTCTCGTGCTCTGCAACCTCCTGAAACACAAGCTCTGTCACAGTCCTAATATCTGTGATAAAAATCCTACCCTTTGTTTCCTTATCATAATTTGCCTTTTTAAAAATCTTTTAAAATCACCTTACATGCAGCTTTTCAATGGGCCATATTGTTTCATTTTTGCTCACATTGTTTTCCTCTGCATCCTCTCTGCTACAGTTCTCTCCCACATAAACACCATTCCACTGAAAAATACTCTGTCACCTCCTTGTATTGGTTTCAGTTCTCACATTACTACTTCCCTGTTACTCCTTACACAGATGGACTAAAAGCTATTTGGCATGCTCACTTCCAGCTTCATGGATACAATATTAGATGGCTGGCATCTACTACACAAGCAGTCTTTGAGGGTTTTGCAGCAAAAAGCTGTACTTACCAATGGCAGGCAATACAGCTTAAGAAGTAGATTAGGTTCCACTGACAGTAAAATCAGACTATGTTCATTTTGAATACAAGAATTAAATTACTGTGGGCTGAAGACACAGCTCAGTTTCTCAAAAAGCTCAGTGATACCCTCTTTTGCCTTTCTTAAAGCACTGTAAAATTAACAAATTCCTATTTGTTTGAAAATCACTGATTTCCCTGTCTGCTAGTCTGTGAAACTTTCTACATCTGCTTACAATTACTTTGGAGATGACAATCTTGACACAGATAAATTTTTCTCCTTTTCAGTCTTTTTACTTGTTCACAAATGAAATCTAGCCATTCTTTAAAAGTAACTATGTACCAGTGAATTAGTAATAAAGTCTAGCTGTAAAATTTTCTCTCTCAAAAATGTTTATAAACCACTACTAACTTTTATTAATTAATCCACATTTCACCCATCTACCTTGAGATTATGGCCCTGAGTTAAGCATTAACCTTAGTTAAAAATTCTTTTGAAAAATAGCAGTTGGGAAGAGTGTGTGTGAAAACTGAGGAAAACCAGATTTTTGTTGTCATACTCTCTGCACCATGCCCATCCATCTCACATGGCACCATGGGCCTGTTCAGTTCCCTTCCAAGGTGCCCTGTTTGGGCTGCTGCACTGAGGAGCAACATGTGAGTGTAGCTCTGAAATTACTGCTCAGCTGGGTCATGGCTTGAGATGGTTCTACTTATCAGTATCACCAATGCTAACTGTGGGCTCCCCACTGGGTAAGGCAGTTCTGCTGAGCTAGACCCACAACAGAGATGTTTGAAAGTGAAAATTAGTATTTTGAGAACAAGAAATACTCACTATATCCAGGTAAAAGATATTCCATAAGATAATTATCATTTTACTGTTGGAATTTAGCTATTATTTTTGAATACTCAGTTAGACCTTAGTGTTTGTCATGTAAGAGTAAAGATGTTTAACTTTTTTCTGCCCATGAAGAAAAATAAATAATCAGATAAACAACCAGATGCTATGAGCCAAATTGTTCACAGTATTTCTATTTAAACTGTAGTTATATTTCACTGAAAATAAAGGAAGACTCACTAACTCAAAGATAACTTGGAGTTGCTAAGATAAAGATGATGTCACGCACATTACCAATGTTTTTATCTTTTTCAGGAAATTATGCTCTAATGGAAGTATGAGAGGGGAAGTGCACTCATGCATTTTCTCAAAAATCTCACATTTTCTTAGCCAGTGTTTCTTCTCAGCCACCCTCATCCACAATCTCAGTTCTGTCAAACCAGAAGAGAATGAGCTTCATCTTTTCTGTGCAGTGTGCGTCCTCTCCTGCCCCAGATTTGCCAGCTCTGGTTTCACTATAAGATGGGTGTTCTTGTATTTTTCAGGAGGACAGAAGATCAAGCTACATTTACTGTCTGCTACAACCACAAAAAAACTGGAGAAAATTATTTATTATATGGAATGAAATTTCATTTACCCAATCAAGCAAAAAACAAAAAATCTCCCCCAAAAACTAAGAGCAGGACCTACTAAATATCTAATATAAGGACTATACTAATATAAAGAGCTTCAGTTTGCTGAAATACTGTAATGGGATTGATGAATTGGAAATATTTCTTCATTATGGCCTGCATGTAAGGCATCAGCATTAAGAAATGGAAGTCCTGAATTGACACCATGAGCCACCAGAAATCACATATATTACCTGAACACAATACATGTGTTGAAATATTAGTGCAGAAACTGCATTGTATTTCCAGTGCCCATGTATTTAATTTGCTTACTAATTTAGTAGAATTTAGACTTCAGGGATGGAACAGGCATGGAACTACCGTGTTCCATGAGTTTCGGGAACTGTTTTGTCTGGATAAAGTGGGAGGGTTGAGATTTTTCTTTTCCTTTTTCTTTTTTTCTTTTAAGTGAGGAGGATGCGGAGTGTCTGCCTAAAGCAGAAATTCTACAAAACTCATTAGCCATAGTAAAATTAAATTAGTGCTCTCCAGATCACCAAGTTATTATCCATGAATCTTTGTACAATAGTGCCTTGTGTCTCTTTTCCTCTCACATGTATTATTTCTGCCTTTGGACTACTGTTTGGTGCTTTTTAGAAAGCCCATGGTTGAGCCATTGAATGAGTATGATCCCTGCAATAAAAATTTGGGGTGATTTTTATTCCACCTCTCCTCACAGCTGCATGAAATGCTTCTTCTGTATCCCTCTGCTAAAACAGGAGACCAAATTCTCCAATGTCTCCTATTCCATTTAGATGTTTAGATCTGTGTGAAAAGTCTCCAGTCCTTGCCCACAGTCAGGGAATTCAGAGTGCAGCTAAAGAGGAAAACTGCTGGGATAGCCCTGAGGCACATTTTTGAGCAACACAGTTATCATGGATGTCATTTACAGGGGTCCAAATGTCCCACAGAGCAGAAACCACAACTACGGCTCAACAGAGCGCTGGGACATCTTGTTCCTGCTCAGTTTTTCCCAGCATCAGAGACTGGGTGAAATTTAAGGAGGCCAGACCAATCAGGCAGTTCCCTCCATGCCCTCCAGTTCTCTGAGATGTCTGGCATCTCCACTGCTCTCCGCACTGCAGAACTGAAGCTTCAGGGACTTTCCCCAAGAAATTGCAGGAGGATCTTTGCATCTTCCTCGATACTTGGGAGAACTATAAGAAGGTTTTGGAGGATTTCAATGGTTTTGTGGTTTAACTTCATTCTTTCCTGCAACACAGGTGGACTACAACACTGCATGAAGACAACATGTGAGCCCCAGCTTATAGCCAACATTGAGGCAGCTTGCCCAGCTGGAAGCTCTGCAGCCCTTCCAAGCTAGATATTTGTAGGTGACTGGGAGACAATTGGGAACAACACTTGAGTCAGACCTTGCAATTAATTCCACAATGCAGATGCACTCCTAAGTTCTTTCACTCACGTTCACTTGCAAAGGCAGCCAGTAGGTATTTCCTCAATCAAAGTGGTTATATTTTAATTTGAAAAAGCTTTTCATTAAAAAGTCCTTTGGATTCTTTTCTACTGCTCGAATAAAAAACTACGGGAAAAATCTGGTTTTCAAGGAGCTGAGTTAGGAAATCTAATCCTGTTCCAGAGTAGCAACAGTTGGGTGCCTAAAGGCAGTCTCACAACACACCATCTGATTAACGTAGAGCAAATCTGGACAGCTTTCAGAGAATACACAACAAATATTCTCAACCATGGGAACAGAAAGTAAAGGGAGAAGATGCTTTCAAGGAAGATCATAAGTGAAAAAATTAATTGAAGAATCAGCTACTAGAAAATATTTCCCTTTGTAAAATGATGATTAATCAAAGTAATAAAGAGTTTATGAAGGGGAAAATATTAATTTTGACAAATCTCAGCAATTACCACATTAAAATGCTATAACATTTTATTTATTTATTTCATTTTATTTTAGCTGGGATCGGTTTTTTGGAAAAAAACTTCCAAAACTCTTATTTGTCATTCTGAGATCAGGACTGTATGATACTGAGAAAAATGCAGCAAGGATAACAACATAAATATGTAAGTTTCTCTGAAGCCAGTTTTTACACCTCTTTCACTAATCTTCTCTGTGTCATTGTGAGGAGTAAAACACCCTCCTGATATCAAACATCTACATTCATTGACAGCTAGAGAACATCTGAATCTACAAAAATTGTACCATATGACATAATCACCACACAAGGTTCCAGGGATCTTTTGCTCAACCACTACCACTCACCACTGTTACCAGCCATATCACAGGTTAGACAAATGCCTCCAAGAAGCAGAAACACCACTACAAATATTTAAGAGGAGTTTTTCCTGGAGACATTCTTGAGGCAGTTCTTCTAGAGATGAGTTTTGAAGTTTTTCTGCAAAAGTGAAGGAAGACGTTGGCCCATCTCTACCTCTTGTTGAGAGCATTACTTCTGACTCAGTGCTAAACCATCTGTGCTAGGTAGCATCCCTGGAATTTATCATCATGATGCTAAAGAGCATATTTTAGTCCAGACTGCACCAAACCAAGATGGCTGATTGTGTTTTTGTTTCCCAGTGAAATTGCCTCTGTTTTTCTTCCCATTTTCAGTCTGCAAAAGCTGTCATAATATCAATAAAATTGGTACATCACTAGGAAGTCACAGTTTCCAATCTTCGTCTCATGTGCAACATGTTGCCCACAAGACTTTCTGATATTGCCTCTTGATATAGTAAATTAAAAACTTAAAACCAAGTCCAACAGAGAGAGCAAACCTGTCCACAAAATGCAAGTTGCTCAGTATTCTCCTCCTGGGACCACTGTTCTAGAGCACTGTGCAAATATTCTCAACAAATCACAGCTTAAATATCAGTTTGTTTGCCAAGTGATTCTCCCAACTCCCTGCTTACAGCCATGAGAAAACATTTTATTTATTAATTATTATTTGTAATTTGGGAAAACAAATGGCTGTATTCCCAGTCAGTCATCCCTCCTATCCACATATGTGCATTCCAGGAGCACAAGCTTTACCTCTGGCTTAGAGAGGTATTTTTTTCCCTGGGATCCTTCATTAAAACATTAGCAGCACATTACTGCGTAGCAGGTGCACAGACCCCATAGCCAAATGTTACTTGTTAACTGTGGTGCAACATTATATGGCCATAAATGTCTAGGTATTAATCACATGTTTTGATTTGTATCCAAAATGTGATTTATGCACTGGATATCTAAGACTGTATGCTAAACTAACAAGGAAGAGTGAAGGAATTCAGTTCATTCAGGCAGGTGAACCACTCTCTGCCATGAAGTGGGTGTACCTGTGAGCAGGCAGGGCAGTGCTGGGAGAGAAACAGGAATCAACCACAGCAGCAATGGGGGAAGGAAAGGAAACAGAAGCCATCTTTGACAAATTCAGCTAACTTCTTTCCCTTGCTAAGGAAAAGAATATAAGAACAGCTCACAGCAGGGTTCAGAGGGTAAGGAAAAATACGAGCAAACAACCTTCCCAAATTCAATTTCTTTTCAAATAAAAGAACAGAGTTGTTCCCACAAGAAGTGGAGGTCTTCCACTATATTCAAAGCAGGGTTTGACAACAATGTAGTAGTCTGGTGTTACTTATATGCTAAATTATCTATTATTCTGAGAGGAATCACTGACTGGCAGAAGGTCTGTAGTCCAGTTTCACTAAATCTCTGTGCAGTACTATTTATTCTACTAAAAACACCCTGTGCTGCCATGAGGGTCAACAGTAGAAATTTTGTCGTCACTGCTTATACCACCTGATAAAGTGGTGACCCCTTGACACTCCTGAATTGCTTAGCTGTGTCGATGAAAACACAGTGCAGATCATGCCTCAAGCATGGCACCCCACACAGGACATGGATGCATCAAGAAGTGTGCTAAGCAAAGCTGCAGAAAAGTCAGAGAGGAAAGCCTTCTAGGGAAGGATGCTTCTTTCCAAGCAACTGTGGTTTGATGGTTTCCCCTAATTTTAGGAGAAAGTCCCATATGATCTGGCCTGTAGCAAAGGTTAAAAATAGGTGATGATACTCAGATGGATTTTTGCAAAATCTTCCCTTCATTCTTCTTTTAAACTTCCTAAATTCATACTTTGGCCCAAGGACAGTATTAAAAAGGTCATTCCTGAAAACAGGTCAAAGCAGCACTTGCATCCCACCTGCACATGCAATATGGTAAATAACTGGCAACTGAACTCCAAATCCACAGGGAAAAAAAGCATAGGATTCTACCCCAAAAGAAATATCTGAAACAATGTACTTCAAAACATCTGAAACAGGATAAGTGTATCCAGTTTCTCACTGAGATATCCAAGGACTGTCTGAACTGCATCTCACTGCATAAAGACCCTTAGCTTTCCAAGGGATTCACTGTGATGCTCTACTCCTCATCTTTAATTCAGAATCCTGTTTCCTGGCACTGATTTTGCCTTCATACACCTTTGCAATGATTTACTGTGCTTTCTGTTATAAGGAAGGAACCCTGTTGCTGGCCTGAGACATTATCCAGGATAAAGCATAACATATGCAAGATACAGTATATCCTTCATCCTTGACTTCCACCTTCCCCACTCTGACATTCACTTTCTCCCATAATTTCTAAGTCCAGTTAAGCAAATCACAATAATCAATTATGATCAATGAAATTTTTTATCTGTGACCTCCCTTCTGTGTGTGTGTTGCTTTCTATTAGCTAATGCCACACAATTAATTTCCTCTTGATAATCCTTTTGTGCTCAACAAGTAGTCATAGTTATGTCCAACCCGTCTTTTCAATGTAAACCTTGCTCTAACATGGGAATGAAATCACTACAGATCTATTATTTCTCGGAACAGGATATTTCATTTGCATAAAATATTCTGCACTTGACACAGTGCCAGGAAGAAACACCTAATGTCCATTCTTCATTGCACTCTTGCTGTGGCCTTAGGAACAGAAGGAATCACCATGTTAGTCTCGTGCCTATTACTCCCGAGTTCCCCACTTCTTAGTCCCATCTTTGATTTATACTCCCATGACTCTCTCAGAGCCCTGTCAAGTCAGTGACCAAGATAATGGACAAAAAGGAATTTCTTACATGATGTAATTTCACATTAAACAGAATGGTTCACAGGTTGTAATAGAAGGTCAATAGCAGATATTATAACCCCTAAATTGGTTGGAAAAAAAATGGTTATTTGAATCAAAACCTAAATAAAGTTCTATACAAGTCAAGATAGCTGAAGGGAAGTGTCTCCATGCGTGTCAGCAATATGCCTGGTCTAATAACCTCAAAGGAAGGCAGATCCCAACCTTGCTCATTTTCATAGCAGCAGGACTTACTGGCAGGGAATGGCATTAGCACTGTCTTCAAATGTACAATGTCTCTTTTTACTTTTAAGTTGGATGGCTATATTCCAAAGTAAAAAAATTATCTAAATGTCATTAGTCCAATGGGAATGCAGAAAATGTACATTTTGGAGACAGATCAACCTGTTAAGCAAGAAAAGGAGACCAAGAAGAAATTAATTAATTGAATGGATTCATGAGTCCCTCATTTGTTATTAATAAAGCACTGAGGAATAAAATGTTGATGAGACACAGTCATTCACCTTGGATCAGTATGCAAAAGGAAAATTCAGTGCACTGTAGATAGTTATCAAGTCCATATGCACAGCTTTTGGTACTGAGTTATGGATGTTACATTAATTGGTAGACTCAACATCGCGTACGTATACGTTGCCTAGGGATGAATTTCACCCTAAAAAAAAAACCCGATAAGGCAAATTTTAGAGAAGAGATCTGATTTAATATAAGGTATAGCATGTAGTCACTAATGGACTTTTAGTTATTCCCAAAGATAACTGACCCCATAAAGGGCTTTAAGTAATTCTTAACATTATTTTCATACACTTCAAAGACAATCAGTCTCTTAAAACTATGTCTATATTTCTCCATATTACAGAGCTATATGCATCTGAGAATGTTACACAATTACATATATATATTTTCTGCTTTCATGGGCAAAAGCATCCTGTGGTAATGGCAACCACAGTATTGAATTTTCCTATCCTATTTCAGAAGCCTAATGCATTTTGTCTCAGCTCTTAGGTCCTCTTTTTTTGTTATTTATGCTTTCCTGATATTTATATTAGTTTGGCTGTTGTTTTTTGTCTCTTATAAAATACTACCAAAATGAATATGATTTTAGCCGTTGTATGGTGTAGCCAAGGCCTGGTCTTACACAATGGTGTCCATCTGCAAGATCTGCTTCAGTCCAGTCTCTGAAGAAAACAGAAGTTATAATTTATTGATTTGTTAAAACTTGCTTAAGTTACTTGAAACTTCCAAGGAGTGAAATCCACTCTTGAATATGAGGCCAGGAACAAGGCCTAAGAAGTGCTTAAACTCATTTTGAGGATATAAAAGTGATTGAAGTGGTTACACAGGATTGGTGCTAGTACTTCATACAAGAGGGGAGCTGACCATGTGTGAGCACTTCAGGAAATCACACCAGGTTCTGATTTCCCCCCAAATTTCAGCAACTACACTAATAATTCTACCAGGCCATCACAGCCATGCTACAGGTCAGAACTGTTTTGTTTTGTCTAAGTAATTACAGAGGGATAAAACCACTCTAGGTTGTGGTAGAAGCTCAAGTCATTAGAAACGCCTCCTCACATCTTTAGTGCTATGATTATTCCAAAGGAAAAAAAATTCCTCAAGGCAATTTTACAAAAAGGAAAGAAGGGATAGATTCACCTAATTCACTTCTAATACAGATTTAAAGAGTACTGTGCTTTTTGCCTTTACTTGAAACCAGATCTCCCACATATCCCTGAAGATATGCCATGTGTTGTGACTGGTTTCAGACCAAGCCCACTAGTCTAGAAAAACACTTTTTTTTGTTCACTAAGGGAGCCCAGACTGTATTGAGTTGCAAAAGGTAGAATAAGAAATGGGGGAAGAGGGGTTTTTCCCAGCACAGAAAAAACTCAGAAGCTTCATTGTATCTGTTTACTGGTTTATTTCTGAATTTCTAAATCATTGGCAAATTTAAAGAAGGACCAGCTAGTATTGGAGGAGATCCTGAATAGTCAGCAGTAGTTCAGTGAGATCAGTCAGGCCACAAAGCCTTGCCAGAGCTGCTCCTCCCTCAGAAATTTTTGAATCTATATTTAAACATCCTTGATCTGGCCACAGGAGACATGATAGGGCTGACAGCAAGGGAAGAGGGGCAAGGAGGAAATTAGGGTTTCCAACAGAAGGAGGGGTGGAACAGCACTTCTAGAAAATCTGGGCTCTTTGGACATAATTGTCTGGCAATGTGTAGGTATTACTAAAACCCAGGATTATTTCCAACACTACATCATCATATCCACTACTACTGTCTGCCAGAGTGTTAGTAGTAAATCTGAAGAGCCAGGAAAATAAGTGGAGCCTGTCTGCCTGCAATGAGGGTCTGGCCTCTGTGCTGCAGCAGTCAATGCCTTTCTCAGAGAATCAAATTATCTGCTAAATATCTGAAATATTTCTGAGACAATAAATGCGCTTTGTTAAATTTCTAGGGGTGTAAGGTGGGAGAAGTCTGGGATTTGAAGAGGAGAACATTTACAGGTATAAATGGAAAGTGGAGCGCTCCTGAAAGTGAAAGACCTCATTGGCATCACTACACTGGCTTCACCAGCAGCCAGTCCCAACCTGGCAAAAGCACACTTTGTGCTTTCCTTTCCCCTCTGGCATAATAAAAATGCTGCAGGATTTGGGAGAAACTCTTTCCACTTGAGTCTCTCTGAGGCTGCCACACACCAAGTAAAGACCTTAGGGGTGAGAAAACCAGTGCACCCCAGTCAGTACTAGAAAGAATTGCCTGTAGGAAGGATGCTCAAGAAGAGGATGAATCTGGTGGATATTGGGTAAAGGAGGGAAAGCAAAGCTCAGACTGAAGGCAATCCCACAGACTCAGATACACCAGTTTCTAAGTGTAGTTGTGAAGCAAACAATTTTTGAATCTTTTACAAGGAGCATTTTGCCATCCAGTCAGAAGATCTTTCTTGTGTCATAACAGCACCACTGGAAGAGATACTGGAACAAATTTAACCCAATGTAAGCCTACTCTAGTCTCTGTTTAGGCTGTTCTGGAGGCCAAATGGGGCCTTATTGTTTCATCAGTTTTAATCACAGTTTTCCATCGATCTCAATGGGAAGTTTTGGTTTAAAATAAATGTAACTCCAGTGTCTTTGCATAGTGCAGTTGAAAATGTAAAGGTACTGAACTGGACACCAGTTGCCTTGGTAGGAACCACCTGAAACTTTCTAATATACCTTAAAAAGATGCCTGTAACTGCAAGTGTCATGTGGCCAGTTCAAGGCCATTATCTTCCTAGAACCTAGATAATAAAAGAGAGGCTGTCTTTTGAATCCTTCCATCTATAATGTACTGGTTTTCTCTGGGAGAAAGATAATTTTCTTCATACTAGCTGCATGGTCCTTCTTTTGCATCTATGATGGAAAAAGGGTTGATAACACAGTAACACTAATGTGTTAGCTATGGCTGAGCAATGCTTACACTGTCAAGGCCTTTTCTGCTTCTCTGCCACCTCACCAGAGAACAGGCTGCTAGGAATGCACAAGAAGTTGAGAGACAGCTCCCCAGCTGACCAAAGGGACACCTCATGCCATATGGCCTTGTGCTCCGCAATAAAAGCGGGAGAAGAAGTTTTCCAGGGCTGCAATTGCTCAGGAACTGCCTGGGCATTGGTCAGCTGGCAGAGAACAATTGTGGATAGGTTTGCATCCCTTATTTTTCTTGCTTTTTTTCTTAGCTTCTTCTGTTCTGTTTGTTTTTTCTCCTTTTTTTTTTTTTTCTTAATTTAAATGGTGAACTTGACTCACAAATTTTCACACTTGTACTCTTCTGTTCCCACCCTCCATCCCACCAGGATGCGATGTGAGCAAGCAGCTGTGTGGGACTGAGTTGCCCACCAGGGTTAACCCACAACCCGTGTCTAGGTCTGACACTGGGCTCACCAGAGCACTCCCAAGGGAGCCTCTTGGGGCAAGGACAAACCCCTCCCTCTAACAGGTTTGCTCTAAACATACAGCACTGTTCCCAGCATTCAGAGTAGAACAGTCTTTCACAAGCCCAGGACTTCTCCTTCAGTTTCCAGGCTCAATTTCTTCCCATTCCTTTCCATCTGTTTGCACATTGATACCATCCTTCAACTCAATCAGCTTATCTTCCTTATTGGTGTTTGTCCTCCTTCACCCAGAAACAATTTAGTTTCTTGATATCTATGTGAAGGCCAAGCAAACCAAGTTCTTCTAGTTTTCTCTCATTCCACATGCTTTTCATTCTCCCAACCACTCTAGTAGCCGTCCTCTGAAATCTATATTCATTTTTTTTAAAAATGGGACACCACAACTGCATGCAAGACTCTGTATGAAGTTATCTGCCTGAATACTCTTATGAACGCTAATAAAATTATACATGCAGGAATTTTTACTGCAGTAAAAATCATAGCCATAAAAAGCAGGTCTTTCATATCTTTTCTTAGTATGACTGATATTTAATATGTGAATGATGGCAGACATATGAAAGAAAAAGTAGGTGACTGAAACCTGGAACTACAAGGAAGGTTTTTAATAAGTATTTTTCTTGGTATAATTGCAGTGGATATTAACTAACAGTTATACTTCCTCACAGAAAAAAAAAATTCAAATAAGCCTAAAATAGAACTTTTCACTGAGAATATGTTAGTCATAGAACAGAGCAGGATTCTTGGGAATTTTGTATGCCATCAGTGAAGAGACTTGCAGGAAAAGTATGAGATGAATGGCTTGTGGAGAACTACAGTTTCATGGCAGTTCCATGCAATTAAAGCCTAATAAAGCCCTTTTGAGAAGCCTCTATCAACACACTGAAGTCCCATTTTCAGAGAAAAACACTAGCACACCTCATAGATGTGTGAACACTTTGTTCAGCCCTTTAACATAAATTACCTCTTGCTAGCAAGTAAACACAAGATCAGAAGATGAAAACCTCCCCCTCTTACAAAACTCTGAAGTTTTTGTTTAAAAATACAAAAACATATGAAGCAAACCCAAACCCCACACAAACCACCAAAAAAAAAACCCAACCACAACACAACAACAAAATAAAAAAGACCTCTTACCACCTCCACACTCCCCAGTGGCAGCATTCAGCCAAGTGTCTGTGCTGACTCCAGCCCATGGTCTCCCTTGCCATACTGCAGGGTCAATGCAATGCTGCCTACCTTCTCCAAGAAGTCTCACAGCAACCATTTCCCTCCAGAGCTGAGCATTGAAGCGTGAGCCTGTCCTCTGAGTCAGAGAAGGTGATTACACCCTGATTTCATTCAACGAGAGCAGGGGCTTAATTAATGTTTCTCACTTCACTGATGTGGCCTGTGAACACCAGATCATGGGACTCATGGGGGCGTTGGCTTCTCTAAAGTGGAGCCAGAAACTTTTCGTAACAAAATCTTCTTGAACTGGCTTTCTGTCTCCAAAGTGTGTTTTCAGTGAAATTACTTGTTTCAATGAAAGTATTTTTATTTAAAGGGCTTGCTGGTAATCTTTGATAAGCATGTTGAACCATGGATTGTGCTCCCATATAGAAGAAGCTGAAGGACCCAGCATGTTTTGTGCATACAAGCTGAAAGGAAATCTCCAGCCACCTCTTACCCTTCTCTCAGTTACTCTCTTTTCTCACTGACCTTCTCCGGCAGATTCACACAAAGCATTGTCTTTAGCAGAAGCCAAGGAAAACTTTGGAGTTCTGTGTGAGATTTCACTACCTTAAGTGACTGACCATTGCTCTAGACCAAGTCCTTTTCTTTTTACAGGCTTGTCTCTCTCTACTGCCCCTCTTCATGCAGGACAGCCCTGGATCTCCTCCAGCTGGACAGATTTCCTGTCTGGTTTTGTGCAAGAGGAGAGACTAAGGCCTTGCCTGCTCTTTTATACATCTGAGACTGCTTTCTTCCCAAGAACAATTCTGCCTGTCTCTCTCATGAGCTATATAAGGTTGCAGCTTCTCTGAGAAGCCCTGGCTACCACAACTGTCTTGATTTTCTGTTTATGGTATTGGTTGCAAATGTTATTCGTAAATCCTCATTTCTTCCTGTAGCCCACAAACTTGATGATAGCACAAACCCTTCCATTCTTTCCAGTTAAATACATTTTGAACCTTTTGAAACTGTAGAATACATTCTACAATTTCTCTGTAGAAAGAGACTCTCACAACCTTTTGAGGATGCTCTTGATGCCTACTACTAATGCTTAGGGGTTAAGACTTTGTGGCAAACACCTGCCAACTCAGCTCCCAGTGCTACTTACATAAATATGCTTTTGTTCTTAGAATATGTTACGCCAGGTTTCATAAAAGCACCCGTGTACCGCTATAAAAGATTTAAAAGATATAAATAATAACCTAGGAGCCATTTAAAGTTAGGATCAGCAAATTTCAAGGAAAGGATCAACCAACTTTGGTAATTTAACAACTGTTTAAAATACATTAGCAATATCTGGTTTAATCTTATGGTAATTTATAAGCTATGAGGTTTTGTAAAAAAAACGTCACAGTAATACAGAAACATGATAAATTAAGTAAAGCCTACAAGTGAGTTTTTTAAAGAAAAAGTCTATCATTCTACAGGATTGCTAAAGACATATGAGCATGCATATAAACAAATGAGCATGCAAAAATATGTATATAAGCATTTCAAATAGCTGTATAGGGTTGGTTTGAAAAGGAGCAGGTGTATTTGATTTGTGCCTTATATTTTTATTCTGTGCAACAGTATTAATGAATTCAGGTACTCAGAATTAGTGTGCAGGCAGTTTTCATGCTTGAAAAAGAATACAGTAAGACCACAGTACCCCTGTTCAAGGAAGACATGTAAGGAACTGATTCATTGCATGCATACCTGGTGTCATGTTGCATATGTACCTCATCGTGTTGTGTCTGGGGGTTCAGCAGTTTTTTTCAGCTTTTCTTACATGCTTTGCTGCACCTAAGGCAAGGAGCTGAAGTGAGAGCTCTTCACCCTCCTACCTGAACTTTGGCAGAACCAGTTGTCTAGCAAAGTCAAAACTGTTTAGCATAGAAAATACAGTAGAAGGAATATTTTGAAAAAATATTTAGCAAGGTGGCCATACACCTGGTGCTCCCCACTGAGGTTGTTTTTCAACACCCCTGTGTCACTTTGAAGCAAATCAAGACATGTCTGTCTGCACAAGGGGAGCAGAGCTGGCCTTCTGCTCTGGGAAGGAATGGAGGCCAGGCTGGTGTCTGAGAAGAAGGCTCGTGTAGCTCTAACAGTGCCAGGCTTTCGTGTGCCAGGAAACACAGGGCCAGGTGTGCCCCACAAGACCCGGGCAAGCCCCTGTGCCAGGGGTCTGCTACACAGCACAGACTTTTCTTGGCACCCTCTTGCCACTGGCATCCAACTAGCACAGACCTGCGAGCATGGCTTCTCCTTTGAACAGTGGTTTCATATATGGACATTTTCATGGTTGCCCTTCAAAAGTTTCCACGTAAAACCAAAAAACAGACACTTTCCACTGAACCCAAGCCAGGACTAAAGACAATTGTTATCCTTTGGAAGGGTTTGATTAGTGACTTTGTCTTGCTTATTCCCCTTCCACATAGGAATAAAATTTACTGAAATCCAACAAAACTTATTGAATCTTACATAAAGGTTCATGGAAGAAATCACACTCTTCAGTTTTCAATTCTGTTTCAAAAGTCCTTTCCATTCTTGCAGGGCTTTATTTTATAAATAATGCTGAAGCTAAATCTATTCTTTCAATACAACTGGCCTTTGTGATTTAAGTAATCAAACAGCATCCTTAGCATCAGGAACCATGAAATCTAGCCCGACTTTGACCTACTTCTTTTAGGTGATATTGCCTAAACCAACAAGGGGTAAATTAGGAAGATGGTGCTCAAAGAATAAACAAAAAATATTTATGCAAAGTTCTTTGAAATAGAGACACTTTCTGCACCGCATTGTCCCAGTCTTGGCTATGTTTGCCAATGCTTTCCATGACACAAGAGGTTAATTTGTATTCTGTGGATAATAAAACAGCAAGCAAGGTAATACAAAACTGGCATTACACAAATGGGCTTGGGGCTGCACAAGAGGAATATCAATAATATTAAAGGAAGGACTTGCCTTTTATTATATGCTTTCCATTTAAAAAATCCTTCACATAATTCTGCTGAGTTCTAGTGCTCTGGCAATAAAAAATATCTTTCCCTCACTTTCAAAAAAAGTCAAAGAGGCATGACCAAGACTATGTTATTAACAAAGTCATACGATGTCAATAAGAATAGAAGATAATAATGAAATTAGTAAAAGTGCAAAACTCATAGTGCACATTTCACATCTTTTAAACATACAGATTTGCAAGGGAATATAATATTCCTGAAAAGAGGATAGTCATAGGTTTGTTTTTTGTGGGATTCAGACCGCTGAGAACATCTCAGGATTGGGCCTCCGAGTTCAGGAAGACATAGAAGAAGTTGCCTAACACAGCTCTGCCAGCCTACTTCCAGCCTGACCTAGAAAAACCCATGCAGTTTTTGTTCAGACTCTGGAGAAGAGTCTGCCAATTGTACCAGACTGCAAGGGGGTTTAATGATGTGGACAAATGGGCCTTTTATTTCTCCTGTGCTCGTCTGGGAAAATTTGGAAACCACACATTGTAGTACCTTTCAGTGTTCCCGAAAACTGAATAGGGAGCTTTCCAAGGTGTACAATAAGTTGCCAGAGGTTCAGCAACAAGACAAAACCTTGCAGCCTGTTATTGATAGGTTGCATGCACATACAAAAGAAATGGTCCTTTATAAATACCCTTGAAAATTTAGGAAAACTGAATATGATTATAGAAGTAAAATTTTCACCAGATGTATTCATAGCCTAAAAAGACTACAAGTGAAAGAAAGAGCTTAAATTATTTCATAGATACTAAAGTATCCCTGGTAGAATACAGAGACATTTTAAAAAGAGACTGAACTCCATCCTCCCTTTCCCACATCCACTGTTTTCCATATTTGCCCATGTATCACCTGATTACCCTTATCATTCCCAGAGAATACAAAATATCCTTTCCCAAATTTAGTAGTATAAGATAAGAAATAGAGAATGGCAAAACCCAAAGAACTCCTGTAACTTCTATAAATAGTCTTTTACAAAAGATAAGAGCTTATGAACTGAAAAGATGATTACTGTCCACTCCTTAGCAGTTTTCTGGTCAATACCATTGTACATGTCATCTTCGCAGAACGGATAGTCCTCCAACCAAAGAATTGTTCCAAATACTGTTTTTACAATTTGCAAATTACTTTGTGAAATTTTCTCTCTGTTGTAACGGGAGCTGTGCCTAATCCTCTTTGTAGTTGATAATCACATTTCCCATTAAAGTAATCTTCTCTCATACCCATAGGACAAGCTGGAGAGGAAGATTTCACAAGGGCATGTAGTGATAGGACAAGGGATAAAGGCTTTAAACTGAAAGAGAGTAGGTTTAGATTAGATATTAGGAAGAAGTTCTGTACTGTAAGGGTGGTAAGGCACTGGCACGTCTTGCCCAGAGAGGCTGTAAATGCTCCATCCCTGAAAGTGTTCAAGCCCAGGCTGGATTGGGCTTTGAACAACCTGGTTGCTGCAGGTGTCCCTGCCCATGGCAGGGGTTTGGAACTAGAGGAACTTTAAGGTCCCTTCCAACCCACACCCTTCTGTGATTCTATGACTCTAAGACAAATAAGCATGAGGTGGTTCAGGTCTATCTTCACAACCTGAAGGATCCTTGCTGTTTGTAACAGTTAGAAATATCTCACCAGAAGTCCTCTCATGTCCAAAGACAACCTTCCCATTCAACAGCCACTTAGGCAGGACACGAGAATGGGAGCTCAGTTCATTAAAACTTCAAGTATTCCCTTAAGCCTTATTCCTTAAATTCTAATGTTAAGTTAATGGATTTTTATGAATGGTAACTAGGAATGGCATGGTTGTTCTTGTCCTTCTATTCTCTTTCCTGTCTCTCCCTCCACATGAAATTCTGCTGGGAAATATACTGTCCTGGCAGAAAGATGAATTCAGAGATTCAGTAACCTTTTTCAAATAATATCTCGTCTGAGTTCACAGCTCCCTGCACACATGCACACACATTCTTTTCCTGGGTTCCTGGTTTTACTCCAGTTTTCCTCCTCTTTATACCATAGTTCCTTATCTGTGGAGCATAAAAAAAAATTATTTCCTTGAGAATCTTTGATTGGCCTGTGTATGAAAACACCTATTTTGCAAATAAAAGGTACAAAACTGATTTTACCATTAGTCCTGTTGCATTCCTTGAGGCCATCACCACGAAGGATAGGGATTCACATATGATAATGCTGACATTCAAATCTACAACTGAACTGTCTAAAGACAATCTCCAAACACTACTCCAGCGATTAAGCAACTGTACATTCACACAGAAATATTTTATGTACTGCTCTATTCACCAAAGTCTCTTCTTGAACAGTCAAAGGTTATTTGGAATTTATCCGTTGCCACCTGGCTGGAGCTCACTATTATTAAGCAAAATTCAACCTGTAGGGCAGTGAAACTGTACAAGGAATATGGAGTGTTTTGAGTCATAAAAATACTGAAAAGTAGGTTTGAGACTTAGATTTAGGGAAGATTGTATCAATATTTTAGATTAGCTCCCCACAGTCACAAGCACCCAGTACTTGTGTAGTCCAGAAGGGCCACAAGAATATCTGTTCATACTGTCTCTATACACCACATATCCTAATGTCTTATAAAACATCTGAAGAAGGCCAGAAGTTACTGCTATAAATTTTCATGGAAATATTACCATTATGATGGATCCCTATAATAGCACAAAATTTTCCTTTCTATCGTCTTTCTTCAGATGGACTGTTGTTTTAAAACTTGATGATACATCTTGAGCTCATGGAAAGGAAAGAAATGAAAGACTGACAAATACTAGGATTATACTGCAAAGATAGACTCAAAAAAAGCAGCAAAATTCACACTAAAACAGAGAATCTCTTTCTTTTACTGTGGAAGAATCACCATATCTTTTCCTAGTATTCTTTATATATACCTGGGGAAAAAAGTGCACTCTTAATACCTCACAGGAAAAAAATCACTCCATGAAAAATGTGCATTTCCAAAATAAAATAATTATCTCCCCTTATTGATCTCTGAAAGGAAGTTATAAATACATCTGGCCTTATCATTATGAACTCCACATCTCAAAAGATTTCTAAATTTCCATGAAGTACGAGGACTGCATACTCACTGAAGATCAGGAGTATTTCAGAGTCCAAGCCCCCTTGGTGCCTAGAGATTACACTTGCACCCCATCTTTTACCATGCTCATGCACCTGTGTTTCTTTCCCAAAGTAGCTGGAAACTGTGTATCTGATACCAGGACTCTGGTCCTGTGTTGAATGTATTGCCCTGCAGATTGCATACAGACAAGAAGTCTTACAATGGAAATAATTAAAAATATTGCTTTTGAAGACCCAGACAGCGACTGAAGCTGTATGTTTGTGTATAGCTTCTCACCTCTTTCAGCTTGCACAACTTTTCCAGCTGCAGCTGCACAAGACAACACATTCGACAGGATAAGAGAATGTTGCTGCCATAAAATGAGAGCCTTAAACATCACTGGCTTCCATTCTTGCCATAAATGAGACCAGAAATCAGCAAGAAACCAATGTTTCCACTGAGATCAACTTTGAAGCCACACATCAACCTGATAGATCTGCCTATTACTATCAATATTATTCCTTGTTACTGGAAGAATCAAGAAAATCACTACCTGGGCTCCTGGTCCCTCTCCCAATTGTCGCAAGATCCCAAAGTCTCCTTTGATAGCTCTCAGTCTTCTCTTTGTTATTTCTTCCCTGCCAGTTTAAAGAACCAATAGTGTTGGTATTCAGAAGGCCTTACTAGACTAGAAATTTTTCCAGTAATGTCCCTTCTCTGAGCCCCTGGGAGACAGCAGACTTCCCTGTGAGTTGGGTCCACTCTGCATATCAGGACCTCTGCTTCCCTTAGAAGGGAGTCTCTTATTACAGTTACCCTTCTTTTCCTGTTAACAGAGGAGGTTTTGATGCAGAGTACAGGTGGTATGGTTTTAGGAGGCCCCACTCTCTCAGGCTGGGACAGCCTCACCTCGAGTGCTGGGGGCAGTTTTGGGTGCCACAATATAAAATATTAAACTATTAGAGAGCGTCCAAAGAAGAGCTATAAAGATGGTGAAGGGCCTTAAGGGGAAGTCATATGAGGAACAGCTGAGGTCATTTTGTTCAGCCTGGAGAAGAGGAGACTGAAGGGAGACCTCATTGCAGTCACAACTTCTTCCTGAGGTGAAGAGGAAGGGCAGACACTGCTCTCTGTGACAGAACCAGTGACAGGACCCAAGGGAATAGCCTGATGTTGTATCAGGGGAGATTTGGGCTCAATATTAGAAAAAAGATTATTCACCCAGAGGGTGTTTGGGCATTGAACAAGCTCCCCAGGGAAATGGTCACAGCACCAGCCTGCCAGAGTTCAAGGGTCATTTGGACAATGCTCTCAGGCACATGGTGTGACTCTTGGGACTCTTGGAGGGACTCTTGGGACGCATGGTGGGACTCTTGGGACTCTTGGGGCTGTCCTGTGCAGAGCCTGGAGTTGGGCTTGATGATCCTCATTGGTCCCTTCCAACTTATCTTATCCTGTGATTCTGTGTTTCAGTAAGCACATAGATAACTGGTTTCCTAAATGGTGACATTTATCCTGTCTTGAAAATTTTGGGAGTGTCCACCAGTTTTCTTTGTCTTCCACAGCCTTGATATTGAAATCAAGTCCAAGGCAGATAATTTGAGAACACCAAGAAATTAATCTTCAAGCTGTTGCTGCCCAGTCCAGCCCTGGGAGCGGCAATGGATCCTTGACAGCAGGGCCACAAGGACTCGTGATGTAGCCCACCTGCGGGAACGTCACCTAACGCCGGCAATGAAGAAGTGGGAATGACAAAGTAAACTCAGAAAGCAAAACTTGAACAATGTACAAATAAAGGGATAAGCCGCATACAATATATGGTTACTTCAAAGATCTTGAAATGGGGAAAACACAGCAATATATACAGTGCTAGCTGAGGGCAGGGACCCAGTGAACAACAGGAATTACAAACATTACCTTTTATGGAGAACATAACTAACCAATCACTAACAAGAACTCAGAACATATTTTATTTGGCATGAACATATTAACATAACCATTCCCATGATTCCCATGAGTCCCATTCCCATGAACCTTTCCCACGTACCTCCCCACAACTTAGCTAGACGTTACCCTCCTTAGCACCCTGTTTCCCATGGTCCCAGATTGATGCTTCCTGTGTATTCAGTCAAGGCCAAGTCAATGTGCATCCCAGCCAGTCCAACTCTCACATCAAGCCACCAGTTCAAACCATGATGAGCTGAAAAACATGATATGAAATGAGTTACTGCTCTTACTCATTTTCTTACTTATGAAGTACTTTATGTCAGAGAATCATTAGGAAAATCCATATTAAGTTACCATACTTTTTTTATACTCTCAGAATAAATGTTTAAGACCTAAGGAATCTTTATCATCTGGAAAGTACCTCTAAAAAAGGGGTGGGACAGTGCAAAAAAATCACAGAATCACAGAATATGCTGATTTGGAGGGGACCCACAAGGATCATTGAGTCCAACTCCTTGACCTGCGCAGAACCATTTCTGAACTGAGGATATTTCAAGCTGAAGAGCTAGAAAGAGTCACTAGTGAGACACATTATGCCTACCTGTCTGGTTTTTTACAAAATGTACTTTTCTTAAATGAAAGAAAAGTTTTGATTTTCTGGAATTTTAAGTCATGTGGTCTAGTGATTTCTCATCATGAAATATGTGCATTTTTCATAATACTTGATGTGACAATTCTAAGACTCACAGACTATTATTTCAGCAATAACAATTTGGTAATTTTTAATTTGATTTTAAAAACTCACCATGCTCAGTTTTGAAATTATAGAATTGTTTGAATGGCTTGCCTCAAAGTTCTTTCAGTCTCTCTTCCATATAGATTGTAGTTCCTCATCTACACATTCCCAAGCCTTAAAAATAACTCAGAATATATATATAGAGCCATAGAACCAAGATAGTTCAACTCTGTTTAGTTGCCAACCATTTCACTTTCACCACAGGGAGAACTATAGTACTAAAAGCTAATAACACAGAGGTTATTTACATGGACATCTTGCTGGGACCAGGAAAATTGTGCTTACATGAAAAGTTTGTTTTTCCTAAAGTCTAACATTAAAGCTCTGTTTGTCTATATTTTCTTTTTTTTTTTTTTTTCCATTTCCCTAAACCTCGGCAGAAAACAGGAGCTTACTGTGAAAGTAATCCAACCAGATATCTTCAAAATCTTAATAGGCAAAGTGGATTGACCTCGGTTCATCTTCATGGAGCTTAGGACAAATTGATCAATTTACTTCCTAAATAATTACCATTTGGATGTTGATTTTACCTTCCTAAGATTAGTACATTAAAAAGCCTGTATTCAGGAATGCTAATGCAGTGCAGCCCTGCACACACACACAGGCTCACAAAAAAACACAATATATTCTTTATATAGACAAGTCTCAACTGATTCTGGGTAATGAGGATTTACTTATTCTTTTGTTGAAGAATGAAAAAAGCCTAACAGAAATAAAACAGAGAAATGGATATAGTTAGAGCTCTAGAGGGAAAGACTTTATTTAGCATTTAGATTTTTGAGGTTAGGCATTAAGATTCTATGGATGCAACAACTGCTATCCAAAGTTTATCTGTTTAAAATAAGCCCATGGAAGAAAGAAGGCAAGAAATTATTTAAGTTTGAAAGGAGAGATCTAAAATGGGAAAATTAAAACAACATATAATTATTTCATAAATGTTGTAAGTTGCCTAGTAAGATTCCAATGGAATACATTGATTGAGCAGTAACTTTTGAAGTTCACTTGCAATAAATGGAACTTTTTTTTGTTCTCCATAGGAGTCAAACATTGAGGCAGGGTACACACTTGGATGTATGTCTGTTCATTTCAGTGAAGGTTGGGGTAACTTAACTGGTATGGATAGTTTCCCACGTGGATGAAGACCCATCAGTCCAGACTCTTAACCATACCCTGGTAGGCTCCATTCCCATAATCAACCTCCCTGACAGTAATTTTTTTGTTGAGAAAAGCTTTCCATGCTGCAGCAGATGCTGGCAGATCTCTATCAGCATCTTAAAGGAAGAGGAGCAGAAGAATTTACTCTGGTTTGGCATCAGCTGAGAGCATCTGCCCCTCTGAATGTGCAGCAAATGAAGAAAGTTTAAAAAATATGTATCTCAATTTAATGAGGAAATTCTTCTTTTCTCTTCTGTATCCCTGTCTCAATTTCTCCCATTTCTTTTGGTATCAAAAGTTTTAGGCTTTTTTCTTGCAACATTTTGCATTCTGGTTACTCTCTATGAATGTTGCTTATATCTCTCCATTTATCATCTCTTGGAATTTGTCTCTACCGGAAATTCCCCATTACAGCTTTAGTATAAGTTGCTTTTTCTGCACTGTTTCTCATAAGAAAGCTGCAGTCTTTCTGTGCTTCTTTTTAAAAGTTTTTGAGTTCTGATTCCAATTCCCCAGGAGCCTGTTTTTCCTCTCTCTGGGACAAATAAGTTCGGAGGGGAACCTCAAAATCCATCCAACCTGACAAATTCTGTTTAGAGCCAGTCTCTGCAAGGTGGGGTCTTGTCTTTTATCCTGTCATTTACCTGGAATTTTTTAGAGTTCCCACAGACAGATCACAAAGACAATGGCTGGGTGCAGCGGTTCCGGCTCGNTGATTATGTGGTTAATTAAAGCCTGGAAGTAATATAATCATTTTAGTTTGGATTAGAACTATATATGTATTGCAACAGCAATGGCTCAAAAAATATCTTCTTCTTGTCCATCGTGACATTTCAAAGTTACTGTCCAAGATAGCTCAGTTAGGCACAAGATTCAGGCCAACTGGCACGCTTCAGTCCAACACCTCAGGGAGTGTGATCTGGGACTGTCAATGCCTCATCACAGAGTTACTGTCATCACCAGGTGAACCATCTACAATGTGATTACAACCATAATCAATTTTCAGCACAGGTTTCTCTGAGGGTGCTAAGGGAGCAGAAACACTGATTCAAGTCATAGACAAATTTCCACTGAATTTGGTATTTACAGAGATGCTGAGAACACCTCATTTTTTCTGTCTTTGGTCACTGGTATGATTGAATTTACTAACACAACGTTGCCACTGTAGAGCAGTGATACTGCCGGACACAAAATGATGCAAAAAGAAGCTAACACATCATGTTAGGTGAGTTCATTGTAATCTTGCTTCCTTTATACTATCCCGGCATCCTATCAGACTGTTTTCATATAGCCAAACATGCCACGTGTAGAAAATTTGTGAAATTTGGAGCAGACAAGTTGGTCTTAGTCCTAAGAAGTAACACACAGTGAAAAATGCTGAGAGCCATTTATTTAGACAAATAGACTCCAAAGTGACATTTGTACTTTGCTATAGTTACTATAAATACTTTGTCTTTTTTAGGAAAGCTTTTCCTGGATGTTATTCTGAGAGGATCAGTCACAGTGCTTTTGACCTTTTACTGTACACTACTCCATTAACATCCTGTGGAGAAATTCTCCTTGTATATGTAATTGATGCATTTTATGAGACACAAATCAAAATAGATAGTCAAAAAAAAAAGGATAGTATGGAGCTCAGGAAAAGCTGCCTGCCTGAGTACTTCGTTGGCATATTGCCTATAGTTGATAGTGTCAACTCAACATATGGCCCTTCAAATGCACTGATGAATCCTCTTATGGGAATAAAGTCAGACTTGTCTGTGAAATGTTTAAAGTTTCATAGTCCAACAAATAAATCAAGTTGTAGCTCTAGCAAGGAGAAGACCTTACAGGCTTGTAAGCAAACAATGTAGATTTCCACCACAAATATTTTTTAATAATTTCCATCGGCCAGTGTGAACAGCTTTGCACATGACCAGAGCAATTGTTAAAATAGTTGCTACTTGAACACAGCCAAACTATGTTACAAGCTGATTTAGTTGGACAAGTATTGAACTTCAAAAAAAAGACAGTTGTTAAGCTTGTTCTGAAGCCATAGATGTATTCTCAAATTAGGAAGAACTTGAAACAGTGCAGAAAGAAAGGATGGCAGAATTATGCAATTAAAATTCTCATCTAACCTCCTGAACAAGATCCAACAACCACAGAGTGTCTGAAATTATATATTCAGTGTTCATATGTGGCAGTGATAGAGTAAAAGAATTTGTACTAGTTTGGCTTTTCACATAGACATGCAAAACAAACACAGTCTCCATGCCAAGAAGTACAAGGGTACATGGCAAAGGACTGGGAACAGAAAGGCAGCCCTACTGCCTGCTCATCTGAATGAGGTAAAGTGATGGGCACACGACCCAAAGGGCATTTAAATGACTGAAATAATGACCCTCCTAAATAATGACCCTTTTTAGTGTTGCTATTGTTAAAATGAAACAAACACTGCTGCAAAAGGATTTCCTTTCCAGCATTTTTTGCCACTGCTCCAAGTGGCCCTCTCAAGCAATGAATAAAACTTCAAGAAGGGCAGTCTGGTGCACAAATGGTCTCATTATCTTAAAGGGGTCAATGGTCAAAGGTGAAAAAAATTCATAGAGTAGTTATGATTAAAGGTAGGTTTTTATACGCTTTTGATAAAGANACAACATCTCCCGGGCAACCGGGGACGTGGCCTAAAGATTGATGTCCCAGGGGCGAACCATTTCCAGGTCCCCCTGGGGTGCAACAGCTGGGCTTGTTACAAAACCCATTAATTAGCTTATAACCCAGGTAAGAGTCACTTAGGTTATTTACCTTCTCCGGTTTATAAAAAACAGCTTAAGAAACAATGTTAATAATTATGTGTGTATATATATATATATATATATATATATATATATATGTATATATNTGTCATCACCAGGTGAACCATCTACAATGTGATTACAACCATAATCAATTTTCAGCACAGGTTTCTCTGAGGGTGCTAAGGGAGCAGAAACACTGATTCAAGTCATAGACAAATTTCCACTGAATTTGGTATTTACAGGGATGCTGAGAACACCTCATTTTTTCTGTCTTTGGTCACTGGTATGATTGAATTTACTAACACAACGTTGCCACTGTAGAGCAGTGATACTGCCGGACACAAAATGATGCAAAAAGAAGCTAACACATCATGTTAGGTGAGTTCATTGTAATCTTGCTTCCTTTATACTATCCCGGCATCCTATCAGACTGTTTTCATATAGCCAAACATGCCACGTGTAGAAAATTTGTGAAATTTGGAGCAGACAAGTTGGTCTTAGTCCTAAGAAGTAACACACAGTGAAAAATGCTGAGAGCCATTTATTTAGACAAATAGACTCCAAAGTGACATTTGTACTTTGCTATAGTTACTATAAATACTTTGTCTTTTTTAGGAAAGCTTTTCCTGGATGTTATTCTGAGAGGATCAGTCACAGTGCTTTTGACCTTTTACTGTACACTACTCCATTAACATCCTGTGGAGAAATTCTCCTTGTATATGTAATTGATGCATTTTATGAGACACAAATCAAAATAGATAGTCAAAAAAAAAAGGATAGTATGGAGCTCAGGAAAAGCTGCCTGCCTGAGTACTTCGTTGGCATATTGCCTATAGTTGATAGTGTCAACTCAACATATGGCCCTTCAAATGCACTGATGAATCCTCTTATGGGAATAAAGTCAGACTTGTCTGTGAAATGTTTAAAGTTTCATAGTCCAACAAATAAATCAAGTTGTAGCTCTAGCAAGGAGAAGACCTTACAGGCTTGTAAGCAAACAATGTAGATTTCCACCACAAATATTTTTTAATAATTTCCATCGGCCAGTGTGAACAGCTTTGCACATGACCAGAGCAATTGTTAAAATAGTTGCTACTTGAACACAGCCAAACTATGTTACAAGCTGATTTAGTTGGACAAGTATTGAACTTCAAAAAAAAGACAGTTGTTAAGCTTGTTCTGAAGCCATAGATGTATTCTCAAATTAGGAAGAACTTGAAACAGTGCAGAAAGAAAGGATGGCAGAATTATGCAATTAAAATTCTCATCTAACCTCCTGAACAAGATCCAACAACCACAGAGTGTCTGAAATTATATATTCAGTGTTCATATGTGGCAGTGATAGAGTAAAAGAATTTGTACTAGTTTGGCTTTTCACATAGACATGCAAAACAAACACAGTCTCCATGCCAAGAAGTACAAGGGTACATGGCAAAGGACTGGGAACAGAAAGGCAGCCCTACTGCCTGCTCATCTGAATGAGGTAAAGTGATGGGCACACGACCCAAAGGGCATTTAAATGACTGAAATAATGACCCTCCTAAATAATGACCCTTTTTAGTGTTGCTATTGTTAAAATGAAACAAACACTGCTGCAAAAGGATTTCCTTTCCAGCATTTTTTGCCACTGCTCCAAGTGGCCCTCTCAAGCAATGAATAAAACTTCAAGAAGGGCAGTCTGGTGCACAAATGGTCTCATTATCTTAAAGGGGTCAATGGTCAAAGGTGAAAAAAATTCATAGAGTAGTTATGATTAAAGGTAGGTTTTTATACGCTTTTGATAAAGACTTGTAAAATGGCCAAAAGAGATTCTGCAATTTTAATGTTAAGTGGCTTTAGTATTGGAAAAATGCCCAAGGCCCATGTCTAGCAGGTCACTTACAAATGACTGATGGGAGATCAATACAGACAGAGTGGGGATGCAGCTTTGTCACTGGGAGATGTAGTTAGTATGTGATTAGCCTTAAGTAGCATTGAAGTGGATGTAGATGGGCAGTAAAGTGCTTAGTATCCAGTGAGCCTGATAGCTGTTTGTACACAAAAGTTAATGAAAGGGGAAAACCACATTATCATTAAACACTCAAAGGGGCTTCCCACACCCATTCAGGATTTTAAGAGCATATCAGTCTGACAATGAGCTGTTTAGAGCCGTCAGTCCCAAGAGCATTAACTCTGAATTTGGTTTTCTTCTATGAGGAGCAATCCCAAAGAACTTGGTAACCACCTAGTTAAGTTCTGTGTGCAACATGATTATAGTGGAACAAGTAGGCCACTTTGCATTTCTGGGAGACAGAAAATCCTCTAAAGTATGCACAAATTGAAAATTAAGAGTGGAGAGAGGAAATAAAAAGACACCTTGAGGAAGGTAAGGTCCTCTGGCACTGATAATGTATTATACTAAATCTTCTCTGTTCCTTAGTGTGGGGATCATTATGCTCAATCAGATCCAGAATATCTCACTAGGCATTTCACTTATATTCCCTTTTTTTATAGATGTGTTACTGGTAAACAGGGATTTTAAAATTCATTTGATTGCATTTTTGATAAAGCATTTTTACCCAGGGATGTGGTAGAGTTCCTATGACTGGAAGTTTTCAAGATGCAATTGGACAGGGTGCTAGATGATTTCCTCAGTTCTCTTTCCCATGAAAGTTTGGACCAGACAATCTTATGAGTTTCCCACCAACCTGAGTTGTTCTATATTTCTGTGATGTTGCTAAGAAAAGAAATAAGACCTTCTTAATTCACACATACACATATATGCATTCTCTTTATTTTCAAAAAACAGATTTAGTGGAGGACCCTTAGTTTTTAACTCATGCATGTAAGATTTGCCTTAATTTGTTTTTCTGGAGGGTTTTGGGTTTCCTTTTTCCTACAGGAACTTCTGTATTGCACATCTGTGAAACAAATTAAAAAAATATATATATAAAT
>VWZP01001590.1:0-140988 GCA_013396995.1 Dicaeum eximium
GGGGTGGGTGGGGGTGTCCCTAATTTTTATGACCAGACTTTCTTTTTGATTCAAACAGAAAGCTTTCAGCTGGGGCCATAGCTAGAAGTCACATTGTGCCATTGCCTCTCTCGGTGGCACAGTGAGCTTTGCTGGGACACCACCTCTATGGGCAGTCTGCTGTGTGCATCTGTAGGAGAAATTTAGCTGAATACTGCGAAGGTGATGAAAGCAAAGACTTGAATAAAACCTTCAAAACCCCTATAAACCTGGTTTCTCATTTTCATAAAAGCTGTAATTCTCTTTCCTTATTACATAAAGTAACTTTCTACCTCTAACAGCCAAGGACAGAAAACCAAATTAAATAAAAACCATTGTAATTGTATGATACAGGGAATGAAATGCTTTTAATGTCCTTAACAGTGTCAAATTCCCATTTAACAAATGAACAAGAAACAATGGTATACTTTGGTATATTACCTATTGTAGTTTTAGAAATTAGTTCAATAGTTCCAGGTACAAGGATTCAAATGAAAACAGCCTCTGAATTCATAGTGAAAATTCTCCAAATTCATTTTGTCCAAATATTCCCTGCCCAATGCGATCCTTGACCACCAGTTTAGCACTGACCTGGACATTCATTTAACTTTCCTTTTTCAGTATTGGCAGCCCCTGCTTGGAGACCTTTTATAGAGCATGGTGTACCCCGTGTCATACTGATGGAGTTTTTAATGAGCAGTATTAAGTAGAGATCATAGATACCTGCCTCAAACAAGTTAAGGGTGATCTGTAACATGGTACAAAACCTTAAAATGCACCAAAACCCAAAGCTACTGTGATATTTCAGGCTTGCTTCTTGTTGTAGCCCAAGTTTTATTGTTACTTATTACCGCATGTGAATTTTTTTCCCATGTACTTCTCCAAACTGGTGAAACCTTTGTGCAACAGAGCTGGCACCTGTCCACCAAGGAGAACAGGCTCTGCAGCAGACACTGCTCCAGTCCTGACAGCCTGAGAACTGCTGTGGTTAAAGGATCAGGCTAGGAAGTAAAAGAGAGAAAGCAGCCATCCTTGCTACAAGCAAGGGGCTATTTCCCACAAAAGCAGGAGCTAACAAAGATGAGCTTTTTACCAGTGAGATCAGGCTGTGCAGAGAGGGAGACAGAGGCACCTCTGTGGCCACATCCTCAGGACACCTTGAGGCAGCAGAGGAAAGGAGCTGAGCCAAGGGAAAGAGGTGAAACCCAGCCACAGCAAGCTGTTACACACCCTTTTCTCAGAGAAGATAACCAGGCATCTTAACTAGATTAGGCACAAGAAAATCTCCCTCTGGCTGCTACAGATGCCTGCATTTAGAGAGGCCCCAGAGCCACCAGAAGGACACCTGTGGGTTTGGTTACTCCATGGGCACAGCTCTGTCCTGGCTGCATGAAGTCACCACTGAACTTGCCCAGAGCTTGCTTAGACCAGGGACATCAGCATTTGGTCACCACTGAGGACAGAGGGGCTCCTTCCTGTAGGGACAGAGGAATGCTCAGTCCTCAGGACTTTTGAGCCCACTGGGTATTCTGCAGGCAAAACAATGCCATTTGGGAATTGAGTTTAAAAAAAAAACCAAAAAAGCCTCAACCACATCCTGCTTATTAAAGCCTTAAGGCTGGCAAAAGTCATCAGGATGAGCTTTCCCCACCTCTTCCTCCAGTTACATTTTTCGTCTTGTCAGGTCTTCTTGTATCCAAACAATAACAAATATGCCAGCAGTTTAAAGCTCATTTCCCCAGCCTGCCGAGGAACCACTCCAAGCCCTGACATTTACCCGATCCAGAAACTGTTTTATTTTGCCAAGGTTTCTCCAGACCCCACACAACACATTCAAAACCTTTACTTCTCAATTTGCACCATACCTAGACAGTAGCTGCTATTCTTAAAGGCAAACTTGTCAAAGCACAGCAGGTATTAATAAACAGCTGCTGCTTTTCTTCTCGAGCAAAGCAATGAGAAGCTGCTGAAGATCTGTTTACATGATTCTTAAAAAGCAAAGTTCTTCTTTTTCCCCAGAAGCATTATTGATTTAATTGAACAACTCCCCTGGGGAAGGGGGTTGCCTGCAGAAAGGTTACAGCCTGTTAAGAAAAAATTATCTCCATCAATTGTCAGCTCTTTAACCTAATGATGACAATCTTGAATAGCTTGCTCTACTCTGCAAAATTACATACAGCACTTAATTAGATTAATTAGCAAAATAGAGTTATCATAAAGAGTCTGGCTCTGTATTTCAGTGCCAGAAAGAAAGGAGGGGGAAAAAGGCAAAAAAATAGTGTGTACATTAGTCTGAATGAAACCTGCCACTCATTAAATACTAACTGGTAACTGCTGTGGTTTGATAGTTGAAAATTTGTTTTCATGTCTATTCTGAAATCAGAAAAATAAGCTTTAAATCTTCTCCTTTTTTGATTGATAGTTGCAATGATTACAACTTGTTGCTGTCCTTCCAAAGGACAGTGTTTTAGAACAATGACTCCATTCCTAAACAAGCAGAGAGGTGCTGTAAAGGGAGGTAGCATGAGGCGATGAGGTGGCTCTGACAGGTTTCTCAGCATCACAGCCCTGTGCAAGCACAAGCTTTACCAATTTCTTCAGAAAAAACATACTTAAAAAATGAAAGAAGTGCATAAATTGGTGGTCTTTGCCAAGCCTGAGATGTGTTAGACTCAAAGAATAATGTTTAGTGGGTTTGCAGTACACACCAAAGTGAGTCAATGTTATGTTTCATATTTCCTGCTGGGGAGCATCAACACTCACATGATGTTCAGCAGCAAAACCCAAGCCCTGGTCTGTGCTTTGTTTATTGAGCATAAACTCCCTTTTCACACTGAAGATGCCATCTGGTCTTACTGTGTCAATTGATGTTTCAGAGTTGTACAACATTATTTTAACCAAATGTTTATTGCTAAAGGAGTGGTACACTTTAAGTAAGAAGGATGGATTTGGATCCCTTTTTTCATGTAGAAGTATTAAAAGAATTGTTCAGAAACTTTCTGAACATTTGACTTTGTTTCCGACTAAGTGTGGCAAGCTGAGATAGTTCCCAGGGCAGAAAAGCCAGAAGACATGTATTACTCCAAAGGAGTAAACATAGAAATTTTCATTATCTGGGCCATCATGGAAAAAAACATAACCTGTTATTTATGTTGGACAGCTGGGTAACCAAAGGGGGCAACTGAAGAGTGATGACTTACTAAATTTCAATTAAAGTTCTTTTACCAAGCAAAATGGCAAGCTTACCTTCTTCTTTGATACAATTCTAACTTGGTAATTTTGTACTATGCTCCATGCCATGCCTGATATCTTCAATTTTAAAATAATTCAAACCATCTGAAATTAGTTAAATGATACTGATATGTAATTAACTTCAAACGGTAGACACCATCCAGGAGTGTTTCTGGATGAGTACCATGTAGTGCCTGATGCTTGCTTTCAGTTTCTTTATACTGATCTGAAAAACAATATAATTAAATATCCACTTTACAGAGAACACATATAACTGTGTAAACAAGTGTAAATGAAAGTGAGGTGAAATAATTTGTACAGATGGATTTGCATCACGACATCATTAAACACATGTAGAAAAGAAAAAACCTTGTGACTAGTAATGGAAGCTCATGCGATATCTCACTAGGAGGGATCATGTCTCTGTCATTCCTGAAAACATTTTCATAGTGTCAACACCCAAATGTATGCTGACAGATCAAACAGGATTAATAATGAATGCAAAGAGTGACTTGAGGCACTGACAATGCACTTCAGTGAGATACTTCAATCTGATACATAATACATGTTCCATCATGGTTAGACTACAGGAAAGATTTCAGATTATAGAGGGAACTGTGATCTTGGTGGATAAGTCAACGCTCAAGGCAAACAAACTCAAACTCAAAGTGCAAGTTCTACCATGAGAAAAACTAGCCTTTGAAAAACATAACCTACAAAAAGTGTTTAGCTGCTAATTTTCATCATTTCAGAGCTCTGAGGAAGGGATGTAGATTTTAAAAACTGCTGCAGGTGAAGAATCTAGATAAGAGAACTAGGTAAACTGGCATTTATATGTGGTGTTAGGCAGACTAAATTACCTGAAGTGTTTCAACCTAAATTTTGGAATACCTTTTTTTCTCATTTATTGAAAAGATATTTGCCAGAAATTTTCAGTAAAGTGGATCTGAGACCAACTTAACCCTGCACAGTGGCATCCCTCATGCTGAGGAGATGGAGCTGTGATGTTTTCTTTCCTTTTCTGCAGAGGTGCAGAGTAAACAGTGACCAGTCAGATCATAAATTTAGCTGTGTGGCAACTTTCAGGAAAGGAGGCAAGAGTGTTATAAATAGGGACAGGCAAACCAACTGAGATAAAGTTAGAAACAACCTCAGCCTGGACCACAGACTAATATTTACACAAAATGTGTGGTAAAATTGGAATATAAATAACTGTCAGTGGCTAAAGTCAGGATGTTTTACATGAGTAAAGCACCCCAGGGAAGACATCTGATGGCTATTTACATCATGACTTGACAATTTCAAAGATGGGGTGCCAGAAGTGGAGCCCCACAAACCCTGATTTTCAGTGGTGCCTCTCCATTTTGAGAATTTTTGTCTATATATAGCCATTCCCAGCAGCAGTGATGACATCCATCTGGCCCAGCTTTTGCTCACCTAGAGCTGAGTTCTTTCTAAATAGCACATGAGATTTCTCAGTGAGCGTGGAAGTAATTTAGATTTTTTAAGTATTCCCAGGGAGAGAATCCACAGCTTTGCCACAGGTAGCCATAAATAGATTGTGGTGTACCCCAAGTAACATGTTACACATACACCATACAGAGCCTTCCTGCCACATCCCAGGATGCCAGCACACCTATATTCAGTCCCACAGACACTCAGTCATGTGTTCAGCTGGGCTCAACAACACAGGATGGTTTGAGGTCTACAAAAATATATATCTTTCTCAAAATATTCCAGGCCAGGCCAGACCAGACTCAGTTCAGTCTCCAAACACCCCTAAGATCTCATTTCTCCTCTCAATTACAGGCACTAAACAACTCTTTCTCTACATGCCACTGGCTTCCTCGGGGAAGCAATTTGGAGGCTGAGCTCAGCAAGAACAAAATTTACACTACTTGGAAAAAGATAAAATTCTGTTTCTTAGAAGGGTGTTGGCCACTCTTTATGAGACAAAGCCATTTGATTTCAGAGTTTTCCTGGCTCAGTAACAAGCAGTAAACCAGTGCAACATTTGAAGGTCTCTGGAGACAGATAGCTCTGCAATGAGCTGACAGACACGGAAACTAGGAAGAGCCCGTAGTGGATTTCACCTCAAAATGTCTCTGATGCACATGATGTGTGCAAGACCCACACACAAGGTCTGCTCATACCCATCTCACGTTCTTATGTATTTGCACAGATTTATATATTAGAAGCTCCTTTAATTAGGGGCCTCTCTAATGCTCCAGCAAGACTCAACATCCTCTCCTTCGTCAGTGCTATGCGCCAGCATCCAGCATCCAGGTAGAGCAAACCCAAGGAAAGGACCCAAGTAACAAAGACAACCGTTGCTGTGACTCTTTTGAATTCATTGCATTTTCTATTAACAGCTCCTCCTTTACTGAGTCCTCCCTGTGTGGCTGGGAGGTCGAGGTGCAGCACAGGATGAGTGAGGTGGTTGGTCACAGTCCTTCCTACCAGAGAGCGTACAAGGAAGACAGGCCACACACATATGAGCTGCTGACAACACTAAGCCAAAAACTGTGTTGTTGGTGGGGAGCCAGCAAGAGAACAGTGACTTGCAAAGTGCCCAATCCCATTCCCTGTGTCACCAAAGGGGAAAGACCTGACCACTCTCCTGCCCTGCTCTCCACTCGCTCCGTGCATGGATGCAGAGGCAGCTGCCGGGCTGGGGCTGGGGTTTGGGCTCCTTGCTCACCTGCCCACTGCTGTGACATTAGAGTTTGAAGCACTGCAGGGAAAACAGTTAATAAAATAAGTTCACTCAGTTTCTCAGCCATTTAAACTATTTTCATATGTGTCAGGTTTCATTTCACAAACTCCTTATGTTATGTCTGAAACTAGTTGGCAGTTTGAAGTTTTTGAGAACAGTTTCGCAATGGATCATACAGTATGTGGTAATATGGCTTAATGGTACCAAGACTGGTGTTTTGTATTTCTGACCTTTAGGCATTCCAGATGAATGTAAGCTTAACTTTTTTTTTCAGCATAAGCATCCTTCCAACTCCAGATCACCTCAGCACGCTTCAAACCTCTGGAGAAGTGTGAGCTTTTATCTTATCTTTGCAGTTCAGCTGACTACAACAATTTACTTGAGAAACAGTTGGCAATCCATCCTATTTTGTCATCTTCTCTGCTTCATCTGCAATGTCTTCTGCTCTTTCAGTCCTGTAAGAGCTGTATGCATGAGGAGAAAAACAAAGTCCTACTGATGAGACATTTAAATGCCATAAAATGTCACTACATTAGATAAACTTCAAGATCTTTAAAAAGGATTAAAAGAGAGTTTATTGGATGCTGACATGCAGTTAATAGCACTTTTGCATGCAATGACTTCACACACTGTTTCTATGCAGTTTTAAATGTCATGTAAGTGTATAAATTCCATTCAAATATAACCTTTATTATGAAAGCATCAATAACAGAAAATTCTAATTAAAGAATAAAAGGCTTGCTGGAACATAACCTTTTTCATATTGAATTGGTAATGAATTCATAGAACTTTATGAAGGATATTATTTCAGAGGACGACTGACAAGCACAGAGAAAACCCTGCCTTCTACCACATGGTTTAGAGGAAGTTCCTTCTCTCTCTTCAGCAGCCCATCCTCTCCCTTTGTAATCCTGAGTGAATTATTATTCCAGGTGGCTGCATCAAAATACATGAAAACAGCAGCTGCACCTTTGAAATCCCTCTGGTTTTTCACCTCGAATCAGCTGCACTGGGACACTTGTCACCTCGCCACAGTCTATTATACCCAAGCCTGTGGCTGATGAATTACAGCTCTGTGAATTGTCCTGTCTAGCAAATTGCCAGCATATGAGAAGGAACAAAATATCACTACCAGCATCACAGAACACCATGGACAATGTAATGGCAGGCTACATTTCCCTTGGTCAGTGCTTACCCCAGAAAAGTAGGCTATGGTGTCCTTCAAACTACAATGAGAATTACTATGGAGAGGACTGTCAATCTACATAACAGAAGAAATGAGGCTTGACAGTTCAGAAAATTGGGGGTAAGTGCAGTAGCAGAACCAATTGCTGCAAAAGGATTCGTTATTTTCTCCATGCTCAGTCTAAAACATATAGAAATGACCCAGGCCAATCAGTTGTTGCCTGATTTTGACAAAATATGCTTATCTGTTTCTAGCTGTTGATTTTGCCTGGAAAGACAGAATGTGATAAAGTTCTGTTTAGGGTCTGTCTCTCCCTAAACCATAGTTAAATCCAAGCTATGAACATGCCCCATCACACTGCAAATGTATAATCAGGATTGCTCTCATCCCTTTCTCATTTTTTTATTATATCCTTATAGAAACATCATAAATATGATTATGTATAAAAGTATTTTTATCTTTTTCTTTGCATTGCCAAATATCACTTGTTTTTCTTCTGGACTGATTATTTATAAATTGTTTCTCTTCCCTCCTGACTAATCAAAGATATTACAAGCCAGTTGATCCATACTGTAGACTGACGTGGAGAAGAAAGGTTCAGAATGGCATCTGAAGAGCACTACATTTCACGTGCCTTTCTCTGTGACCCTCTGCTCCCTAATACTGCAGGGTTCTCTCACTCCTGTTTCAGAAGTGCTTTCACTGTCAGTCCCCAGCCCCTTTCCATCTCAGATCTTGCAGAACACTCCATCCTGCAGCTGATCACAGAATCACAGAATGGTTGGGGCAGAATGGGACCTCTGGAGGTCATCTAGTCCAACATTCCTGCTAAAGCAGGTTGACCTAGAGCAGCTTGGACAGGATCATGTTGAGATGGCTTTTGAGTGTCTCCAGAGAAGGAGATTCCACAGCCTCTATGGGCAATCTGTCCCAGTGCACCGTCACCTTCAGGGGAAAGAAATTCTTCCTTATGTTCAGGTGGAGCTTCCTGTGTTCCAGTTTGTGCCCATTGTGCCTTGTCCCATCACAGGAGCCACTGAAAAGAGATGACATCCAGGACGAGCGATTCCATCACCTTTCCAGGAATTGAGGCGACTGGCCTGTAGTTTCCTGGGTCCTTCTTACCCTTCTTAAGACTGGGCTTACATTGCTTTTCCTCCAGCCTCAGGCATTTCTCCAGGTCTCCATGACCTCTCAAAGGTGGCAGACAGTGGTTTAACAATAACATCTAGCTTCCTTAGCACTCCTGTGCATCCCGTCAGGGCCCCATGGATTTTTGACATCAATTTACCTAAATGATCTTTAACCCAATCCTCCTCAACCAAGGAAAAGTCTAGTCTTCCTTTCTCCAGACTTCCTCTCTTGCCTCCAGGGCCTTGGGATAAAGCTGCAGTTGCTGGACCCCACAGTTCAGCAGCAGCTCATGAAAACCGCAATTCATCCCTGCAACTCAAACTGCTCTACCCTGCCTCAGAACTTCTCTGCAGGGTGTTTTGAGCCCTGCTGCTGCCCACACCAGGTCAGTAGTAATTTGGAGGAAAGAACAGTAATCACAATGGACATGGCAGTTTTGGAAGCTGCTGGCACTGGGGAAAAAATGAATGTGACCAAATCGTGTTTCTGAGCTCCCTGTGAAGAGCCTGCAAAGCACACAGCAGCCATCAGCAGCCCTGCTAAGCTAAAGACATCTCTTGATGTCAGGGTTTCATGGATACTTTGCTACACCACTGGGAAACTCACTTAGATACAGAACCTGGTCTCCAAATTCCAGTGTACAGGCAGGGCTCGTGGGACTCAGTGTGATCATGTGCTTCTGAAAAGATCTGAAATCCGTGGGAAGTTCCACCTACTGTCACTAATGCTGGAGGAGGCAGCCTTGTTTTCAACATGTTTATGGTACAATAACACTAACTGCAGGTTATGTGCACTAAACGTGACACAGAAATATCTCCACAGAAAAACATCTCCTGCAGCTGGAGATCTGGCTGGCATTGGCCATTGACTCGCACCAGTAGTTTCAGCAGATAGCCTGAAGTTCTCTCAAATATGATGAAACAGAGATTATTTAAGGCCCTGGTGCATGACATCTAATCATTCTTTATTTTAGTTATAGTGCAACACACTAAAACTCTGTTATTCTGTATAAATTCAGTGGTATCCTTGTTGAGCTTGCTAAGCCTCAGTGAAATCCTGTGGCTTGTGACCACCAGCTACTATAGAGAAATTCTTTATGGATTTCAGTATTTTGCAGCCTTTTATTTCATTAATGTGTTTCACCATTTACTTACTTTACCTGTATCTGAAACAGCTCTGTAGAACCTATGAAACAGCAATATTGAATATCAAATACAGCAATTCTTACGGTGTTATAGATACTATTACTTGCAGCACAGATCATAAATTAATTTTAATCTGAATCCCCTAATGAATAGTCTGTGAATAGAATCTTAAATGCAAGTGTATAATTTTCAGAGATTCAGCACTTGGTAGAACTGCACCAATGTCACTTACATGTTATATACTTAGGCAATTTACAAAAGCTGCAATTCCAACTTTCTTATTACAGTGTTATTTATTAACTATTTTTGAGTTTGTGTCTGTACAAGGAAGTAAGTACACACCAAATACAGCAGTGCTGGAATTTGGGTTGAGATTGGCTTTTTCTTTGTGGATTATGAAAACTGTGGAGGTGATGGATTTTAGAGCATATAGTGCTCCCACCCATCACGTGCATCTCCACCATTATAGGTGCAAATTGTCTTTTCAGGGTCCTACTCTTGGATCATTCTACTTTTGGTAATGTAGCTATGGTAGGCAAAGTACATCACTGATTAGCTTGAAACACTCTGTTCATATTTAATCATTGTTCTCGTAGTTTTCCTCTGGGCTTTGAGCTGTGTATATCTTTTATGTAGGTAGAAAACGCCATTTTTCTTTTACTAGAATTCTTCTGGGGAGATGCTGTCAGAACGCTCCATCACATGTGACAGATCATCACTTACAGAGAATTATCTCCAATACAAAATTGAGTTTTTATCTTGAACTGTCGTGTCTTGAGAAGTCTTGGCTGTGACACGGGGTAGTGGAAGGAGCTGAATTTAGTAGCTGATTCCTCTTCCAGGACTGAACATATCCTATCTCTCATACCCAGTTCTGTCCTTAATCTCATAACAGCTGCCACCTCCTCTTCAGGGGCTAACAGGTTAATACCACCTCCAGTGCAACCTCCCTGAGCATCAGGCTGTGCTCTCATTATAGTGAACAGATTATCAGTCCAGAACTATGTGTTGTCACAGTGTTGACATCACCAGTGCTCTTCATGCACTCTGGCTCTTACTATTTGTCAGCTATTAGCTGGTAAAATCATGTTGGAAACAGCGGTGTTAAAATACCCAGTTAGCAAATCAATCCAATATTCTCCAAGCAAATAAACTTTGAATACTGGCCATGAATCAAGGCTCAAAAAAAAAAAAAAAAAAGAAGAGCAAAGTGTACGCTTCTGTACAACTGTGTGCCAATAAATGTAAGCACAAAATATTGTACCTTAGAGAATGATGTTTGTGAAATGCTGTTTCCAGTCCTGCCTGCTGACTGCTCCCTGGCAGAGGCATGGGGCTCTGAAATGCAGCAGCAGCCATCATTTTCCTGGGAAATTTGCTACTCACCTCCACAATTACAGACTCCTGGTCTAAGATGTGATCTTTAGTTCTCCATCCAACAAAACTGGTTTTTTTTCAGTAATCCTGGCACAAGTGGCAGCATCAGTAATATAAAAAATATTTGAATATTTTGTAACATATTAATAGTTGAAAAATTTAATCATTATTTGGCTAAGGATATACCCAAATCACAGCAGTTATCATCAGCTCTGGAATTCAGAACAGAGACAGCTGAATCCTAAGGCTTTTTCTAAGATTTTTGTGATGCTTTGGTTTTTTTATCCAGATAATAACACATCTGAGAATAAAAGAAGTGTAAAGTCTGTATTGTAAGAGTATAACAATGGTTTTTTTTTTACACTTTTGCTAGACAGGAAAAATACTGGAACTCTCCAGGACCTGGGACCCCACACAGACATGCTTAGTTTGCAATCAGGTGATGGGATTTGTATTTCAGAATCCTGTTCACCAATCAGTAGCACATTTAAGAATGCCTGCTAAGTACATGCCATGGAAGAGCTTTGCAGGCATTAGTGCACTCTGTACACCAGTGTCTGTGAAACCCGATGTACACGGCACCCAAACACACAGTGCTGCCTTCTCGCAAAGCACTTATTTATGTCACTTCATTTCGCTCCCAGCCACCTCCTGAGGGGGTTACTTTTTTCTGCCACTACACAGTATGTTTCTCCTGCTGCTTTAAAAAGTGGTAGATGTCATTTCCTCCAATTTATTGCTGGAGGAAGCTGAGGGCCAGAGAACAAAGCGCAGGTCCCACACAGTTTCCCGGCCGTGCTGCTTCCCTCTCCCACACAGTCCCCAGCCCTGCGGCCGGCCAAGGAGAGCCTCTGCTCCCCCACATTTATCTCCAAGGAAAAGAGAAACTAATGAAACACCCAAGCTTATTCAGAAAGCTCTTCCACAGACTGCAGATAGCTTAATGAGGCTGGATTGCTCTTGACAAACAGGAGAGGTTCATGACAGCTGAATCACTGTTTAGTCGTGCTCCTCCCACGACAGCTCAAGCTGCCTCCTTTCATCCCACCCTCCCACACCACCTCTAGAACACTCTCCTCCAGATCACAGACACACACATCCTCCTTCCTCTCCACTCTGCTGGGAAGTCCTACGAGCTCAAGTGGCAAAACTGTGAACTTTAAAGCAGTGCATGCATCTAGGCCCAAAAAGAGAAATTAGCAGTTTGGTGTTTGTACCTGAGCACTCTCCCAGCATCACTGCTCTCTTTGCCACAGCAGATGATATTGTAAAGGGAAGAAACACCATCTTTTGTCTCAAAGTACCAGTAATCAATGGGAAGCATTAGAGATCCGTCAGGACAGCACTGGGACCGTGCCATCCTCTGGTTACCCACACTTCTGGGCTGCTTTTTTTTTTTTTTTAAACATCCAGTTCTGCTTGTCTTTCTCTTCCTTAATGCTGCCTTTCAGTCTAGAAGTGCTTTTCAGCTTGATTGACTACAATGGATGCTCCCCCAAGCCTGTGAGGACTTGTTCTCTTGTATACAAAGTCCTATTTCTAATCTTTCTCCTGTGCTCCTTTTTGCTACCCAGTGCTTCCACAGCCACCCACAGAACAGAGGTGACGAGTCAGAAAGAGAAGTTTAATAGGGTCCTAAAACAGAAATAACCAGAAAACCTCAGTTTTACTTAGGCAGTTTACTGCCTTTTTCTTATTGAGAACAAACAAGTTGTAATGACTACAGAATATCATGTGGGTTAGTTTTGAAAACTATCAGACTGATCTGTCCCACAGCTGCTTTCGTAATACTGAGAGTGAAAGGAATCACAGAGTGCTGAGAATGGTGGAGGGTTTGATTGAAGTGTTTCTAGGACATCAAAAGACTGAAGGTTCTTATAGGATACAGGCAGATCTATTAATCTTCAAACCAAGTTGTCAAATACTCAATTTAGAAAGTGTAAGTGGTCAGAATGAGTAGGTGTGAATAGAGAAAAAAATTGTGGTAAAGTCCATAACACCCACTACAGTCAAAAGAAGCTAGCTGGGGACAGCACCAGTTTCAGAATTCTGCTCATGGTATCAAAACCCCACGGGCTCATCATCATTCAGTGGCAGCACTCCAACTCTTAGCTATATAAGCATAGAATGATTTCACAGTGAAGAACATGCCTTTGCAAGGGCACACTGTGCCATCATTATGGCTGTATGATTACCCTTCTTGCAAATATCATTATTTGTATTAATTTTTAAGCTTCAATTAACACAAATGCAAACCTAGGTAGGCTAAAGCTTATTCAAAGATTATTACACCATGCACAGGACACTCAGAAGCTTCCTTGATCTGTGCAGCAAATGAATATAGCAAGAAGAAATCAGCATTACTTTTAAAATCCATGCCAGAGAAAACTAAATCAGGAAATCATATAAATGGAAGGGATACTCAAGCACTGAAAGAACAAAGCATTGAGTCCTTTCAGCTTAGTTTATTTTATTAGTAGACCAGTGTTAAAATTTTTGGAACTCACTTCTATTTTTCACGCTGGCAACTCAATCATCTCCCTCTGCTGTTTCAACTTCAAAACAGGAAGAAGTGAATACAGTAACCAGCCATGAAGTCTTATAAAATTATTGTTGTGCTGTACATAGTAGCTGAAAAAATGGTTGACTCATAGAGCATCTTAAACCATGCCTGCATGGGCCAGCTTGTGAAATTGTGCAGGGCATCATTCTCACATTCTTTGCTGCAGCAACAGAACAACATGAGGGTATAAAAAGAGAGAACCAGTGAAAAAGGGGAAATTTTGCAATACTGCACTTAAATCCCAGTCCTATTGACTTAAGTAGAAGACTACCATCAACATCAAAAAGGCCACAACTTCAACAGTACAGCCTGGCCCCCAGCTCTGCTCTGAAGGCTTTTGCTGTTTTGGTGGCATCAGTAGGCTCAGGAGTGCCCCTTGGTAACTGCTGCTGGGGAATTCCTGGAGAACAGAGCTGTCTGCTATAGCTGGCTGGTGTGTACAGAGGATGGAAGGCATGGCCCTGGCTCTGTGGTTAAATATCCAATGGCTGCTGTGTACCACACCAAGCAAAACCAATGAGGAAGGGAGGAAGAATGCAGATGAGGTTTAGAGGTGCTCCTTTTTCAAACAGGCACTGTTTAAACTTTTTCTTGTGTTCAAAAAAAGAAATAACTGTTAGTGTCTATATGGTTAATCTGTATGTGAACTTTTCCTTTCCTAATTACCCTTTAATTGAAAATTGACCAATATATTGACATATACCTGTACTCATTCAATGTTTATTGCAGCCAAACAAATGCTAAAAAGGCAGTCAGATAAATAGCCACTCATATTTTAGATCAATCTTCCACAGTAACAGTTCGAATGCATTGCAGCACATTCGAGAAAAAAAAGGCCCCAAAAAAGTGCAAAGTCAACCTGTGATTAATTTTATTTCAAATACTTTGTTGGGTCTTGGTTGTATCTTTTTATATAACCTAAAATAAACATTGTAAAAAATGGACTAATAAGATGGATGCAAAGAATGCTTTAAAGAAATACAACTGAAAAAATACACTAATATATGTGGTGTTGAAATTATCATCACTGGGCTAAAAAAATAGAGCCAGATACTTTGCTTGCAAGTGTTTATCCTGAACTCTTTTAACATGCAACGTGTAAACTCCCTGAAGCACTTTTAGTTACACATCATCTTTCAGAGTATCCACTTGACTCAGCTCATTTTAAGACTTTATGGTACATAGAGTTTTGGACTGAGCATGAATAATGCACAAAAGTGACTTCCATTTTAAGGAATCAGCACTAAAATCAGATGCTAACATATTTAACATAATCAGATGCTGATATATTAACATAGTTAGCTAAATGCATGTATTTTAACTTTTTAAAAAGATACATTATGTATCTATATTAGTAAAAAAATATTATTTTCCTTTTTAACAAAGTAGAACAGGATCAGTTCTGTAATCAATTACATTAATTGTAAGATTGGAACATGCAAAATCTCTCAGGCTTTGTCTATGTGATAATCAATTTTCACTTACTATTTTTTGCCTTAAAACAAAGGAAAAACCATCAAACTGTGTTGAACCCTTTCAATGTTCCCTCCCCTCTCTTCGGGTTGTAATGTGCTAAACAGAAACACATAAATGCTAAGAATGCCCAAGACATCACTTTTGATAACCTGGTTGGAGGAAGAGACTCTACAGAAATGCTTCATCTGTGATATAACCTATGTCATTCTGTAAATGCCATGCAAACAGTGCTGGGGTGGGACTGCAAAAGGAGCCTTATTGGTTTTTAGGTCTCTCTGAAGCATAATGCAAAGAGTGATGACATTTTCTCACAGCCTACATCTTTCAATTAGGACTAAAAGCCAGAAATAAAATTCCAACAGCCTAGGTTTTGGGATTTCTGATAAAGTGAAACTGACCTTGCATATTTATGGTGCAGATGGATCTTGATCTAACGTAGTTGTTTTGCTGTAGATAAATTTAAATCTAAATCTCAGTCAGATTTACATGTGATAGATTTGGCCCTGGAAGACTAATTTCACAGTGGCTCAGAACAGAGTTAACAACATGAATTGCAAGTTGCTCCCCATCAACTTCAGGTTCCATCAGAAGACTTCCAGCTGCCAACACAGAAAAGGACTGCCTAAACAGCAACACTCACAGGTGTTTACCACAGGTTAAATGCTTCGTTTTGTACTACAGAACAGAACTCACTCCTGGCAAGATCTAACATTAAGGCACACAGTCTGTAACTAGACACTAAAGGAGCTTAGCACCTTCTAAAACTGCTCCTAACCCATGCAGTTTGACATTTAAAAGTGCAGGCTCAAGATGTGACATTTACTATGCAAACTGTTTTCATCCCACCCCATTCCCACTTTAATTTCATAATGACTAGAAAATAAATTAAGTCCCTAATAATTCAATGAAGTGCAAATGTAGCGGCGTCCTTGTTCAGAGCTCTATTGACTTTTACAGGATGTTATACATATGTAGATTTCATTACACTCAGTGCAGAAAGAGCATCTTGAACTGGTTAAAACAAAATCCCATGTAGAATGCATGTCTTGAAAACTTCCACTTAAAACAATGCTTTTTGACAACCATCACCATCTTCCCTTTTTCCCCACAACTGAACAAAAAGTGCATTTTGATCTCCGGAGGATTTCACTTGTTTTTCTTCAAATTTATTAGCTTCTGCAATTATATAGTCCATTTTATTGTTAAATCAGAAACAGTAAGAGAACACTCTAGGTTGGTATAGTCATTTTACAGTGAGCATATCAGCTACAATACCTTTACCTAATGTTGTCAGAAAACCAAAAAATAATCAGAACAGCAATTGATTTATTTTTTGACAAACCTGCTTATTGAGATATAATCTATTCTGTAAGGAAGAAAATACTCAAAAAATAAAAAAGTTAAAATTTAGTTAAAAGCTTTACTTGTTTGGGAGCAATCTCATAAAACTCTTTTTAATATGAGCACTTCACTTCACAAAATGAAAAACTATTTACATCATTTTGCTTGCGGTTTGGTCACATTATCTACACACATTTGCAGAAGATCTTAGGCAAAATAGGTATGTATCTTCTTCTGACATAGGCTATCAGATTGATTGCACATTTTCCTTTTACATAATGGCTCTCCTATAGTGCACTGAAGTCAGTGATCACTGTCTAATTACATTCTCATTTTAATTTATGGCTCAACAATAAAATCAATACCCAAACTTCACTTCAAACCCAAATATCCAAGCGGCTGAATTACATATAGTGTGAAACATGTGGATTCCACTTTTTCAGACCTGATTTTCAAAAGAATAATACATCTCACTAGCACAATTAACAAACTGTGCAAAGAAAGAAACAACCTTTGCATCAAACTGGTTTGAAAATCAAGGCATCTTGCCAAATTCTGTCAACTGATTTCCTGCTAGTTACATCTCATTTAAAAAATGTTCATTTCCTGATGGCACTACAATGAACTTTTCAGCACGCGATTACTGAATTACAGTATCTTTTACATATATATGCTATATTTAGGCCAATAATGTAATTTCCATGTTACACGAAATCATTGCCTTCACAAGCAGAGTTGCTACATACATTCACAGTTTCAATAGACTGTAATTAGCTTCTCCAGTTGTGCTTTAAAAATTCCAAATATTTTCCAACAGTAAGTGCAAAGCAAATGTCCTATGCAGCTACAATTGGTCACAGAGTTATAAACTCCAAAATCACGAGAAGAGCCTTCTCTCATTCTCCGTTTTCATCACCTGCTTTTTCAGGTATGACCTCCAGACTTCGACGAGGCTTTGAGATTTCTGCATTTTCAGTGCCTGGCTTATTAAGTCCACATGAAAGAGTGGCATAATGGATTTGCTTCAGATTCTCCAGTGCTTCATTTTTAGCATATTTGAGAAGATCAGCTTGTCCCTGTAAGGAAAAAAATGCTATTAGAATACACATTTGATATCAGCATTCTCATCTCTTTTACCGTTCTGCTTGTTTCAGATTAAAAGTCTTGTTGTCCTGCTAAGAAAAAAATCCAGAGAAACAAAAGAAAGACCAAAAACCAAAACAAAACCAATGGATGAAACAAACAAAAAAACCTCCTCAAAAACAAAAACAAAACGCAAATATGGATTATTTGGTGTTAGAAAGAATCAAGCTCTTTGCTTTGTCTGAAGCCGAGTGGTGGCATCAGCAATGGGGTAGGGGTAATTTCTGCCTAAGAGTTTTCAAGAAAAGTAATTGGTGCTGTATTTTTAATCCATGGGGACTATAAATGTTTCTGCATAAGGAAAATTGTGACGATTGATTTTAATACCTCAGGGAGACATTTAAAGCTTTCCTGGGTTTTTTCAGTTCCTAAGGATTTATTTTTTTTTCCTTAGCAATGTGATTCACTCAACAGCAGGATGGTAAAGGACCAATGCTTGTCAATGCATGAAATATGAAAACACAGACCGGCGAGCAACACATAAAAAGGACAGTGATGACAAAGGCTTCACAGGGCTGTCTGTCTGCAGTTCAGCACTATTGCTATCCCTCTTCAGAATTATGGAATTCTTTAGGCTGAAAAAGCCCTTTAAAACCATCAGGTCCAACCATTAACCTAACACTGCCAAGTCCACCGCTAAACCACATCCTTAAGAGCCATATCACTCTTCCTCTTCATAGCAATTAAAATATAAGCGAAGCTGTACTACAAATTGTCCCAGGCTTAGGTGATTTGGCTCTTGTTCTACAGTCCTCCATCTCTCCATAATCATTAAAGCCCTCTAACATCCTGGGTAAATTCTGACTCCTAACAGACACTTCTCTTGAAGACATGTTAGTATCTTTTCCAAAGATAATACGTTGCCTCTCCTCTGCCAAATAAGGTTGAAATGCATCTCTACCTCTTGATTTTAAAAATATAGGAGTAGAGATAGAATAGCAGTCAGACAAAAACATGTGTGCACTCATGGTGTGATACTTCTGAGTTGCTTCTTTAGCAACTCAAAACAAAAATACTACCCAATGAAGTGAGCACACTTATGTATTTGAGACACACAAATTGAAAACAAATTTTACTTTCTTCAAAGAAATAATGTCCTACCTCCCCTTACACAAGACCATAATAGCCGAAGTTTTTTTTTACTGATCACCAGAGAGGAAAAAAAATCTAGAATGTCATCAATCACAGCACAAGCTTCAGTAATACTTTCTTCTAAAGGGCTACTTTTTTTAAAAATCACATACTTTTTTCCAAACTAACAAACAACTAAAAGCTAATTTAAAACACTCCAGCACACTAAGTGAGTCATATCTGGAGTGCATCTGTTTCTAGCCTAAGTTCTGTTTTACATGGATTAGTAGAATATAGTTCTGGAATTTTAATCAAGTTGTTTATTCCAGGCAGAGCTGCTAGCAAACAGTCTATTAATAAGGTTGTCCAAAACTTCTCAGTTAAAAAAACACCCCTGCTTTCAATTACTTATATGCTTGCCAAACTTTTAACTACTTAAGCTGGTACTTTCTATGTAGGATTCTTGCCATTGGCAGATTTGGCAGATTTTATTATTATTTCTGTCTAATATTCTTCTTTAACCTCATCCATATGGTTCATTCAGTTCTGAGAATAAAGACGGGGAAATGCCATCAGAAGTTGGTTAACAATCAGAAGATTGTTCTACTTCCTTCTGTACTTCCTTCCCTACTCTCACTTGGGGTAGGGATTTGTAACTCGAATGACTACAGGGCAGTGGATCCAAGTTATGGGCTTTTAATAAACAAAAATCAGATTTTGAATGTGGTTAGTACAATCACTCAGGATTCCACTCAATCATCCTTCATCTCTTGACAGCTCCAGCAATGTGGCAAGACAATATGTATTCCATTCCCACAGAATAATGAATGTGCATTAGGAAAAAAGTTGTTTTTCCTCCTGATGGCTTCTCCAAGCCACCAACACTGGGTTGCCAATGCAAGCAGTCCAAAAGCCAGACTAGAGGGGAGGAAGGAAGAGCCTGAGACAGACTCTGGAGAAGAGGTGGGTGGGGAAAAGGAGGGTGCAAGAGCCATCTCTGGGACTGACCTGGCAAGAAGCCTAGGGCTGCAGAAAGGGAAGCTGGACTGCATTATACAAGGCAGATGCTAGATCTTACTGCAAGAGGAGATTGTGAAACAAACACAGTTTGACAACACTAAATTTGGATCTGACAGGTGAGCAGAGAAAGGGAAAGATTGAGGCAACATCTGGGATTGGAATACAGAAAGAAAACAGATCGACAAAATTTGCCACATTGAAAGTAGCCTGAAAATTACATACAAGTAGAAGGACTAACAACTCAAAAAGAGTGAGGGATTGGTAATGAGAATAAAGGCTGGTGAGAAAGAAAAACAAAAACACCGAGCAGGGAGAAGGCTGCTGAATGCAATGGATTGGGTAAGATGTTGAGAAAATGAGAAATTAACACTCATTAACACTGGGAAGGATCTCTAGAGGTGGCAATGAGGAAGAAGGAAATATTAGGTATAAGGTGGGAACAGAATAGTGGATGTAGGAAAGTGGCAAAGAAAGCATCAGGGGTTAGCAGGAATGACTGGTTTTCAGCAGGGAACTGTGAGTGTCTGGACAATTCCAGTCAGGGAAGATGAACTTCGAAGACAAAAGAAAAGAAGATCTAGGATAAAAGGCTGGATTATTGCAGACAAGGTGTTCAGACTAAACACAGTTGACCAAGTGGCATCCCGTTCAGACCAGGGTGAAATAGAAAAATATATCAGTGCTCTCTTCTTCAATGCTCAGAATTTATTTCTGAATGCCACTGAACTCAGGAAAATGTTTGTGAAACCAACTGTGTTGCACCTATCTGCTGGTTGTCTTGATCTCAAGATAAAACAAGAGCCAACCACTGCTACCAAAACTGCCATGAGCTCAAGTGAGAGAGCTCTGCAAAATTCATGTGAAGTGCCTAATTCTGTTGATATACCATCATGAAGACATATGCTGGGGAAATGAAACAGCATGCACTTCAAAAATTCAAGTTGTAATCACAGTGAACACCATTGCAAAGTAATACAATGCATCGGAGAGGCAGAAAATTTAGGAAGTCATCCAGATCTGGGGAAAAGCCTGCCATCACACACTCAATTGAACAATCTCAAATACTTTCTTTCTAGTTAGGTATCAAATGTGTCTTCTCCAAGGGCTCTCAAGATTCAGTTTCAGTTCTTTTTATTTTATGCATCCTGATTTTCAAAGTAGGTGCTGATGACTTAATAGCTAAGTCAGCTGACTGCAAGCTGGAACATGGGAATCTCTCAGATCTATGGACTACTCAGGGGTCTTTCACCTTCTTAGCAGACCCAAATGACTGTAGCAACTTGCTCCAATAAAATGCATATTGTAAAGTCAATACAAGAGACCTACAAAGAGCTCAAACTTTAGGCAAGCAGATTTATCTTAAGGGAGTACCAAAAAACCCACATTCCAAGAAACAAAGCTGGTTTGCACAGAGGACACGATGCTGGATCTGAAGCAGAAGCAAACCAGTGTGTATCTTGCTGTGTGGAAGGGCTGTCTTCACCAAGCTTTCATCTCAGATTAAGTCAAAATGTAAATTAATTTAGTCCTTAGTGTTGTCTGGCAAGCACACCAAAAAAGCTGAATTTACTTCCAGCAGTGTGGTTAACAGGCAGTTTGTGGTAATTCCCAACTGGGAGCAGGATGGATCTAGGCCTTGCAGAGCACCAGGAGAGCACTCTCCTCACAGCAGCACATGGCAACCACTGCTCCCTTTCCTTTACCATGGTTAAAATTCACTTACAGATCTCAGCACTATGTAACGTGCATGTTTCATGTTTACAGGCTTCAGAAAAAGTTGTTTTCTAGGCAGACATGAAAAAAGCCCTTAAAGATCAAAGAACAAAACTGATATTCATTCAAAAGCTTTTAGTAAACAGCAGCAATAAATAATACAGATTAATTTGGAAGCCCAATTCAGTACCCTTTAAACCTCTCTGGCCCAATATGCCCGTGTCATCTAGTCTCATTTATTTTTTCTTAAATCTTATAAACATTGTTTGTTTTGAGACGTTTGGCTATGAGGCACTATTTTTATATTATAGCTCTGTAACAGTAACTGAAAACAAACCCAAAATGGTTCTTATCAGTTCTTGTACATCCAAAATGAGGTACCATTTCAGAGTCAGTCAGATACAGAATCAAGTGGAATGTCTCAGCACAGCTACCTTCGTAAGCTGTTATGTATTCACTCATTTTTTGATTTTTGATTAACTGGTTCTTCACTAGGTGTGTGAACCTGAAAGTAAAATTGTACAGATGACATTTAAAATAACTGCATGATCACCCTTTCCCCTTAAAAATCCCATGAAACTCTATCATTAATGACTGGTCCTTAGCTCAGGATCTGGAACCCGAGGCTCCTATCAGGAAATGTAAGAAGCCACTATCCCTTTCTCAAAGTGCTCCTCAGAGTACTGTGGAACATTGCTTTGAGCAACCTGGTCAAGTGGCACAGGGGTTGAAACTGATGATCTTTAAGGTTCTTTCCAACCCCAGCCATTCTGTTATTCTGTGACACCCTACAATGTTCCAGGCCCAGCTGATGTGCTCCGAGTGCAGTTCTGGAATCGGGACAAAAGCCCTTAACTTCCTAACTTCTAAATAAAGGGTTAATTAGGAGCCAAAATCCCATCAGTCCAGTAACATCAAGAGACCAGTAGCTTTAGATATTTAAATCAAACTTGGATGTCTTCTGAGGATTTACAGGACCAGGCAGCAACTCTCAGAGGCTTTATGAACATTCCATGGCTGCCAGAATTCACTTGGAGATTTGGCTGAAAACGTTCAGATTATTTTTAAAGAAGTAAGAAGCTGCAGTCCTGTAAGTGCCTTGAATGTTCCATTTATAAATACATTTTTTAAAATACTGTAGGTGCAGAACCAATGCTATTACAGAGATAACAGATGCCATGGACTGCATGCCTTGGAAGAGAAAGTAATTTACATCATATAATGTGACATGTCTAAAAGCTCATAGCTAACAAGAAACATCTAACAAATGCTGAAGTTAGAAGTCTCACCTTCATTCCAAATATTTCCATTGACCTCTCCCTTTATGTTTAGAATAACTTTTCATTGCCAAAACTAATTTACAGATGCTGTTATGTTCTTCCTATGGGCATCTCAAATTCTGAACCTCATTTTTCTCAAAGTTTTTGAGAAAACTTTTCTCAAAGTTTTTCTATGCCAGACAAGTCCATAATTTTTTACAATAGGTTGTAGGAGTGCTGCAACAGCACTTAAGAGTGATTTTGCTTCTTCAACAGTGTACTTTTGGCAGAAAATGTAATTATCTATGTTTAGAAAATATGAATTCTATCACCCTGAGTAGTAACAATAAATAAATTACTAGCAAATAACTGTCTATTTGAAAGAGATGAATATTCTAGCAATTTACAATCTCTAAATCAGGCAACAGACCAAATGATACTCCAAGTGATGTTGTGAAGTTAAATATCTCTGTGTACATATATGGGGTGAATAAGAATGGGCATGTGTGCATATACACAAACACAAATTGGATGGAAGTATTTCAGCTGAATTCAAACATACTATACTACTGCTAAGTTTGGCCACACAGCTTCAAATTAAGAAAAATTAAATCCTTTAAAATAGTAATTGGAATGCATGTGCATGCAAAGCACATAGAGATACTTAATAACAGCATCAGATGTTCTAAACAAAATTTCCCTAGAATTAAGCTGTCAATTTTGCTATTTTATCAAACTTTCCATTGCATCAACTGCAGTCAAAATGTCCCAATTGAAAGAGAATGATCAATACGTATCTCGAGGGTAAAATGCAGCTTGATCAGTTTGGAAAATACACTAGCCACACCATGTGAGCATGCCATGAGTCCTCTGTGCAGGAGCTGAGGATGGCACTCATGTGGGATTATTTAGTAAGGCTGCTCAGAGCCACACAATAATTTCTATATCATAGCTAAGAGTCCACGTATTTATTGTGTATTTCCATGTGCATTTTTGTACTATTTGAGAAGAAAGTTAATTTGAAGAAGGCAAGGAATTCAACACATAAAAGAAATTCTTAAAGTGGTTCAGGTTGTTGCTCTTCTGCTCAATTTCTACTCAAATGTGGATGTTCACTTCTCATCCCTGTTCTCTCATAGTTTTTTGAGATCTGGGAACATGGCAATGGAAAGACAGATCGAAATTATGATTGCAGATCTTATTCTCCAGACAGGAAGAGTAGTGTCTTAGAAACTGTTTAACTTCTGCTTAATTATATGATACAAAAGTATGGTTATATAGCCCACAGTTAGAGTTTGGAGTGGAAAACCTCAGTGTGTCACTTCAAACAAATCTCAGCCTTTAACTTTCCGTTAACTTTCATCAAAACATGAACAACAGCACTTAGCAGATGCCTATCTGAACTGCAATACCTGTAAATAACTTTAAAGATGTTCTGTAATGCCTCCTGTTAAAGTTTCAACAACAGGCTGATTAAAATCTCACCAATCTTTTTAACTAAAGTATTAATTATGGGACAAATTGTACCTTCCAAAAGAAAGCACCTTAATCTCCGAGTAGAAAAATACCACCCAGTCCATGTTGAAGAGATTTTCTCAATAATCTCTTCAAAAGAAAGGCCTTCTGACTTCCTATTTACGTTAATCCTAAAGACATGTACACAAGCCCTTCAGTGCTCCTCAGAGCCAGACCTACCATGTGGCTTCTCCAATTCCTGGCGAACGCAGGAATCACGACTTCACATTTCAGTCACTCACCAACTGCAAACCTTCCCCCCACCAACCCTTATGTTCAAAATGTAAAGCAGAGATGAAGCAAAGGTACTGCTGTTTCAGGAAGCATTAAAATAGATTTGCCTATCCAAGCTGGTATCTGACACCTTTGACAGAAAAGAAGGGATAGGAATTTATTTCTTTGACATTTGCCCAAAGCCACTGAACTAACTCTTCTCTATCCTCTCAGAAGCACAGGACTGATACATGACACATCCCATACACTGTCTTCAGGAAACTCTGTTCTGATGCAGGAAATATGATATTCTGGTCCTCTACCTAGAAGCAGAACCTGCATGCATATTTTTAGAATGTATTAACTGCACATGCTGTAGCAAATTTCACCACTTTTTGATTCTCCTCCGCACTGGATTTGTGCAGTGTAACAGAAGAGGGATTGGAGCACCAAGTGACCTCATGAAAAGCTGAACAGTTCAAACCAACATGGAAAGCTGGAGAAATACAGATGCATTACTGCTTTTCTGTCACAATTCACTGTAAGAAGAGGCAGTATGGAACTGTATTTTCAAGAAGAACTAAAAATAAAAACTAGGTGGGAGAAAATAATTTTCTTTATAATTAAAACAGACTTTATAGTTTAATGTAGTGAAGAAGTATTTGATTGAGTGGGAGAGAAGAACTCATTAGTGCATGTAAACACAAAACTTGAATAATTTGAGCTAGAAGAATAGTGTCGAGGGACTAAATTAAGTGAGACAGTTTTGCTATCTCTACAAATTTTGATATATTCTGTTGAGATGAAAGACCACCGATAGGAAACCTAAACTGTTCCACGTTCTAGTTTCCTGAGGGTCTCTGGCTGAAAGCTTTTCTTATACTTCACCATTTACTCTTTTGTCAAAATGTAAGCAAATGTGCTCGACAAAATGTAAAGAGAGTCTCCAGGTCACACACTCAATTTATTCCAGCCTGGATTATGAACATAATTTGCTTCTACCATTAATCACCATTCATCACTGACTGGAGCAGTAACAGCTTCCCTTTTGTTTTTCAGTAACTGCATTAACTTTAACATTTACTGCCTTTCAAATCACAAAACAGGGTCTAAACAATGGCATAGCTGCCTTCCAGCCTGAACCACTTTGCAGAAGTCAAGACTCATTGTTTCAGCTAGATATTAAAGATTACCAAGGATCCTGCCAATGTTAAAAGATTGTAAGAAGAATATGTCAGACAAACTAAATTAAATAAGCTTCCATAACACTACACAAGAATAACAAGTCACATTAAGACTCTGCTGTGTTTCAGGTTATATAAACCAAACTGACTATGACTGTAAAAGTGAATAAATCCAGTTGAACTGTGACACAGAGCAGTGACCAGTAACAATATTAGAATGACAGTTTTCAACAGAAAAATACAATAACTAACCAAAAGAAGACACATTACCTTTAAAATTGTAATGTTCCATGTAAAACTTTCTACTGATTTTTGCAGTTTCCTTTCTTTTAGGCCTTCTCTTGCTCCTATATTGTGCAGGTTTTCATGAAACTCCATTGCTGTAGAGAATAAAAGAGGGACAAATATAGTATCTATTTTAGTTTGTGATCATAGAGATATTAACTTGAAACTAATATGGCAAAAAGACAGTGAAAAAAGCTTCAGAAATCTTATTCTTCAAGCACAAATCTATCTGATATAGTAAGATGCAATGTTATACAACATGCCAATATATACAAATCTCTCTAAGCCAAAATCCACTGCAGGACCTGTTAGGTCATTGCTATACAAAGATGGAGCCCAGCAACTATTTCCTACAGAAATATAATCTATAAGCACAACTGAATGTGTTGCACCCATGTAAAAAACTTTTTTGTAGTTGCTATAGGATGGAAACAGTAATTTCACTAACTACTCTACCCCAATAAATTTGTTTTGTGTCTTGCTCTTTTATGCATTTACATCACAGTTGTCCAGCTTACAGCTTATATGGTGGAGTCTGCCCAGAAAATAAACAATTTACCTTATCCATGAGAATAAAGGAGTAACTGTGAAGGAGGAATGCCTAGGACATTTTACCACACCATGTAAACTACTGTGTCCACAAAACCTGTCCCTGACAAACTCCAAATGAAAAAATTTTGGTAAAATTCAGATTGGCTGGATCTAAGCACTGAGCAGACCAACCAAAGTTTGTTTTTATGCTGCACAGACAGCAGAAACAAAATCTGCTTTCCATGCTTGCTGTTACAAACCATATAAAAGTAAACTTTAAACAGCTTCCTTCACACAGGAGAAGTCAAATGTCCTTCCATGGGTACACAGAGCAACCTAACATGGATTACAGCTACACTCCCATCAAAGTCATAGTTCAGTAGTGCTCTCAGGATCTCTACCTCTAACAATGTACAAGGGATTCTGAGGTCAAAAGTTGGCAAGTGGTTGTAACATACACCTATGTACGTTATAGATAAAGCACAAATTATAATTTTAACTATGTTGGTTGCAATCTTCTATTTGCCCAGTGAGTCTATGTACTTCAAAATTTACATGTACTTAATTACCATGAATAAGCACATAAACTTGGGTTGGCTGTCAATCTGAGAGAAGACTGACTTTTAAGGACATTATCTCTTCTTCATAATCTCTCTATCCTACACTCATGTCTCATTAAAATAAAGAGAGATGACTGAATATTTTCATTGTACACTCCCTTACCTTCCTCCCACATACACACACACACATTTTAAAAAGTATTCATAGATTCATTTGAAAGGCAAAATTGTTCTTTCTACCTTTTCTTACTAGTTTAAATTTTGCTACAAGAAAAATAAATGGCAAATATTTTCCCTGAATTAACATACTGTATCATTTTTATTTCAATCACTTCTCTATAGCTCTGCCTCTGCAGTCTCAAATATAATGTTCATGTTCTACTTCCCCAAAACAGATTTCTAAACAGGTGAGAAATTAAAGGTCATTAACCCATCATTGTTGTAAGTATCCACTTCCCATTCATATCAACCAAAATAATAAACTCCCAATATGATTGTTGAAAGATTATACACAGATCCATATTTAAATATTACACTTTTAGAGCCATCACAACAGTACAGATTTTCTGATCTGTACAATGAATTCTGAGACATACTGCTAAACTTTTGAAGTTCTGTACCTCCTTTCCATCTTAACAATTATTACTTTTTAAGTCAGTGGACACTAGCAATCAACAGTAACTTGAAGTAAAGCCACTCAGACAGATATTAAGAATAATGCCGAGTGTCTGCACGTTCAATGTGGAATTGGTGCTTTGTAGATTTCAGATTATTTTGATGTATATGAAGTTCCTGATATCACAGATGTGGACACAATGGTAATGTGTATTCTGCCAGCCAGAAAAGTTCCTTTATGTTCACCAACAACCTTCTGTGGTGATGCTCCTCCCAGTCTACACTCATGCCATACTACATTTCTGTCCGGCTAAAGCCATTCCAGCCCAGCTAAGTACACCTGGAAGTTGGCAGGAACACCTCATCACCCTTCTTCAGAGAATGAAACAGATCATCCTACCAGGGCACACACATGTAAACCCTCAGCTAACAGGTGCCTCATGCTTAAACAGCACTGATCACTGATACTGATAGGGGTATCCTCAACATCTCTCACACACCGGCCAACTTATCATCATCGTGCTACACTAAACCTAAACATACAAGCAAGGCCAAGTAGATTTGAATTTTATTTTTGCCTCCATTACTAGCTCTTGCCTGATTAACTGAAATGAATAATTTCATCTCTTTGTCTCAGTGTTTCCATCTGCTGAAAGGAATTAATTGTATTTGCTACACAATATATGGACAATTAAATTTTAGAGTATAAATGCAGCATAACATTTAACTGTTGACTATGTCTCTCTTTGCATTCTTATATGTTCTCACTTGGTTTTCTTGCACTTTGCCTTGGAATTACTTCATGCATTAACTATGACAAAGGAATAACATAAGTGTTAAATTCCAAAATCAAACTTATTACAAGATAACAGAAAAAGGAAAAAAGAGGAAAGACATTCTCATTTACAGCTAAATTAATAAAATAAATTACATGTCCATATAAACGCATGTAAACGTGCCTTTAGGATATGATTACAAAGAAAACTCAATGTTAAATTACTTTTTTATATAAACAATTTCCTGTCTCCTTGAAAATAAAAATTCAGCTCGTTTTCATTAAGATATAGTAAACAAGTCACTTTTATGAGGCATAATTACTTCTAGATTTATTAGTCAATTAGTAATTTTGAACTGCCTGAGAGCTCTTGAATGATAACAGGCATACTATTAACCTGATGTATCACTCACTATATTTTTGCATATACCACCTCAATCAAAGAAAGCCTAAGTTAGTCATATTTTCTATTTATTGTGGCAGATGTTAAGAAAGATGTAATTCACAGCTTTCTGAGTGACCACAAAGAAGATATAGGATGTGTGCTCTTCTGTTTGGATGGTATTTTCTGTGTTTTAATTTTTGCCCACTGCACAAATGTATTTATCTACAATGAAATTATTATTGATTGTTGCCTTGAGCCAAAAAGCTCTCTTGACTGGAGGCTCTTTACTAAAATCCTTATTTGCATAGAATCACTGAGGTTGGAAGGCAGCTCTGGACCAACCCCATTGCTCAAAACCAGGGTCAGAGAGAACAGGTGGCCCAGGACTGTGCTGAGGTGGCTGTTCAGTGTCCCCAAGGGTGGATATCCCACCTTTTGTGGGAATGAAGCGAGGCTGACTGCCTCAGTCCTACTTTCTAGCTTTCTTTAACTTGTTTGACTGTGGTAACTCTACTGCTTATGACAGTGTGATGAGGTTTCAAACATCTTTATTTGGTCCCCTTGAGAGTTTCTGCTTGGGGCTACTAAGGGCACTTAGTTTGCATAACCTGCATTAAGGAGTTTGGTCATCGCTGCCTAAGTAAGGGTGAGCTGACAGAAGCCATACAATTTCCTAAGCATTTGCAAAATGAAAACTGATTCAAGTCTTCCACATTTAAAAGACCAGCTTTTCAGTGAAAACATTCACCCTGACTATTGCAAGGCATGTAAATACACTGTAGTATATGTAACAAAACAGCAACAGTATGATTCAACAGCAGTGAACAAAATATGCCAACAAGTTTTCCTAATCATAACCAGAGAATTCACAGCATCTTCTTCTCCTCTGTGGTACACTTGTTTATTCTAAAGTATTCTCATAAGCAATCCTTCAGTATTTCCAAGTAATATTTTCCCCATCAGTGCTGAATCTCTTTCTGGTTCCCCAGTGAATGCTGGTTAGTTTGAATTTCATGACTGTCTCAGCTTTTCCCTCTCTCTCAGACCTGTTCCCACAGCCCTGGAATGCATTAGATGGCTTTAACACTTCTTCATTCCCCTGGGAATGCCTTACATTCAAAACGCTACTCTGAAATTTTGTGCACAATTCTCTTCTCCCATTTTCAGTAACTTCAAATGGCATGAAGAAAAGAGAAGCACCATAAGGCTACTTGATGCATTAGGAACCATGTATCATTGAGGACACTAACAAAAATTGCCTTGGTAAGTCTTGCAAAAAGAAAAGCAAAAGAGGAGCAATTGCTCTGTAGATGCTCTCAACCAGTCAGGTCTAGAGTACCTCAGACTTCAAAGGATCATTGAAGCTAAAGGACAATATTAGGATGGATATCAACCAGCAGAATCAGAGCTTATGTAAAATGCATTACCATTGTATATGTGGCTCTGTGATAAGCTTTAAAATGAGAAAATTACTCTGATCAAAAATGGATATTCATTTTAAAATACAGCTCGACATGATCAATTTTCAAGAGCTGTACTGGGAAGCAGACTTAAGGACCCTACAGCCCTGTGTGTCCTCAACCAGCTGCAGGATGACCTACAGTATTACATGCACAGGATGTCAAACCTGTATTAATTTGTGCTTAACATACTCTGATGGAACATTTATGTCTATAAACTCAACAAGGACTAAATGACAGTATAGAGAGCAAGGTGTCTTATTGCTACGAGATCCTGTAATAACAAGAAGTTTTCCTAAATAAAACATCAAGGCAATATAATTGTCTTGACAAGATGATAATTTTGAGTCATCCTCTGCCAGAACAGCTTCCAGATTGGAACTTCAGCTCTGTTTTATATCCTGGATTCTTAGTGTTTAATTGTTCACAAATATGTTCAGTAAATACAAAACCATTCAGAACTTAAAACATTCATATGAGCTTAAAATATGTGTTATTGTTCTACTGATGCTTGAAATGCTAGAACAAAGATGCCCTGCATATTGTTGTAGTCCCAACAATGTACCTTCATAAAAAAAAATTATTTGGTGATTTATCTAAAAAGCAACATTTTTGATACTAATAAAAGACACTCATCTTCAACTGTATTTAGCTTGAAAATAGTTTCTTCCTTTCTTTAAAATGAAGCTGCTTCATATGAAATTCATTATCCTTAATTACTAACTAGAAATGACACCTGTTGGAAGTTGGTTATCAAATCTTCCCACTATTGGGCTCTCACTATAATTCCAAAGTACCATACTTAAGATATTAATTATAATGTGATATATAAAGCAGCATAAGTGAGTCTGCTATTTTTAAACTACTTAAGAAGCATTTATTAAAAAAGGAAAGTGGCCTTAGGTCACTGAGCTGCATGTAATTATGGTTTTACATACAATATATGTATCGTTGTTTGAACTCTCTGATGATAATTACAGTTTTATTAAAATCAAGATGTGAAAATAAACTGAAATATGGAAAACTGGAGTACATACCTGTATGGTACAAGTTCAGGAACCTCTGGAACTCTGAGGTATGTTTGCTTTTGTAAGAGTTCCTACCACAAAGCCCTGGCATACAATCTCAGTTTATAGCAAAAAAATTCACACCTTTTCTTTAACTGAGAACCAAGATACTAATTTTTCAAGGAATCTTTAGCAAAACAGCCAGCACAACACTTGCTTAGCTGTATTTCTAAAGCCAAATGTCTCCTTGACATGCTCATTTGTTTTCTTTGATGAAAGCTTTCTTGCCAAGAAATGATTTACAACCTAGCTGAGACATGACTACACAGCAGGTGGGCTCCTCCTGCTATGCTTCTTCTCTTAACAAATAACTTTATCAGTGAAATAGCACAGTGATGAAACTCTGGCAATAAATGCATACACTGAGTAGGCCTAACATGAAATGAGTAACAAACAAAACTTGACTATGTCTATATGAAATACACACTGGTAATACTCCAGGTATGAAGCACTTAAATTCAGTCAAGCCAAATATAGCTAATTTCATTTCCAGTAGAGCTCTTTGATTTAAAAGCAAATTAAATACTTTTCAAAAGAGTTATAAATACAAAATAAAATTAAATAAGCATTAAAAAATTTTAAATATAAGGAAAATACCTCACAGCTTTTGATTAGGTTACCACACCTTGCAGGTCTACTACTATGTAGATTCAACTCAAACACTTACAAAGATGCTGTGAATTTGTATGCACAGATCTGTTCTTTACAAGAAAAAAAATTCCAAGAAATCAGTTTGCATATTCAAATATTTCTTCCTCCACTGTGTAGGCTAAGTGGCAATAAAGGAAGCAAAAAATTCTGGGAAATTATTTAGGCTCTAAGTATTCATTTCCACATATAAATATTTAATTTGCTTATACAGCTGCTACTTTTGGCCATATCTTTTAAAACAACAGCTTTAATTTTTTATAGCACTAAATATGCTTCTTAGTATTTTTATTTTAGATTACATTCCTTAAACAGTCAGCTATTTCAGCCTCACAAACAATTTCCTCTTAAAATTAATTTTATCAGAAAAAGAGATTGGGAAAAGAGTCTGGCTACCAGAACATACCAACAATAGATCAAATCCATCATGTTAGAGAAGCAGTAGAAATCACTATACTTGTAAAATCTCATATATTTTCCCTACAAAACATTCTTCACACAAAAATTTAAAATGAACCTTAATAAACTAATGCTTAGCATACCTCTGTATTTTCTAAAAATTATTACTAACTACAAAAACAGAGTCTTAGCAGGAACAAAGATTAGATGCTGAGGTACTTCCAAACACTTAGTTTCCACTGAAGACACTGAAAAAATGTTACACCACAACTAGAGAATCAGAATTTCTTGGCAGATTCAAAGGATATTTCGCTGCAGATTTAGGATGCTCAAGGCATGAATTATTTGCATTCAATATATTCAGATAATTACTTGACAAGAGAATACATTACCTTAACTAGTTGTTCAGTATTTTAAAATTATTTCAACTTCTTTGGTACTATGCACTACCTCTGCAGTAAGTGGAAATGTTCCTTACACACAGACAGACATGTATGTACTGCCTCTGCTTAGGTGGTTAAAAACCATTTTGGTGCCCAGTGCCCTATTATTCATGAAAAACAGTAAGGACAGATTGCATACTTCTGAGAACCTTCTTATTCCGACATCCCAAACAACAACAGCATCACATCCTGCTGAGCACCATCCTTTCTGCATCCTTTCCTTTAAATTAGTATTTAGTCTTCCAGTTTTCCATATGGGACTCACACAGTCCCATATGCAATCACCATAATTCAGTTTTCCATATAAGAGACTTTCTTTAAGGCTAGGGAGCCACTGAGGACTTAAGATGCTCACTAAATTCTTGAAGAAACACCATCAGAAGAAATGCAAAGTAGTTGCAGTACTAAGATTACGCTGGCATGAGGCTGAAAAGAGGTAATGTGTAACATCTATGCTACAACTTCATTACTTCCAAGGGTGAAGTTACCAGCTCCACCCTTCCAAACACTTTCAAGAACAATCCTATGTAAAATTACCTTTCTAAATACCAAAATCAATAAAAAGAATATCCACTGACAAAACTCATAAAACCCACACCGACACTTTTTCTGTTCCTCCAAAACAACGCTTCTACAAAATTCACAGAGAAACAGACCTTCACATATTAAAACAGTTGTTCTGGAAAACTGACTCATGGTATTCCACCCCCAACATACAGAAAACTTCATTCCACAAAGATACTCTCCTGTGAAGACAGCCTATATTTCTGAATGGGGGTCAAGTTCAGCCACTGCATGTATGAGAATGAATTAAGACTGTCAAAAACGGCCATAAACACAAGAGAGGTACAAAGGAGAGGATTTTTCTTCCACAGACTGTTGTTTCCATCTTTTGTTTATGATACTCAAGAGAGACAAATGAGATTGTATTGAAAAGTTTCTGATTTTACTGAATGTTAGAATGCAGACTTAATAAAGGTATTGATTTATAGCACATTGTAATTTTTCTCAGTGTTCAGATCTGGCTGAGCCCACATTGTTTCACTGGCAATAGTAATGAATCTCTTACACTTCCACAGAAATCTAACTTCTTTCTTTGCTAGCATTACATTAACTGGAGGGGGGAAAAAAGGCTTCATGTGAAGGCACAAACTCAAGAGAGTAATGCAAAAGTCTGTGCTGGTCAAGTATTTGCCCTAGCCCCAGTGAGTGAGATCATTAAGAAGTATGTGAGATGTCTCCTAGGAATCATCCACCCATTTGCAAAATAGATCAAATTCACAAAAAAGCCAATACCATCCAAGTTATTGCAGCGAGCTGTGTATGAGAAGCAATACAGGAAAAATGTGGTGTATGACTGGTGTGAACAACTATGGTGACAAACATGTGAGCATAAATAAAAATGACTCATCACCTATTCACTAATACTATTTAAATTGATCTAAAGTGCAATTCTTCACTTCCCCTCCTTCCCAGCAGAACGTGGTTTCCAGAATATTCAAGGCATAGGAGAGGAACAGGTTTAGAGAACCAGGGAGTATATGCAATGACAGTATAATCTGAGCTGCTGTGGAGCCCTACCTGGAAAGAGAGGTTTAGTGGAGTTATTTGAGGAGGAAGGACAAATAGGAAGAAAAAATACAGAAAAAAAGGAGTAAAGACGACAAAGAGCAAACAAGAAAAAAACAGGTAAAAATGATGGACAGAATACAGAAAGTTTAGAAATATAAATAAAAGGGAATAACTTGAATACACACATTTTTTGCTTAACGATCAGGAAAAGCTTATTGTGCTACTAAACATTGAAAATTATGTTGTGACAAGTGTGGAGAAAGGAGTTCAAATAATTTGACAACTGGTTTATTAAAAAATGGGAACATAGAGAAAACAAGGAAGAGCAGGTATTTCAAAGGCATGCAGACTGGCTGAGAGGGGTCTCCAAGTACTGGTTTAGCCATAGCAGGTGACGTTGGAGTTTATGTGATGGTGGATAAATATTATAGATGGCTTTTTTTGACAGTGAACCTCATGAAAAATATAGTAATGTATCCAATTCTAAGATGTAGCTTGAAGATCAGCATGTCCTACTGATGGCAGTCAAAAAACTGAAATATTCTCAGGTGCATTTCATGCACCTGAAAAAATTGAAACATTCTCAATGGCTCCTAACCAAGAGTCAAGACCTGCTGATGAGCAGCAGTATTTCAGAAGACATGGATTAACAAATTCTGCTGAACTCCACAGTACTCAAACCATAAAAACCATAAATTCTCTTTCAAGTCAGGGATAACTGCAGAAATATTGGGAACCTAGTCATTGCCTGTCACAGTTTTAAAAAAAAACTCAATTGCCTACCAAGTATAAGTATACCAAGCTCAATTGCCTACCTATATAGCAAGTCAAAAGTGCTCCTCAATAGTTAAGTATATAAATTTCTTTTGCTCTCTTAGTGGATTATTTAATCTGTCAGAATGTTACTTTTTCTTACATGTTTTATTTTGGTGAACATGAGTCAAAAACCAACTTAGAATACAAATAACCTGAACAAATAGTAAAAAAAAAAAGCTCAACATCTCAGTAGAAGTGTCATTTGGCTGCAAAGCTTAAGTAGTAACAGTGGGGAAGTAAGAGTTCCAACTATTTGAGCAAAATTGATTTTATTCCTTTAATTTTCAACTACCAGAAGTATTTGAAGTGTTTGTGTGGCCATCATCCTAGTATTTTTCTGCATGCAGCTTTGATTAACCTTTTTCCAACAGATACTGTGTGCTGTGTTTATCTTTAATGGCATCCAGAATGGCTGGATATTTCCTTTCTTGGAACCATATCCTGTTAGTGACGGTGCTGAAGGGCTGCTTTGAAGCACATGTTAGAAAATATACTCCTTTTATGTCATTCATTACTTGCATTATTAAATGAAGTCAGTCACTGTACAGATGGGATAAATAAGACAGACTCTGCTCCAACAACTCAGAATCAAAGTATGAGGAAGAAAGAGAACAGATGGATAAAGGAAGAGTGGGGAGTACAAGGAAGCAATGAAAACTATTTTGGTTCAGGTGGTAGGAGGACATGTGTCAATCTAGCTATATTTGTGGGATAATTTTAAAAACAAATTCAAAGGAAGTAGCCTGGTGATGTTTACAGAGAGCCTGTGGGGCAACATGACAAGGGCTTAAAATTCAGCAGGCATTGGAAACTCTTGCTACCAAATAAGCAAACACCAGGAAAGTGAAAGCAGCTCAGTCCTGACGCACAATAAGGAAAAAAGTATAAAAATCCATCCAGGGACAGACACCATCAAAACGACAGCCAGGAAAATGATGTGCATAAGGCAGAACTATGATGGTCAAAATGAAGAGAAAGGACAGTGTCGCTGAGATCCCCGAAAATAAGAATCTGAACAAGAATTCTGGCTGCACAGATGCCTAGGGAAGGTTATGCCTATAAAAAAACCATATGGAAAGAAAAATGTATGTTTTTTATGAATCTGAATTCTTAAAAATGAATTCATCCTTAATTTGAGCAAACAGTGCTGAAATACACATTTATGCGTCATATTAACACTAAACTGACACTGCTAGAACTCTATACAATAACTTCATTTTCTGAATTAAAACAGAAACCTCAGAGACCATTCCTTGCAGGTATTGTCAAGGCTATCTTTTCCCCTACACTCATAAATTTACCCTTACTGATATTATATTTCCCAAGATAATAGAATCATAGAATGGTTTGGGGTTCAAAGGAACACTAGAGATCATCTAGATGCAAACCCTCGGCCATGCACAGGAACACCTTCCACCACACCAGGTTGCTCAAAAATCCTCCAGTCATATCTACATTTGATTAAGCTCAGTAGTTCTTTGTCACCAGCAAGCTGTGTTGGGTAATTATCTCTCCCCATAATTTAATGAATATTTGGAATATTCTTCTGAGCATCCACTGCTGAACACCAAAATGAGCTCTTAAGTTGTGGTTCTCTCTTTTAACTAGGGATGAGCTGAGGCAGTATTTGAATTATAAAGCAAAAAATGCAATGGAAGATTCAAAAGAGGAGTTCAGGAATTATGTGATTTGAGTACAAAGGAAGCTATAAATGGGGTAAGGTGACCTGGACATTCAAATTCTTTACTCTAGAAAAGATACAGCAGCATTTTAGGACTCTAAGAGATTCGGGGAATGGACCAGATTATCTTCAAATTCCCTTTAGCACCTACATCCTATTTTCTTGCAGCATATTTAACTGGCTTAATAGCAACAAAATAAATTGCACTGCAGTAATATTGAAGATATGTGTATTTTTTTAAATTCTGAAAAAAAGGAAAGTACAGTGGGAAGCAAAGCAATATCATGTTTCCATATCTTTTCATTATTCATGTATCTAAAATACTATCAATAACTATTTAACTAAGAACTGAATGTGTTGAGCTGAAATTAATATGCTGATATGAAGCAAACAGAGAGGTTTTTAATATGGTTTAATTTTAAAGAACCAAAATTAGGAGATATGCTCTCAGAGAATATTAATGCAAAGAAATTGAATTCTGAAAATCTCAGAATTCAGCCATCTCAGTAATTGTATCTTTGCTTATCCAAAAGCCTATCAACCAAGGAAATCATATTAAATTCTTTTCAAATTAGGTCTGAATTCTATAGAAGGCCAAAAGTCTTATTATTAAACTTAAGATAGAAAACAGCTCAATAGACTGAAGCCACTTTCTATTTAACAAAATTCTCTTATAAGCCTGGTTATGACAACAAACATTTACTGCTTATTGGCAGCTTGTGTTCTTCTTATTTTAGCAGCTTTTCACTCTTTGAGCCACAGAAGAAAAAAGCCCAGACATGATTTTGCTTTTTTCTTATCAACAAACTACATAGGAAAATGTATAATCTTTTACTTGTAATTAGAGTAGCACCTACTGAGATCCTGAGATCAGTCAGTCGTAAGATAATCTTCAAAACCATTGACACTAAAAGGTAATTCAGTTCAGCTCATTCATCTTAAAAAATGCCTTGATCCTGCAGGCTAAAGCTGCCCTAAATAGCAGGATCTATTACATAATCCATGCTCAGGCTTATGTCACCATGCTGGAGGGTTCTCATTTGAAGAAGATCAAAATCTCCACTATTTAACACAGGCTTTAAGTCTTTATCATTCTTAAATAAAGGATTCCTGGACCCAACTGTCCCCCATGTAAAATAAGGTGGTAAGACTCGAGAAAGTCAGACATATGGAAGTGTACAGGAATCCATATAAGCTAATAGAAAGCAATCTTTTCTGAAGAGCAACAATTCTAAAATGCAAAATTTTGGGCAACTAGCTTTTGCTTTACCTCTAACCAAGGACCTAAATTGCTTAAGACACTGGTGACAATAAAAAATAAAGGCACACTATCACCACATAATTGGGAGATGATTTAAGAAGCAAGCACACACATCTACCAGGCAATGTCCTTATGACAGCACAATATATTTTGTGTTTGGTACTGCTGCAGTTTAACCCCAGGCAGCAACCAAATACTGCACATTTGCTTACTCCTCCTGGGTGGGATGGGGGAGAGAATCAGAAGAGTAAAAGTGAGAAAAATTGTGGGTTGAGATTAAGACAGTTTAATGGGTAAAGCAAAAGCCATGCACACAAGCAAAGCCAAACATCATCCTGTGTAAGTACTGCTCAGCAGCAACAAAAAACATCTCTGCATTATCAGCCCCATTTTAAAGCACTCTACAGCACAGTCCCCTACCTGCTACTAGGAAGAAAAATAACTATCCCGGCCAAAACCACCACTCTGCATGTATCAATAAGATACGTGAAATAATATTTTGTCACTCATGGTATTTATGCTTGTTAATTTACACTCAGTATTTATGTTTGACAACTTCAAGTAAATAGGGCAATTTAAAATTTTCAGGTATTTTGACAGTTCTATGGCCTGACTAAAGTTCACAGTGCCTGAGGAGTATATGCTGTGAATCAAGGGGAGATCTAGAAATTCCAAGTGGGTAAGCCTTCCTTTCTGCTGATCTGAAAGCCACTGTTAATAGGAGAAAGTTTGTAAAGGAAGGCTGAGAGTGTAAGACCATTTTTTTTTTTTTTTGGGGAAAAGGAACAAAACAGACTGGAATTCATAGGAGAGCAGAGAAGCAAATCAAAGAATGGAAGAAAATAATGGAAGATAACGGGAGCTACAGGATCCTAAATATCAGGTAGATAAAAATGTATTTGTATATAAAAAGCTTTTGTTCCAATTGAGTCATGCAAAACATGGCTGTAAATGCTTTGGCTAAGTCTTTGGCAGCATTCCCGTTTCTGATACAAAATGTGATGCATCACTTTGAACAAATTTGTAACATTATTTATAAAACAGTTAAAAGGTCAAAGGAAAACAAGCATGTTTGAACAACAAGGTCAGACATGCTATCAAAACAAGCAGGAAACCTTCAAAACTCAGTTGTGTCTAAATGAGAAAACTGTTATAAAATACCATGTAAAAAAAGGGTCAGTTTGTGAAGGGGTAAAGAAGTAGTTACACCATCTATTTGAAATATATATCAGACCCAGCAAAACCGTTCAGAGAACTTGTGGGAACAACACAGAATCAGAGGGCATCCACCCAACAGATCTAGAGAAACACAGGAACCAAACATCTGAGCTACTGTCACATAATTATCAGAAGGCAATGTTCTTCTGACAGTTCAAGCTTCACCAAAACATTAGGCTACCACAACAAAAGAAGAAAAGTTCTCACATAGAGAAAGAGAAGCAAATGGTTAAAAAATTTTACTGTGAAGAAAGATCATTCTCTTTGTTTCCTATAACCTTATGTTTTCATTTGTGGAAATGACTATACTGACAAGCTCCTGTCCATGTATAAAATACTTGCAATTTCCAAACTGAAGATGCAATCCTATGAATCTTTGCTTTCTATGATTTTAAATATCTTTTCACTCTTACTGGATGTGCCTAAATTACAGTAATCTTTTATTTTTTTTGTATGAGGTTTTTTGTTGTTTGGTTGTTAGATTTTAGTTGTTTGGGGGGTTTTTTTGCTCCAGTTGAAGATTGATTGTAATTTTTGTAAAATAAAAAAAATGCAGTAAGTTCTGTGTAGTATTTTTTAAAAGCAGGCTATACTTACCTGCTTTCTGACACTGTACTATCTTCTCATATAAGCTATCTGTATTTTCAACCAGAGTCCTGATGGTGTGAATCATCTGTAGAGAAAAAAAATTAAAATATACAGAATATCAGTAAAATTAAATTTGTAATTACATTTTTCAATCTCTAAACGATGCTTACAATTAAACCCAAAACTATAAACTCATATTTATTGTTAACATAATAAATACACTCCTTTTCCTGGTCATAATGAGGCAGAGAAGTGCCCTAAACGTAGCAAAAAGGCATAAAAAATACAATGATTTTGGGCTGGGATCTGTGAATACTGAACCAAAACGTCTACTCCATAGTTCACTGCCTACCAAAGCAACTGGAAATGATACAACCAGGCAAAGCACTTTTGGTGGCTTGGGTGAGATAACCTGGATGCAATTTTTCTCTTCCTCATCCACTCCAACACTCATGACCCAGTGCACCCTTTTTCCTAGGCATCATTCCATTGCTTTTCCAGATTTTTTCCTCTACATTTTACCTTTCGTGGCTTGACCTGCACATATGTATGAAACGATGCTTTGTGGAAAAAAAACAAATCACTTCAGGCTGGTAGTGGAGGATAAGAAAAAGAAATTATTCCTTTAGCTGATCTTTCTAAACAAAAAGCCTTTCAGGGAAGCCCAGCTGAATGCACAGTTACTAAGATGGAACCGTGCAGAATTTTCAGCCTGGGGTATGTACTGAGAAGTAACAACTTTGCTTCACACCTTACCCACTGACGTCTCTGGTAACCACTCAAGCAGACAATTTTCTCTCCACTAAAACAATGACTCAATTTTTGGCATGTTACTTATGTGGGTGCTCACGTGGAACTTGCTTTTCCTTAGGAGACCACAATTTGCTTTCATGAGGAGGAACATTCCATATCACAGGGAAAAAAAGCCCAGACCTCTCTAACACTCTTCCTCAGAGAAAAATTACTGTAAGAGGCATGATTTCCTCACACATATTAGAAGGAGCCTTCTACAGCTGAATGACATTGAGGCAGTTTTTCTCAACATTGCTCCAAGTAAGGCATAAATCAATTTTGAGAAGCAGGCAAGCAAGTCTGAGATTTCTGATTGTGACAAGTGCGCAAGCAAGAAGGAAAAACACCTGCACAGACAAACTACTCTATAACTGAGGCTTCTGTAACTGTCAGCTGCACAAAAATCTGGTTTAAACAAATGACAAAGCATTTTAAAATCATTTTAGTTCTATTTCTATTATTTTGGTTTGAACCAATAAAGAAAATGATGCAAACCCTGAAATTTTTAGTTCATGCTACACACAAACAGCATGTGAATAAGCAACTTTAGAGTATGTGGAGGCAATCATACTGGATAATTTAATTTAATTCTCACATCCCAATTAATCTCTATTTAAAGTATCTACTTAGCCTGATTTATATTATGTCAGTTGTCAGGGTTGTTTTAAATAAATGTAAATTATAATATATAAAGCAAAAATAACTTGATCAGGTTGCTAAGCTGCAAGTGAAAAAACTTTAGCTTACCCCATTTTTTACTGGATTGTTCTTTGAACATAAATATCAATTTTCACTCAAGCAAAAACTACCTATAAATAGAATTATGCTGATTACAATTTAAGTGTAACAAACTGAAGACAATTTAAGAGAATACTATATTTCACCCACATAGGGAGCACTGTAAACTGACTATTCCTAATCAGTCAAGGAGAAAGCCCCATTTCACTGTGTTTCATTACCACTCAGTCTCTAAAACAGAATTCACAAATTGAAATAAGATCACTATAAATCTGCTTGACAGACAAGGATTTACCTTTTTCAATATGGATTCAATATGGCTTTTCAAGGATTACCTGTTTCAATATGTATGTCACGTAACACCCTTGTTTCTGCAATGAACTTAAATGGAGAGAACCAAAACACAGCTGATGTCAGCTGCATGCTGCCAGTAGCTGATGTTATTTTGCTAACTAGCTGAAAGGAAACTGTAGCAGGTTTTTCTGAATTAAAAATCACCTTGAAAAACAAAATGCTGAGCACATATGACTCTTGGGCTTTTCTGGGATGCTAATACACAACAATAAGGAGTAGAGAGGGATAACCTATCAATATGAGTCCTTTCACCAGAGCACTCTTTTGAGTGGAGTTCATTAAAAAGAAAAAAAAGAACAACTGTGCTGCCTGTTCAAGGTATTTGTTTTGAATGAATGGTAAGAAATATTACAACTGCCCTGCTCTGTTTTCCTGACCCCATGTGTGTAATAACATAATTTCTAAGTCATCTCAGTTAGGTGCTATTCCAGACACAGAACATATCTATCTGCTCTGCTTCCTTTGTACACCCTACATGAACATCAGGTAATTTAGAAGCAGTGGAGAACATGTCTCAGCTGATTAGAAAACTTACTCTGAGATATTGCACTGATTTTCAGAAATAAGAGAATTCTCAGATGAATAAAAATGCTTACATTACTGCTTTTTTTGTTTACTTTCTATATTGACAAAACAAGAAAGTTTTACTAGTTCTGCAGATGAAAGGAAAAGAAACTAATCGCTGTATTAGTGTTCTTTCATCATGGTCAGGCTAACACTGAAGAATTTATAATAACATGTGCCAATTTCATCTTTCACAGTTCCAGTATGGGAAGCTGCTAAATATCCTCAGATCAAAAGGAATACTCTCTTTGCAACTTCTGAAGAAAAATGGCCATGCATTTCATGTGGCAGAAATTACTCTAATATCCACTTCTATATTATCAAGACCATTAACAGTTCTTTCATTATTTTTGGTCTCCAAAATATGTACAGAGGTGTATTTGAGATTAACAGCACTGCAGAGCAGAACTGGCTGAGCTAGCAATAATTCAGGGATTGACTGCCACTACCATTCAATCACTATTATGGAACACCCCAATTTTCAAATGTCCTTCTCTAAGAACATAATGGAGCGGTGTGCTGTGTGCATGAGTAGGTGTCACCTTCTAGTTGTGCTTGATTAATAAAGTAATAGTTTAGTTCATTATAAATTTATTCTTACATTGCTCTTAACCACACAGTCATCTTTTAGTATGAATTTAGCTATTTGTTAAATTACTCTTATGGAGTGTTTGAACATATGAATTCTTTCTAGTGTTCAAGCCAAAGTTATAACCTCATGAAAACACTCATGCAGACATTCACAGAGACTGAAAGACTTTTGGTAGACACAGCATATGGAACAACTATGTATAAATGGCTATATTTAAACAGAAAATTAGCCTAATCCAAACGATACTGGTATGTATATTTGTGATTGATGTAAAAGTGAAATAGAAAATTATGAGTAAGCAGGAGCTTCAGTGTGAAAAACACTGTGTCTGCAGCAGAGTAAGACATGGAAATTTCAAGGCAAATTAGTAGTGGATATAGAGGAGAAAGACCAGGTAGAATCTGCTCTACACTGAACTAGTCTATACTGAACAAGCCAATCAATAAGCAGGTATTTTCTAACCACATCCAAGTTCTAGAATATTATCAGTGACAAATCTGGAAAGAGAAATGGAAATAAATGTAATAGGGAACAACCAGTTACCACCAGATCATTCAAAATGTACTGCAAATTACCCGTGCATATTCAAGAAAAGAACACATGCTACATGAAGTCTAGTAAGCTAAATTTTCTAGCAAGCCTTTTACAATACTGATTCACATTTCTACCCTATGTTGCTTTTTTTCTGGAAGTAAAGATTCATAATATCCAAAAATGTATTTTAAATATAGAACTTACAAGACATAAAGCTGAAATTGCTTCAACTCTCCTTTCAATTCCCACTCCACCACCACAACCTAATCTCAGCATGACTGGAGAACTTCTCAGGTACTCATTACAGACTGGACTATCCTACTTTTTTTGTTGGTCGGTGGAAAATGGGAAATGCAGAATGGTATGCTTTATGTGCCTTGAAGTCATCACATTTTTGCAGAGGCCAGGTTAATAGTTTGATCTATTTGTTATGTTCTTCAAACTCTATTGGTTAAATCATGCAAGCATATTACCTAGTTTTTCTAACAAATAGATAAATGTTAAGAAATATGTTTTTAAAATTAAATTATTATTATTAAGGGAGTTGAGAAATAACACTAAATTATTAGTCCAGAATTCTCAATGAGGACTGGAGACCTGTATTATGATATATATTGCTCCTACCTTAAAATGCCAATGATGATGGTTAGAAATCACAATTGTTGCTTCAAGCTGATGGAACTGCATTGTTAACAGTTCATCACTTATGTGATGCTGTCCTCACAAACAAAATTAAAAAACTCATATACTGAAAAAATTTATCCTCCTTCTCAGCAAAACAACTTTCTCATTAGATGGTTACATAAAATTAAATCTATAAATGTCCAGACTACCCTTTAGGGTACTTTTTTTATGTTTCAGAGCATGTTGTCTGATTTGTTGTTTTATGAAAGACTTAAGTGCTATGAACAAACACCATGTAGATCAATGCAAGTGCTCACATGTCTGTACACATGCATGTATTTGAAACTATTTATTTAATTTCAGCTGAATTTGAACAGGATATATTTCTGCTAGGCTCACACAGACAGGTTTTCTGGTAGAAGATAAAATGTTCTGTTTATGCCCTCAACTTGTGGAAAATATGTAACTGAACTCAACTGTAAATATCTTAAATATCACATTTAACATAGGCCTTGGGAAAGAAATCTCTCAAAAACCCCAGGATTTATCCAATCCTTTGCATGTGGAACTGCTTGGTAGCACACAAGGAGACATCAGCTGCATTTTAAAATGGAAAAATCAACCAATTATAAACCGTGTCTGGCTGATGCAACTGAGTGAGAGAAAACACCTTCACTGACAGAATTGCAACACCAAGGATGAACGTTATTTTTAGCAAGAAAAGCACACCACATGTTTCAGTTTCAAAATCTGTAAATGTGTTGCCAATACTGTTAGACCTACATTCCAACAGCAAAACTGAAACCAGTAAGTAAAAAAATCTTCATTACAATGGTACTCACATTCTACTTTCATCCAAACCTCTGCATATTAGATATATTTCTGAAATCACAAACTACACCATTTCTAATAAATGTACGTATCTTTAGTATTCAGAAGCCAAATTTCAGCTCTTAACAGCAGTTATAAACATGTAATTTGCATTTTCCTGACATTTCATTAAGCCCAGGATGGTACAAATAGCACCAATATCAAACAACACTTCAAAAAATTAGGAAACCAAAACCAGGGCATCCCAAACTGCTAATAGCATCTGCACTGTGGGAAATAGTAAAGGTAAAAAGACTTTCAGAAAGCTGTGAAAGCAGGCATCAGAAACAGAAAGAGCAGAAAAATTAGAGCTAACTGCAGCTTCAAAGTCTGAAAGTAGAAAAGTTACAATAGTACAGCAAGCAAGGACATGAAACAATAGCTTGAGTTTTAGGCTTGGCCAAGACAGACCTTAAGACTGCAGAAAAATATGCTTAGCAAGATAGTAGAAGGTTTTAAGCTTAATAATGGAGTACTGTGTATTGTTAATAGAAAGCATACAAGCAAGCACTGTGTGAAGCAGGTGTACAAGTGCTTTTAGTGACTGGCTAGAGCAATTGTCTGTGAGCTTGAGCAATATGCTATTGGCTAGAAAGTTTTTTATAAAATGCTCTGTAACAAAGAAATCTTTGGCAGCTGCTAGCAAGACGTGAGGTGTTGCCATCTTTCAATTGTCTCAACCGCGTAAGGAGACTGAAAGCTCAAGGAGCGTATCCCAGCAGTCCTGTCCCGTTTGTGCAAACCTCCAACACACTGCACCACTTCAAAAGATGTGTTACTCAGTGAGGATCAGAAGCTCCTACCATTGCCCCAAGGAGTAACAGCAAGGAAAGGAACTCTGGCAGAGACTCCTTACAAACTCTTTGCCCTCATGAACCATTACAGGTACTGAGACCTTAAACAAAACATGGTCAGCTCTAATTGAATGTCTGTATAAATTGTATCCAAGCAGCCCAGAATTCAATGTCAATGCACCAGAAGGCATCTTTGCTGTGGCACTGGGACAAGCTGAAGATGTGTTCTTAGTCCTTTCAGTGATAACTGCCATGGTCAGCTTGCTCTGCAGCTGCATAAGGAGTTGTTTTAAACTGTATGTGCTGCCTTTTATTTTCTGCTGGAGAAGAATGGGGTTATAGCAAATAAGAAATGAAGTTAGTGTAAAATCAGATTGCAAACCTCGCAACTCAAATTGTTCTAACAGTGTGGACACCACACTGAAAGAATTCTGAAACATCCAACTTCTAAGGAACCACCATGGACAACAGAAGTGGACTTCTACCAAGAAAAGAACATCCACAGCTTTCCTCTGCTCTGCCATGACTGTCACCTCGTTCTAGAAGGCTACACATTGGCTAAGCCTGATTTCCCTTTTGTAAACCCATGCTGAGTTTTTCCAATCTCTTCCTTGTGAGGCCATAGCTGGAGCATTCATCCCAGTTTGGGGTTTTTCAGTAGAAGAAATATATGGACTACTGTCCAGCACACAGCCATGGAGATTTAAGGAACTGGACTATCTTTTATATGAGGAGAGGCTGAGAGGGCTGGGACTGGTCAGTTTGGAGCAGAGAAGGCTCAGGGGGAATCCTGGCTGCTCAAACACTGGAAGAGGTTTCCCAGATTGACTGTGGAGTCTCCACCCTTGGTGATGTTCAACAGCCAACTAGACACTGTCCTGGGCAACCTGCTCTGTCTGATCCTGCTCTGAGCAAGAGATTGGGGTTAGATGATCTCCAAAGGTGCCTTCCAACCTATATGACTCTATGTAAAAAAGAATTTTAGTAAAGTTGACATCTCCAGTCAAAAGAACTGAGCTTTCTGGCTCAAGACAACAATCAATAATCACTTCATTATAGATAAAAATCAGGTATGGTTTTGCACAGAAAGTTCAAAGCTCTATAAACAAAAGCTGATATTTCTCCTATCCAAATACAGTCCAAAGTACCAAGGTAAGCAAATTAAGCTGCTAACTGCTACTTCTCTACCCACGGAGGATGCAACACATCAAACCAAATTCTCCTCAAAGCACTAAGGTTTTCAGCAAATGTATTGTCTGAATTAGAAAGTATTTCTTCAACTATGTGAGAAAGTAAGTTTAGCACAGAAGCACAGAGTCATTGAAGTTAGAAGGGACCTCAGGAGGTCATCTGGTCCAAACCCCCTTGCTCATGCAGGGCCACTTACAATGGCTGGCTGCCCAGGGCCATGTCCAGATGGCTTTTGAGTATTTCATGCCTTTCCTCCTGTCACTGGGCACCAATGAAAATAGCCTATCTCTGGCCTCTTTGCACCCTCTCCTCAGGCCTTTATAAACATTGATGAGACCCCCCTGAGCCTTCTTTTCTCCAGACTAAACAGTCCCAGCTCTCCCAGCCTTTCTGTGTAGGAGAGATGCTCCATCACCTTAGTGGCCCTTTGTTTGCCTCTCCAGCACATCCATGCCTCCCTTGTGCAGGAGAATCCAGGACTGGACACAGCACTGCAGGTGTGGCCTCAGCAGCACTGAATAGAGGGGAAGGCCACAAGCCCCTCAAGCATAATCTATGTTATGATATAATCAAGTATTATATTTCTCTTTAGCCTTTAAACCACTGCCCCCTTCAAAAAAAAAATGCAGATGAAATTTCCATTATGCTTACTGAATTCTCTGGCATATTATGATAAAAATGTAATGCTCTACCTGACAGTGGCAGTTTATCCATTTAAGTGGGAAAAACATAGGAACAGACTCATGGTTTAACTTTTTCAGCCTACCTTTCCCCTCTCACCTCTTTTTGAAATGTTTTATATTCTAGAAAACTATTTTTTCCTCAGAAAGAAGCAAGACAAGATTATGCCATAATACATTGCAGGATCAAAAGATATGAAATCCACTTACCAAAACTAATTCTTGTAGGCCTGAGAAAAAATAGGACATAATCTGTTCTTAATTCTGCACTATCCCAAAATGAATTAATTTCCCCCAGTTTAAGAAAATCTACCAAAGGAACAAACAGGCCACAAGTTCTCCATTGAAGAGTCTTCAGTTTGTTCCCTATTCCTCATGAGTCAAGTATATGAGAAAGACTAGGTTGAAGACAGAGTAAATATAATAATCAGCAGCTCTCTTCCAAACTATGCACCCAAGGACAACAAACTCTTTTAAATCCAACAGTCACTGCTTTTCACCTTCCTGATAATCTGGTTTTTGTAGCAATATGATTTTCATAATTTTAAAACTAAAGCTGATAGAAAGAAAAACCATGTGAAAAGTGGACAATAAGTAAGGACATGTATATGAAATGAAAATATCCTCTATCTGTATAAGAAGCAAAAATCTATCATCTGTGTGAAGAAATTAAGAGGTAGTTAACAGGTTATTTCTGAAATGACAACTATCAGTAGCAGTTCTAATAGCCACATTTTTTTTCACACAGGTGGAATCAAAAAGACAAACACTTAATTCAAAATTTATTGAGAAAGAGAACTCCTATTGGAAATATGGAATATATATGAGAAGTTGCTATGCATCTGACCTATTTTAATGCTCTTCCATAAACATTTCATTGGACTACATTAAAACAGGACAGAAAGCAACACGCACTCCTCTTCCTAAGTAGCCATATTATTTTATGCCCTCACGAATGCTGTGAGTCAGCCCTTTGACAATGGGATTAGTGAGAGGAGACAAAAAGCTTCACCCTTCATGCTCTCAACAAGAAATGCAGAAATCTTGACTTCACAGAAGCATTAAATTGTCATTATCAGAGCTTTTCAATCAATGCAAAACAGCTCATACTTCACAACATTTGGCACTGGAGCCTTGAGTACCCAAAATTAGACATTTGCTCTGTGGACTGAAAAAGCCCAGCATAAGCTAAGGTTATCATCTGCAGCTCTGTTTTTGGAAGCATAATTACAACCTTCATGCTGTTATAAAACAGGAAAATAAAAACTGATAATAAGCAGCACAACTCTTTCTGAAGACACTGTACAGCTATTCACTGTATTTTCCATGAATGCTTTGTTTTCAGTTTTTGTGACAGACTAACAGCTACACAATCAGTAACTATTTCAATTCATCTCAAAAACCAGGATCTACAATTACTATATTTATTAAACATGGCAAAAACCACTACCTGGGCTATTTGTAATATTAAATTGCAGTGAATGAAGTATGTTTTCCCTTAGATCTCCTCACCACCAAACTATATGCATTTATTACTTAAATAAAGACAGTTCTAGTCTGCAGAGACTGATAATGAAAGTAAGCAATACTGTAGAAAGCCAGAGGCAATAATAGAAACAGTGAGATACAGTGTGTTACCACAATTAAAATACTGCATTTGTGTTGCCAACACTGAAATTTACTGTTTTAACACACATTGTAACAATCTACCACTAAGACTGAGAAAGGTGTTGAAAGTCTAAGCAGCTACATACCTCACACCTCGATGATCTTTGCAAATCTGCAGCATTAATTCACACAGCTTCCAGAGTGCTCAGCTACTTTAGCCAGATCAAAGTTGCAGGACCTATACCTACCTACTAATCCACTTACTGGAAAAACACACCCTTAATGCAAAAATCAACACAAGCAACTGTCTTTAACAGTTCTTTTCCTGCTGGAGCACCAGGCTGAGTCCAACATTCCCTTTAGCGATCAGAAAAGATCTAATAACTTTAAAAGTCTAAAAATTTAATGGCAACTTCATTTTAATATGAGCATTTGAAAGGAAACTTTGTCAAATGCTTTGGAAAATCTAACCAGACTGATCTGCTGTGTCTACATGCTTTTTGACATCAAAGAAATCCAAGGGATTAATGAGCCCTTCATTTTATAGAAGCTGTATTGACTTCCCCTTCATGACACATTTCCCCGTGTTTCCTCTAATTTTCTTCTTCAAAACAGCTTCTACCCATTTCACAGTACAGATGTCAGCCTGTCTGATCTGTAATTTCATCATCTTCCCTGGAAATCTCTTAAAACACTGGTATCACACTAACTATTTTGATAGTTTCAAGAGAGAGAATACACACAATAATTAGCAGTTTTGATACATCAACTCTTGAGATCTTTCAGAACTCTTAAATGAGTATCTCCTCTTTCTAGTGTATTATTTTCCCAGTCTTTTGCCCTTCCTGTGTGATTTCTTCTGTCAGTATTTCACTTACAGATGAATTCTCCAATTAGCCTTTCATAAAGAAGTGTTTCATGTGAAACCTTAATCTCTTCAGGTATATGGATGCAAAAAGTAATTAAGTGTTGTGGCTTTGCCTCTTTAGCTGGGGCTTTCTTTTTAACATTGATCAGCTAGTGAACTTACATAATCTTTGACTGACTTGTGTTTCTGCTTTTCCAGAAAAGAGGTTACTGTTATTTTTAAGGCTGTGCAGATAATTTTTGAAATTCTGCACTGTCAATTTTCTTTTATTTCTTATTTAACCATGGCAGAGTTAAATATGGATCCTGTCTTCCCCATTTGCACATGACTTCAGATATTTGGAAGATGACTTCTTTTCATGAGAACCTCCTCCATTTTGTTCTCCCCAAGTGTTTTTTGGTAAGTGGTACATATTTACTTCAAACTCCCCAGGTGGTATCTTTAGTGTCTGTGATGTCTGTTCTTTTGACTACTTCTTTTATCTTTTTGTTTTGTTTTATGTAGTTATACTCTCAAGTATAAAAGCAAGGAATAACAGCTTTTCAATCTTCTGTGTGAGGCATTAAGTTCTCTTCTTCATAAGCCTCATGGAGCTCAACTTCAAAGTCATGGGCTCAAGAACAACATTCTGAACCAACTGGGCTCAGAACACATCTATCATAGTCTATGCCAGTCACATGTTCCTCAGGAAAAGTACTATACAGACAAATTAAATTTTCTTCAAGTGCACAATGCAAGTGCTGAGCAGATGTTATCATGTGATTTAAAATCATGTGATTTCCAAAGATTGAGTTATGCTACAAGAGATCGGTGACATTGAACTCAGCCTCCCCTGACACAATCAGAAACTGAACATTTAAGCCTGTGCACGAGTTGAAGCAACATATTCACTCAGTTTTAGGAGAGAATTACCAGCACTGGATCCAGTATTTTTTGGTTGCCCCAGAAGTTTGCAATCTCAAAGGGCAGCTTGGGCCAGGAAGGCTTCTCAGCTGAGTAACTCTGACACATTAGTAGGCTGAGTTGAAATAGAAAAGTCTTGCTCTACTTGTTCTCTCAAGATACAAATCTACAACCACAGCATGATGACTGTAATCCTCCTTACCATATCTGCACAGTAACCATAACCAAGGACCTACACCAACAACAGATAACTAATACAGATTTTATGAGCTAAATGTAACTCAGAACAGATCCGCTAATCACTCCTTCTTAGGCCCTGTGAAAGAGGCAATGGATACACCCTTTGTTTCCTTCAGAATTATGAGGTTCAATCCAATGTACCCAATAAAGAAGTGCTCTACTCAGTCAATCTATATTAATATCAAGATGAGTTTTAAAAGTAAAGAATATTTAACATTTTGAGCAGTAGCTGAAGTATGAGAGGACTAGTAACATTTTACCAAAACCTTGACAATCAGTCCTTTTCAGACAGGCTTTCAATAAGCCCTATTAGTATCAGTCTAGTCTGTAACTCTACCAGGTATAGCATCAAACTATATATCAAACCTATACCTCCCTGCTTTCCAAAGGGAGGGACATGTTCAAGTTCAAAATATAGGCTATCTTATTTAGTTTATGTCATTGCTGCCATTTCCAACTCTGTAACATGAAGTTAACTTCTGCACCATTGCATTGCAATCTGCTGTATTGAGTCAGTAGCTGGAAAGAGCCAAAAATAAGGTAACCAGATTTAAGCTTACTACAGCACTGCTCCTCCCCAATGATATGATGTTTTCCAACTTATTAGCATCATTCTATTTTAATACCTCTCATTTTCATTATCTCACAACCCCCACCACCAATAAACACAACCTGCTTTCAAGTCTTTCCCAGGGTATATATACTAAATCCATTCACCTTGTTTGATTTCATTTAAATCAAATACAGACCTATACCGCATTCTGTAGACATTCTGAACCATAATATCACCTCAAAATTATAAAAAAAAATTTAAAACCACCCCCAAAAGCTGAAAAAATGGAATTAGCAGCATTAACTAATTAGGATTTAATAACATCTAATCCTAATTACTGTAGCAGCACTACTTCTTTTTACACAGGTACAGTTATCTGCCTGTTCTGTGTTAGTTTTTCTCTTAGAAGTAAATGCCTGCTTGCAAAGTTCAGAAAACCTTATCCTCAGCAGATGGGACACTTCATCCTCCACTAAGGGCAAACAGAGACAGTCAAGTTCTCAACAGTATCTGGTTTTATTTGTATAGTACTCTAACATATCTTGGCAGTGTTATTATACTCATCACTGAATAATGCTGCAGACTTAGTGCGAGATAATTTATTTTTTTCTCTTGCCATAGTTTAACTTCTAAGGTTTACTTACTGTTTATCTTAAAGCTTATAAGACATTACAAAAAACATGCAATGGTGTGGAAGAGGCACTTGCCTTAACTCCAAGCTTCAGTCTGCAGCACTGATCAGTGATGGGTGTGATGACACCAACAGAGTGCATGCTGAAGTATCACATAAAGGAAGCTGAAGTTCATGAACAAGAGGGAAAAATAAAACATTGTTAAACAGTGAAAGGATGGTAGGGTGAAAAATACTCAGGAGCATGGAGAAGCTAAAGAAACATACACAACTTAAATTTCTGCCTCTCTCAAAAATTTCTAGCTATGTTTGATTTTTTTATCTGTAAATGACACGCCAGTTTCTAGAACATGGAGGAGGGTTTTTCAACCCATGACTACTACTAGCCTTGATCACTTAACAGCTCCTCCATTAATACAGGAGTGAATGCAGACAATTTAAGAAAGCACTATATGATACTTGTTTAAAGATAAAAACTCCAAGTATCTACTGATACACTATTTTATTATCATTTACCTAATTGTTTCTTTTTAAAAATCCACGATACACTGAAGATACCCTTTCTTTTCCATGTGCTCCTGCACTTATTTGCAATTATTTCAAGGTGAACTGACTGTCCTGCTGTTAAGGTCTTGCATCCTTTCTCATCTGACAGAGCAACAATGAGTCCTTCGAGCACTCCCAATGTAAATAAATTCTGAATAGTTAAAATCTTGAATACTACTTTCTATGTTTATTTTCATTTTGTAGAAAAGAGTATTTCTGACACATAAGAATCCCTTCATCAGCTAAACAAAACCACAAACCTGAAACAATCACACTTTGAGAATGCCATTACGTGTGCCACATTGAGAGGACACACAAGGTAGTGACAGCCTATGCGTGCATTTATGATATATTAATCAAGGTTTGTTTCATAAACATTGAACTCTATCTTTGTTATCCACATGATTTCATACAGTACTCGACACACTGGAAACACACAGTTACATAATTCTGACCTAAGTAACACAAGTAACTAATCATTACTTTGACAGTACATCTACCCTTTCTCAATTCAGGATAAAGAACTCTCATTATTAAGCAGAATTTTACACCCACGTAATAATTAATCATGACAAAAATATCCCCAAGCCAAAACTAATGAGGTAAGATTTGTCCTTTTGAGGCCTCATTATATTAATACACCAAAATCATACACACCCCCCCACAATCTATAAAACTGTCAGACTCTAAACATCTGCCACTACAGCAAATACCAGTATATGAACTAAACACTGTCACATTTCTTCTTCTCTCTTTGAGGAAAGGATGATACAGATGTCTCCCACCGTTTCACAATGTGCTTTCAGAAGTAAGTGCATGGGAATATGTCTCCCATGGCTGATTTCATTTTCCAGCATACCCTACAGATTTTAATTGCCTAAAATCTTTTGTCAAACTGAACAGAGTATTGGCAAAACCCAAATGTCACAAATTGAATTGCATCTCATTGATTTAACTTACAACTTTTATTTGATTAAAATAACCTTAGATCTACTTATCTTCAATATCATTTAGAGCTAGAAGCATTATCATACTCTTTGTTTGAAATTGAGTATTTATATTTTAGGGATAAGAAGATAGAAGAATGCTTTTTTTGCCAGTAAAAAATGTTCTATTATTTTTACATGTATAAGCAAAGTATAATTTCTCAAGTACAGAAATATTCAAATCATGTACAGAGTATAAGATGTGTGTGGGAAAAAACATATGTGAGAGCCAAAGAGCAAACCAAACTTAGATTGTAAAGATTTCTGGAGTCATGAGTCACCTTTGTCTAAGTGATACTCAAACAAAAAGATGTATTCCAGATTTAGAAGTAAGCTCTTAAGTACCTAGAATAGCTTAATAACTACCAAGTAGCATCACCACATCAGAACAAACTGCAGGTAGAGACATCTCCATCAAGAAAACAAAACATCTTTACATGCTGCAGCTGTAATCCCAACAGCCAAGCTCGTTTACATCCTAATTACAGCGGTATCCCGTAAGCCACCACTAAGAGGATACACACCATCTTCTTGTAGCTGTGCCATCATTCCAACCAGACTTTGTCGTATTTATGGCACCACTGAGCTACACAAACTCTGCCTAAATTGCTAATTATCAATGAGTGGTTTTTTGACTTTGGTATAGCATCATTCTAAAGCTACTTTTTCTTTAGAAAGCAGTTTACAAGATCCATATGAAACTGGGCTGCTGGTTAATTTTTCTCCATTTATTTTTCTGGCAAGTGACTTGACGCTGCCAGGGAAGGTTTCTCATTTTCGCACAAAAAATTATTGCGAAATTATAATCACATGAAAGAAAACATTAAATAAATTAATAAATAATCAATTACACTCTGCCAGATTACTTCAGTGGAAGTTAGGAAGATATTTCAAATCACACTCTTCTGTATCTTTTTTCCACATTAAATGCAAAGCAGGTGTAAATCAGTATTTATTGGTGTATTAGATCTTAATTTTTTTTTTCCTGCAAGATGTTTAATTTCCAGTCTCTAAAGACAGAATTTATGTATTTACTGAAACATAATGTCTGAAGTTAACATTACATCTGCTTACATGTGTAAAAATGGCTAATCATATGACATCTCAAAGAAAGATAGAGAAAAGGAAAATGAAAGAGCATGTGTAGAATTTTACACGCCAAGGTACTTAGAAAACTAAAATGCCTAAAAGCAGTGCCTGACATTTTTGTATTCTATGCTGAGGGAAAGCCAAAATAAACCAAGGTTCACAAAGTGGAAAATGTAAATTAGCAAGAGGTTTATAACTATACAGTAAGTTTCAAACTACTGAAAAACAGGTAAATCAATATACATCCTCTTCTTCATGTTAAATCCTCTTGATTATAACAACTTTACCTTCTGAAGTGTACAAACACATGTTTGAACGCAGTATATTAATAATCTCTACATTTTACTCTGTATGAAAACACTACCAATTGCTGTACATTCATGGGAATAACTTTCAAACACAAGTAATGAAGCATGAAATCAGAAGTCACAGGTCAAAATTACTTTTAAAACAGGCATGGTACAGTCTATTAGATATATATTTAAAAAGTCTTTCAAACAGACAATATAAGACAACCACAAAAAACTACTCACCATTTCATACGCTGTTACAATCTTTTTCAAGACCTCTGGAACAATCCCTTGGAGCTCCATAGTTGGATACTGATCACTGAGATTCACTACTACCAAGGGTGTATTATCAGGCCCAACCAAGTGCATAGACACTGCCAAAATGCACTGCATAAGATTTGCTACAGGAGAGAGGCCACATAATTCTTTGAATGAAACTACTGCATTCTGCAAAAAGGAAAGAAAGAGTTTCCTTTACAGTTAAATATGAAATTTAAAGTCTTGTTATTTCAGGATAAAATACTTTACTGTTATACTTGAGCTACAATGGTTGAGCTACAATTACCACAGCTTTTCCCTGAAGAACTGGCATTTTCGAAGAAAACCAATATGACACATACATTTTACAAAAATGTAAAAAATTCAAGGAATGCAGTACACGCCACAGAAAAAAACATCTATTTAGAACAAGTATATCTCTTCTTTGTCATTGCTAAAGTTAACTATGGAAATAAACAGATTCTAAAACATAGTGGTTATATATTTTGAAAAATATTAAGACATTTGTTAAATGTCACTAAGAGAAAAAGAAAATGAGACACTGAATGTTCCAATTAAGCAAAGTGAAGTAGAAGGAGTAATTCAGCACATTTGTAACTTTAAACATACCTGAACTACAGTCCAGACGTGCCGTGGGTCTGCGGGCTCCCATTTGGTGTGATTCACAAACCCAGCACTTCACTACTGACATGTTCCTATCATAGAGGCACACTTAGGTGAATCTTTTAAGGTACTTTAACTTAAATGCTGATTCTGTACCTTCCCCTAAGATTTTTTACAGTCATATTTTATATCCAGCATGGTAAAATATAAAGCCCTAAGTTTAAACTTGTGGAAAGTTTACAGCATTGGAAATACAGTGTGACTTCAAGTGGCCACTGACATTCCATGATGGGAATATTGTCAGCACTGGACAGAATTTAGGATTTTTGTACCAATTGGGAACTGGTGATCTATGGCAGGTCTGGAGTTTGTGTTCCTGTAGGAAATAAAAACAAAAATATAGTATATTTAAGTTACAAATGTGCTCAGTGCTCCTTTCTCTCATGTTGCACCCAGGCAGAGTATCTGGTACAAATTTTCACTTTAATCCAAATCACTCTCCATCTTGCTTGCATGGTAAGACTCATTTGTGGACATGTCTCCTAGAAAGACATAATGCCAACCTTAACTCAAACAGGAATCAAATGTGAAATATTTTGCTGTTCCTTTATCAAACAAAATACCTAAGAAGACATCCAAATACGTATGTACAGTATATTCATGCAAAATTATGTAAACTCTAAATTGCACCTACCCAGTCACTTAAGAGTGTACTTTTAGCAAATGTCCAGGAAACAGAAACTTCTTTTATCAACTGATGTACACTTCAATGACACAATGATTACACAGCTTGCTTGAGAGAAGTACCATGGATAAACCATTATGAACAACCATTTTACAGAGAGGTTAACGAGGACCCAGGGATTGTATATATTCATTAATGACAGACAGGACAGGACTAATATGTACAACTACTGTAACTCTAGCCTTTGGACTTCCAATTCTATATCCAGACACTATTCCTGATATTGTTAAGTAACATTACATCCAGTTCAATCACCCATATTATACTTTTATCAGTGATTACTACACAAGTTATGACATCACCTTTTGTCACGGTAATATAGGAACAAAAGACACAAAAAAGGCTAGTCTTATACAGATTTAGAGAAACTATTAAATTCACTGCTGCACAGTTTCTTTTTTCCTCTTATTCCATCTTATATTAAAAAAAAATCAAGCTAATAAACTTTGCCCTTTATAATTTGTCTTCTGAGGATATTATGAAGATATAATGGTCATAAAAACCATTACAATTTATAACAGAAAATTTCAGCAATACAGAAATTAAACAGATCTCACATTCCCTGGCATAAATTGATACTTATTTTAATTAAGTGGTTTATTTGCTTTTATTAGCTGCAAAACTTAGTTACACAGAGTTTAAATAGTGCACATTATATAATCTGTTAGCAAAGTTAAGAAAAACTAATCTTCCCTCATGTGCCTAAAATATCTTCTCAATTGCATTTTGAGATAATGATTAATTTAGTTGATAGTACATCTTTCAAACTGACAGAATAAAATACATAAAATACTTTTTAATATCTCATGTTCAAAGAAATCCCACTGTAGAGCGTGTTTTTAATTATATCATTATACTGTGCATATTGCAGCATGCACATTCAAGAGTTTAATGTAGCTACACAAAATTCTAGGTTTTCACTGCCTCCTCAACTCAGTTCTTCCTTTTAAAAGTATCTTAAAATACAGTATTCTTCATTTGACAGAATTCTAGCCTTTAGTAGGTTACCTACAGGTAAAGTTCATTTTACATGCAGCCTGTAATTTGAAACATTTATGAGTCAAAGTACCATCTCTGTATTTTTTTAATTATCTTTTAAAAGAGCAAATTTATATACCAAATGGAATAGGAGAGCTGTGTGATGATGTACTAATTTCTTCTTTCATATAAAATTAGCTTTAAAATTGTATTACTATTAGAATCTTTTTAGTATAGAATTATTCACAAAGGAAATTTATATACACTGATGTGTCTTTAAAATCCAGAATCAAGTCTCAGACATTTCCTTTGAACTCTTTTCCCTTAGCACTGGATAACACCAAGAGGATCTGATAGGTCAGTCCATTTGAAATGACGATTCTTAATTTTGTTGATCACTGCTTATATTCCATCAGAAGTTCATAAATATTTAAAAGCTTTATTAAATGAAATGTAATGATAAAATTCCATTTTTATATATTTATAAAAGAGGTTATGTACCTGGAATCTTCAAGTAACATATGTTTTTAAGTGAGATCTCTTGGCTTCCACAAAACAAAGCACCTCAAACTGCACTTTTTCCCTAAATTCAATGTGTTTACCAACATGACATCTAAAGTAGGACAACTTCTAGAAGATGCCCTCTAACACCTCAATGTTAATGCCATGTATTTCTAACATAACTAGGAAGAATCATGGAAAACAAATGGATCTTTCTTGAAAGTACTGCCTTCTATTTGGGACTAAAGAGAAAACAACTTTGGTGAAACTATGCTAAACATTCTCACACATACAAGTAAGGACTCTGATAAGCATTAACATCTCCCTTTTCTATCTGTTATCTATTCTCCATTTTCTATCTGTTATATGTTCTTTCCACATTTCTACTTAATTTTTTGAAACTAAAATATTAGCATACTTTCTTTTGGTGTATTTCTAATATTCCTTCAAAGATATAGGATGAGGGTTGAGTTCTAACACTGTGGTCATATTTCCACTTCACATTCAACCAAGTACATGTGTGTATTCAAGGTTGCATCAGTAGACAGTTCACCTAAAAGGCTGCTCTGACACGATCCATTCTTAAAGCTGTTCAGAATTATACTCAAATAGTTCAACATACAAGACACTTTAAAAAGCAGATATTCCATATGCATCATAATACAAAGGTACACATATGAACCAATAAATTGATTATAAAACTGTACCTGCATATTTTCTCTCAAATCCGTAGCGTCCCGAATAGGTTGGAGGGCATTCTTGAATACTTCATCTACTGTTTTAATCCATAATGTTCTCATAGAAGCATATTCCCTCGATTTCTTGCCCTTCCTCACAGAGAGGCCCCTCTTATGAGGTTTCCCACCACCCCTTCGATTAGTAATGGCCACGTGCACAAACAAGGAAGCGTGAGCTAAACTTTCACCAGTCAAAGACTGCAGAGGAATGTGCCGATAGCCAGTCTGGAGACACTCAAAGGGAATAGTGTACTGCCCAATGAACTCGTCCCCAATGTAATCATCATCCAGCACTACAAAACGCACCATAGCGAGCTCTGGTAAATTTATTTGAAATTCAAAGCTTTCATCAAAAATTGGATTATCCCCGTTCTGATGCATAGTTTTCGTCCTTTGCTCAGCACAGTCAGCAGGGATTCCATGTATTTCAACGTAGACATAAGGATCCACAACATCACCTTTGGCACCTGATCCTTTGGGTTTAGGGAAGTTTTGCCCACTAATGATTTTAATATGAAGCAGCTGAGGCGAAACTCCAGGCACGGTGTCTTTTGTATTCGCGCTAAAGAAGGAAACTTCTTCTCTCATGATAGCAGGACGAAGGACATAGCCACAATTTCCATTTTGTCGAAACCAACCAATGTTAAGGTCCATCATTAAGCCAGGCGTTTGAAAGTTCATTGCTACTATCTGACAACCACATTTCCAAAAGTCCTGGGGATTCATATTACTAGAGTCAATCCTCATAGGACTGGGGAAAACCCTGGCAAGGAAACGTTTGTTATAATTTACGAAGTCTCCTGGGTTTTCGTTGGCATATTTGCTAGCAAGCACTTCGTTAAAAGAGCACACTTCCCAGTACTTCTGGAGCTGAAATGAAACTTGAAACTCTTTGAACTGAACTGATTTACATATGCTTACCAGCTCAGAGAGATCTTTGCAGAGCTGGAATCGTTTCCCTGTCATTGAGTTTTGCTGCTCTACCCCCTCTTTTGCCACTCTCTGTGACATTTCTGCTCCTTCATCTTCATCTGTAACATCCCCCTCTAGTCCAGAACAATTAGCAGAAAGCTTCTTTGCTTTAATTAGTATTTTCCCTTTGAGTGATTCCGGTGATGGAAGGTAAGACTCTTCAACATTTGGAGACTGCGTATGCAATTTGTCCCCCAAAATTTTCTTCATGTGCTGTACCATCACCTTCTGCTGCTTAATAGAACAGTGATTTTCTAAACACAAAATAAGAGGGTACTCTGAAGCAAAAAAGGCATACTTGTTAATAATGTCAATCACACTACGGAAGACGATTTGTGATGTCATTGTATGCCCTGTGTAAATCACGGGCTCGTTATCTGGACCATCCCACACGTCCAGTTCAACACTGCGACAACCCATTTTTAGAGCACGGATGTAACCCGTGATGTCAGAAGGCCCTCGAAACTGATCCTCTATCAAGTATGTATTATGAGATGAATTTATAAAATAATGAGATAAAGGTTGTTTCATATCTTGACAAACTTTTTTATGCTCTGGATCAAATATGTGGCAGTCTGGTGAAGTAAGGTAATTCGTAAACCCATCTATAGAAAGACAGCCCTTTTCCTGGCCCTCTTTGGCTGGCTCGTATTTCTGAATAATTTCAAGGCTTATTTCTTCTGTGACCTGTGCCATACCCTGCTCTGCTTCCAAAAACATCATGAGATCCTTGGTATCTAGAAATTCTTTATTGCTTGAAAACTGAACTAACAGGAAATAGATTTCAGGTCTGGTACAAAGCTCATGAAAAACTTCAATAAATTCATCTTTTGTTACTTCAGTACCAGCTTTTTCCCTGGATCTATGTAACTCCTTGAATTTTAGTTCAATTTTATTAGTTTTTAAACCAGGGTTTAAGTCTTTTATAAATTGTACAGCATTACATAGGGGTATATGTCCCAAATTATCTACATCTGATTCACTGAACATTTGTGAAAGCCACGAAGTCCGCATATTATCATGAGTAGTTCCTAGCATATCTAGAGTATGTTTTCCATAAGAAATCAGGTATCTTAAGCCAGTAACCCAAATATTTGCAACGTCTGCTGAGTTAGCAACCAGATCTAGTGACTCATAATTTTCTCCATATATAATTGAAAACGCACAATCTTCTGATATCTGGTCATATATTCCATTGCTGCGAAAGATATCTGTATTTTTTCCTGTTCTTACTTCTTTGATTGACTTGATATCAATCTTGGCTTTTTCAGAATCCTTTTTGGAAGGTTCCCAGCGTAGAGACTGCATATCAGCATCCAAAAGAAAGTATCGGTGATACACCCTGGAGTTGGATCGGACCTTTTTGAGCTCAGAGCCTTCCACCATGGCGTTGATACAGTCACTTGCACTGCTGATCTTCTTCTCTGTGGGCATGCTGCTGAACGACACAGTCTTCTTCCTTTCTCGCTTCTGCTNTCTATCAGCATGGTTTTGCTCAACATTGAAATAGGTTTCAACTTCAAGTTGAAAGTTCATCAAGTAGTTCAATAAAGTCTGTGTGATGACCAGTAAGATGGAAATTCTTACCGGCATCATCACAGTGAAAATACTAATAACGCCTTAATATTTGCACTTGCTTCTGTAAGTCATCTTGCAAGTTTATTTCTAGTACTTTTGATGGACACAAAATTTAAAAAAAACCAAGTTTTGAATGCTAACAAAATAATAATGCTGTATTACTGCATATATATATGTGCATTTTATTTTCTGAGTTGTACCCTACTTAGAGAGAGAACAGGTTCTCTTAGAGAGAGAACAAGTCAAGGCAGTAGGAAGCAAGCTTTTCTCTGAGTCCTTATACAGTTCTACAGATACTTGCCAAACTTGTCAGTACAGAACATAATGCTTTAATACCATGCTGACAGCATCCTTGTGAACACCAGAGAAACATTAATACACAATTAATTACATAAAATCCATAGGACATGGCCCTAATCTAAGCATATAAGACCTAGCAAGAACTTCTTTATGCAAAGCTCCCTTCACCAGAGCACCCATCCATGTTCTTCCCACAGACTGTCCCCAGCACTCACACATCCCTCCCCTTAGCAGGAAAGTATCCATGACAGTCTAAAGAAGCTGCACTGAAACACAAGGAACTGAACTGGAGCAGATGTAGCTCTGCAAGTTCTGGGTTTCAGAAAATACAGTAGTGACTCAGAAGGGAACTTCTGATACAGTTTAACTGTTTCCAAAGAACCTTCGTGTCATTAGAAAAAACTTGAATAGAAGACCTGGTCAGGAAGGGAAGCAAAAGTGATTCACCACTGCTCTTAAAGCAATGAGATGACCTAGAGGACTTACTTTACTAGAGAAAGCTTGGGTATGTAAGGATATGTAAGCATAAAAGGGGGGGGGGGGGGGGGAAGGTAATTTAGCTGCCTATTGTAATTTATTGTACCTATTTGTATTAATTAAAACTAGTGCAAATAAATCAGCAACGCATGACTTAAGTCTGGCCTGCTGGAACCAGATGGGCTCCATCTCTCTGTTAAGGGTAGAAGGTTTTAAGCTCATGAACTGGCAGGACTCGTTCAGAGGGCTTTAAACTAGGTTTGAAGGTGGAAGGGGATGCAGCTGGGTTGTTTGGAAGCAGGACCAAGGGTGGTAAGCCTGAGTTAGGGGAGACATCAGTAGCCCAGCTGAGGTGCACATACACCAATGCATGGGTAACAAACAGGAAGAGCTGGAGGCCATGGTGAAACAGCAAAGCTGTGATGTAGTTGCCATCACAGAAACATGGTGGGATAACTCACATAGCTGGAGCACTGCACTGGATGGCTACAAGCTCTTCAGAAGAGACAGGAAAGGGAGAAGAGGTGGAGGGGTGGCCCTTTATATTAAGGAGGCTTTTGATGCCATAGGTATTGAAACTAATGAAGACAGAATTGAACGCCTATGGGTAAGGATTGAGGGGAAGGCCAACAAGGCTGATATCCTAATGGGAGTCTGTTATCGTCCACCCAACCAGGAAGAAGAGGTGGACAACTCATTCTTTAAGCAGCTAGGTAATGTTTCAGGATCACCAATCCTTGTTCTTGTAGGTGACTTCAACCTGCCAGACATCTGCTGGGAACTTAATCCAGCAGAAAAGAGGCAGTCCAGGAAATTTTTAGAGCGTATGGAGGACAACTTTTTGTCGCAGCTGGTGGGGGAGCCCCCTGGGGAGGGACTATGTTAGATCTGTTGTTTGCAAACAGAGATGGGATGGTGGGAGATGTAGTGGTTTGAGGCCATTTGGGGCAGAGTGATCACGAAATTACGGAGTTCTTGATATTTGGTGAAATAGGAGGAGGAATACCAATAAGACTCTTACATTGGACTCTTACATTGTGCCAAAAGGTAACTCGACGAGGTAAACGTCCAGCCTGGATGGGCAAGGAGGTTTTGAAGGAACTTAGGAGTAAGAAGAGGATGTTACATCTTTGGAAGGAGGGCCAGGTTTCTCAGGAAGTATTTAAGGGAGTCACTAGAGCATGTAGGAAAAAAATTAGGGAGGCCAAAGATGACAGAACCAGAGGACACAGTCTCAAGCTGCATCAGGGGAAATTTAGGTTGGATATTAGGAAAAAGTTTTTCACAGAAAGAGTGATCAAGTACTGGAATGGTCTGCCTGGGGAGGTGGTGGAGTCACCATCCCTGGATGTGTTTAAAAAAATACTGGATGTGGCACTCAGTCATGAGTGCCACATGATCTAGTTGAGGTGTTAGGGCACAGGTTGGACTCAGTGATCTTGAAGGTCTCCTCCAACCTAGGCATTCTGTGATTCTGTGAAGTACAATCAATTTCATAAGAACTGAATTTAAGAAACTTGTGTGCTTTCATTATCTGAGACTGAAATATGCTAGGATTTTTCTTCTGAAAGCAATGTGTCTTGAGGAGCTAACTTTTAGTCTGAAATAACATTTGCATTAAAAATATTTTTATATTAGATACCTTAATTATGTGTTCTTCTTATAAACCAGCACAGTGCAAAATACTATTTTTTCAGCTTTATTAAGAAAAAAAAAGTTGATATTCCCTGAAACAGTTTTCCATTTGAAGTATGTTCCAGTGCAAATCAGCATTGCTTAAATGGCAGAAAGGAAAGTGAAAGAAAACTTTTAATGATTGCTAGGCTGAACAGATGTTCAAATAAAAACCATCCATTACAAAATGCATTTCCAGCTCAGTGCACATGTGCTGTATGTTTAATTTCATTAAATTAAAAATGCAGAGTCCTGGTTTTGTAATTTAATTTATAAGCATCTGAAAAGTCTTTCATTGAGAACAATGATTAGTAAAGTCAGCAGCCTTAATATTTGATGTTCTGTGTTTGAGAAAACTAATCAACCATACTATTCTTGCACCTTTAATGACAGGAGAATTTGCTTTGTTCAAGTTCTCAAGAGACCAGTAAAAGTGAATAACCCTGCAGAGGACTGTTTTATTTCCAACTGCAGATCAAACACCTGCAATGGATACTGCACAGGGTTGACTCCCAGAATCTCATTACATGTAGTTTAGGTATAAAGATTGTTTTCAAACAACAGCAAATTTCCTCAACTTAAAAAAAAAAATGTGATTTTTGTTTACAGAGGTTTTTGTTCTATTTTAAGCCTAGCTTGTTTGTCTACCTACTTATATTGCCCTAATCTGAAAAAGTGGCAAAGGATAGTCCCACATAAATGAGCAATGACATTCCTGCCATACTTTAGGGCTTGGAATTAAGCATTTTGAAACTCCTTAATACTCCAGATTTCTCAGAGGAATACATTTCTCAAACTGCTGAGTGAAGGGCAGCTGCTAGATAACCTCCTGACACCATAACCATCAAGGCCTGGCAAGTGTTACCCTGCCTGACCATGATCAAAAGAAAGGTCTACACCTTTCTCTATGATCAGGACTGTATCTGATCCAAGTCACTGAACCACAAAGGAAAAAAATATCTTTGATTTCTTGATGCCATCTGATGTAAACAAGCCCATTCAAGGAAGTTGCATTGCCAGCTCTGGTTACTGAAAGCTTGGAGTTCGTGCATGTGGATCAGAGGAGCAATTCAATGTATCACCTGCAAGGTTATTTTGCCTGCCTGCCAGATGAATTCACAGCCAGTTCAGCAGTACTGTTCATTTTTGCAGGGTAAAGGAGTCTAGCCACTCAGATTATTTACATAAAGCCAGCACCACAGTGTGAATTACTGTGAAAACATTCTGAGCTCCAGAACACCCTCCATGAGTTTTTGCTTCTCCAGAGATCAATAATCCTGAACTACCAGATTGCCTGTGCAAGTCCCCATCCTGACAGAGACATGGAAGTCATGATCAATCTCTGTGCGATCAGAGTAACTTCAAGGATATTTTACCAAAGACACTTTGGTAAAGAGAAGAATTCACCTGTCTGAATTACCCACCTGTCTGAACAGACACAGAAAAGAAACTCTCACTCCTCAAGCTGAGAATGGAATCACATAGAGCATGCACAAACTGTGTGAAACTCATTTGTGAGCCTTGGCAATACAGTCTGGCATGGAGGAGACAGATTTATTCCACTATAATATGTGGAGGATTTCACCCCAAAAGTGAGGTGGCATTAATGAACTGGGTCAAGTCTCTCATGGCCTTAGGTTTGCCTTGAATCAAAAAGAATGGCACATCAGAAAACTGCATGTATCTGAACAAACACAGGAGTCACTTCTTGGCATTCATGAGACTTAGAGGGTTCTTGCTGTTCAACACGCTCAAAGTGACACTGACTCTACAGTGCAGATGCATAATTCAGTCCAAGGCAGCAGCTACAATTTTTGTCTGAAACAACTTTCAGTCATTCCAGGATCTCTCACACAATGAAGACCATGTCTATCTACAGTTTATAGCATGTCCTGTCATCAGTACAGGATTTCCCCTGAAGACTGTCTGTGCTTCATAAGACTTAATCACTGAAACCAGAGCAACCACCTCATCAACACATTTCCTAATACTATTCATGCCCCAGCCAAGGTCACCTGCAAGACATTTTGAGGAATAGACGAGACCACAGATAAAACAGCTTTTGAAACATTGCTCATAACCGCTACAAGTGACTACACAAAGAGTTTAGTTTATCCCAGAGATCCTAGCGACAGGAAGCAAAGCATCCAGCAGTTTACAAAACAGAAATAATCCCAGCTGTCACCTGTGGCACTTAAGAGACAGAGACAGCTGGAGAAAATGGATTAAAAGCACAAGGAGGGAAGAATATATCCATGATAACTTTTTTTTATTCCTCTCAAGGTACCAACAAAGCAATAGCTGTGTGACTAAGACAGCACTATCTACAAAATAGAATTCTGGAGGCAACAGAGAATCTTGAATCAGATACAGAGAGAGCAGCACATCATTTCTGAATGGCAATGCTTTTAATTTATGCAACTTTATGATAAAATTACTTAAAAGGCAGTTCCAATAACCACTGGTACTGATAGGGCCAGCAGCAGAGTTCAAACAGAGATTTGCTAATGTAATAGATCAGGATGATAGAGGAAATAATGAATAGTGTATGGTTTGTAAATATCTCCCAGAGGAAAGGAAGCAGATAGAGAACTTTATGACCTGTAAATGCCCAAATGAATCATGCCCCACAAGCAGTACTTAAAAAACATTTAAGCACCGAGTTGCCAAGATGTTTAGGTACCACTTGATCCAGTGGAATTAAGAACATAGCCCAAGGCAGGGGTTTGCCAACCCCCTCAAAGTGAAAAGTGTGGGGCTGCAGCTGGAGCGCAGTGCAGGACACTCCTTCCACCTGCCAGTACAGGATGTCCCTCACACTGGCCCATGCAAACTTTGGAGATGGGTGCCTGTGATCCTGCTTCTCTCCATGACTAAAGACACCTGCTCTTTTTAGAACAGAGGACTTCAAACAGAAAAGACAATGGTAACCAGAGGACACAATGACAGATTTTTAGAGCACTCCTCTGGGAAGTGGAAGTCCCTGAGGTCATAAAACAAACATTTCACTTGGTAACCCTGAATGCAAAATTAAGTCTACATAGCAAGGGGCCTGAACACTGAATTTTGTCCTCTCAGTACGCACCTCCCCAGGTGACAGGTCCCGCTCCTTCTTGTTTATGCTCTAACCATAAGAAATCTCCATTCATTTCCATACACCTGAGGTTCACCAAGGCAGCTCCATGCTCGTCTGGAGGGCGTGTGGCTGAGCACTCCAAGATGCCCAGGCACAGGGACCAGAGCCCAGCCACCCCACCAGCAGGTGAGTGCTCTGCCAGCCAAGCCATTAGCTAAGAAACAAGAACACAAAACACTCCCCCTCAAGTGCAGCACCTCACTGCAGGACTTTTGAAGGATTTGGATTGCCAAGGGCAGAGCTTTGACAACCTCTGAGAAAACTCACACACCTCGAGGCAATGATGCTGCACAGTCTGTAGGAGCCACAGTCCCAAGAATGCCTACTTAGTTCATCCCAACAGGGCTTAGGAACAAGCTAAATGTGAACCATTCAGCCTAGCAAGGTCTGTACAGAGGTGTAGTAATAAGACTGCAATCAGGTACAGAGTCTCAAAAGCTTTCAATTTTTTTTTTTTTTTTTGCATATAAGTTCTGAATTAAGTGGCATGTTTGTGAACCTGAAGGCCAGTGGTGTGCCAATACTCTGAGCCTCTAATTACAGGTGAGTAGGTGAGAAGAAAGGCCAGACCTAAGTTTGGTAATTTTAATTTTTATCAAATCACACCATTATTTCATGTAATGTAGCATGAAAGCTGTTTTAGATGTAATTTAATGTGCATCTGTAGCCAACAGATTCAGTAAAATTCAATACTTTATGATGAGAACAGGCAGCCTGATGATCTTCATAATGAACACAGAGTGAACTACTCTTCTGACATTATACAACTCATTGATGACTTGTTTTTTATAGTAGCTGTGATACTTATGTAGCCAATTTGAGAACAAGACCTGCCTGCTTTCATCAAATGCAATTCAGCAGTAATTGTGAAATCACCTAGCTTGAATACATGATGTATAACAAGCCTATTTCAGGAAAAGGTGTATTTTTAAAAAATGCAATTTATGCTTTGTTTAATTAAGTCTTAAGCATTTTTCTTCAAAACAAAAAATTTGAAATGTATAGATTTTCTTCATACGTAAGGAAGCATGTCTATACATAGTAGTTACATCTCCTCAAAGGAAAAAGAACACACCTTTAAGTTAGTACTTTAAAATATTAATTTTTAATGCATTTTGTTAAAAATATCAGTAACTTGTTCCTTTCCAAGGTTCCACCTGTGGCTTTAGAGATACAAATGCTAGTGTAGATGAGCAAATGAGCCACAAAGCAATGTCAATATCATATCATCTTTATCTCTATAAATATTTTTAGCACAAAAATATTTAGGGTTTTCTTTGAAAACCTGTAACTGAAACAGCAATAATGAACAGGACCGCTTGTTTTTGCCAACCCATACAAAAAAATAAATCATATTATGTATAGTTTACCTATGCACAGCTGCCAACTCATTCTACAACATAGAATGCAGCAGTATAAAAGAAGCGAAGCAAGTTTTTGTGTAAAAGAGGCAGTAGGGAAAAAGAAAAGAAAATATCAGGTAACTCGAATCAGCAATGTTTCATCTTTGATACACAAAATTTAGCACTGATTTCAAAAGTTACATGCAGTTAAAGGCAGAGTGAGCATCTTCTTTGGAAGAGTGCAGGGAAAAGGGGAGAAAAGAGCTGCGAGGAGGAAGGAGAGAGGCGGTGGTGCAGAAAAGGCACTTCAACATCAGGAGCCACGTCCCCGAAGGCAGGAGCTCAGAGCTCTCCATCCTTGTCCTCCATGCACTCTCTCTCAGGCTAATTCTCCTGGAATCAACAACTCAGCAGAAGAATCTGCTGACAGCCACCACTCAGCCCCCCTCTTGCAGCCAAGCATCCTCTGTTCCCAGTCAGCACCTTTCAATTTGCCATTGCCAGGGGATTCTCACTAACACAGTGACCCGGATTCATTCAGTAAGAGGCACGGACTTTTTAATGCTGTAACACAGCTGCCCAAAGCTTCCAGAGCATGCAGAAACCAAACCAAGAAAAAACTCTCCAAGTAATCAGCAGCTCAGCTGACAGGAGCCCAAACACTTCAGAAATGGCACCTGTTATACCAGACTGTGTCCAACAGCTTCAGCAGCCGCTGTGAGCAGTTGGATGTGAAACAATGTGGAGTCCTCGACTGAAATAACAACTATCTGAGGAGAGACAAAACATCAGCTATTTGGAAAATACAAGCCCTCCCACTTGTTGTGAATCACTGCATTTGTGCTCAGCATTTAAATATTTCCCCAAAAACCGGTACTCATGACATATCTGTTGTTTGCAGAAATCTTTGCAGAGGAACATATTTTTCTAATGTGTGGTGGGTTGACCCCAGGTAAACCCAGTTTCACCATGTTATAAATATCAACGAGGAGGAATGAAAATATGATTAGTTGAATATGTAACAATTCCAGGCTGATTTTTTTTGTTGTTGTTTTTTTCTTTTTTTAGTAAATGAATTCTGTGATTAATGGAATATGGACACAGACACTCAATATCTAAACAAAAATTACCTATATTATTTTAGATGAGCAAACTGCATGGTTCATGACACAGCTTAACAATTCTCTCTTCAACCCCCCTTCAAAATATTAATTTTCTGTCCTGTCTCCTCCTCCTCCTGCCCCAGTTGCATCTCCCTTCTCCCCACCTCAGCTCCTCAGGCCCTCATTAGCAGCTGTCTGACACACAGTAAGTTAATTTACCTCACTACCTCAGGAAACAAAAAATCTATTTTCTTCCAAATTAGTTTTCTGCAATTTCAGTGAGCTGAAACAATTTTCCATGTGACCAGCTAAGTATCAGAGCTGGTTCAAATTAACCCCTAGAATCAAGGAGACGATTAAAAATGGGAGGAAATAACAGAATTACTCATTTTTATCAAGAAATTATTTCAATTAAAATCAATGTAGATGAAACTTTTCAGTTGAAATGCGATCCTACATGAACTGACAGTGGAGTTTATGTCATTACAGTCTGTGGTGGACTCGATAATTTTAAAGGTCTTTTCCAACAGAATTCCATTAGGGAAAACAAAATCATCTTGGTCCACCTCACAAAGTACAGCAACCGTTTCACAAATATATAAAACATAAAGGCAAGCTATAAGAAAGAGCTGCCAACATCATAAAGTAACAGAACTTAGGTTTTCAGGCTCTTGGGCTCATTTTGTTCTGCCTCATTTCAAGAAAACAGGACATCAGAAAATTTATGATTCAATGACATGAGAGAGATCACTTTCACACTACCTATTAGAAAGAGCAGAAAAAAACAGTTGCCTGTGTTGGCCTTGTTGCTGTTATAGCAGCAATTTAACCCAAAAGACTGCGAAGAGCCAGGAAGTAACAGGATATGGTTTTGCAAATAGAGTCTAGACTAAAGGCTTTCTTTGCAAAACTTCCTAAAGAAGAGCTTATTTAATCATCTGATCAGCTTACCAAGAATAAAGAAACCATCTTTTAATACGTTTTTAATGTTGCTGTCTTAAGTAAGTGTCCTCAGGTTTTTCATTATTCAAGTTCTCTCACAAGATGTCACAGGGAAGCTTTCCTTGTGCTCCACAGCACAGATAGAGATTCACAGAATATTCTGAGTTGGAAGGGATCCACAAGGATCATCAAGTCCAAGGCAGACACTTCTTCCACAAATACACCAAAGACATCCAGAGGCATGACGCCACTTGCTCCCTTCTCACCTGGCTCTTAGTAAATCCACTCCGTATTCTTTTGAAGAGAAAGCAAACAATCTGATATTGCCTACTCTGCTGAAAATAAAGGACTTGAAGCCACTTTTACTATGTTTGATTTTGACCTAAATTTTAAAAAGTCTGTGGCAACTAAGACTTCCACATTCTGCAGTTCCATGCTGCCATGTATATTTGCATTCTAGCAGCAATTACTAGGATACACCATTCTAGGATTCTGTCATTTTATAACATAATTTTATAATTATATTATACTATAAATACCATTATAATTCTATAATACATGAATATATTATATATATAATATTATATCTGAACATTAAAACACAGTAACAAATTCAAACACCATTGAGGCATTCTTTCTTGTATGAGTTCATCTGCACATTTACGAAATTAAAATGAAGGGCCATTTCATTTCAGGGGTTAATTTACAACACAGATTAGCAGGGGAAAGGGGGAAAAAATGTGATCTGAAAAGAAAATAAATAAGAAGCATTTAAGGAAACTACTGAGACTGCTGTGAGCACTGAGAGAGCCAAAGCCTGAGTTATGCTTGGCATGAATGTTTCAGTTCTCAGTGTTACTGAGTCTGTTACAGTTCAGCCTTCTGGGGAGCATTTCCAAGGGAGCAAAAGAGGTATCCCATTTTCACAAACCCGATAAAAGCAAAACATGCATATTTCAGATCCAAGCAACCAACATCTTAACCAAATCCATATAAACTGCAATAATTATTTATGAAAAAGAGCAGTTACTAAGTACTGAGTCTTAAACTGGGGAAACTGCACTGACAGAAAGCTGTTAAAAATTGCTCGATGGCATGAAGAGTTTTAACCCTAGGTAGTAAGTAGAGTTTTTTAGATTCCTAATTTCTCACGTACTAAGAAATTATATCTAAACCATGACAAACAGGTCATTTTAACTACTACAGAGAAACTTGTGTTTATTATAACCATTTATTTTTTCTGCCATCAATTATCAGAAAAAGTAATACAAGCTACAGATGCTTTTAGCTTGAATAATAACTGAAAATTACAAAGCTGATGCTGCATGTAAAGGTGCTAAAGGATCTGAAATTGTCTCAACAAAAAGATTCAACAGGTTTCAGCATGGCTCAGGAGGGAAGAAGGCTCTGAGTCTTTACAGTTACCCATAAAACCATCAAGATGCTCCTTCTGCATACATGCACACCTATTTAAACTCTGAGCATTTTCATTTTTAGGTCTTCAATAATGTTTAAAAAACCCAAACATTATAGCTAAGATACACTTTCAGGATCATTCTAATCAAGACTTATCTACAAGATTTAATATGCAGCAGTCTGAAGTTGAGTATCAGATTCTCTTTCAAGTATTCATAGCTAGTTCCACTGGCAGAAAGCATTGCATTTTTCCATTTCTTGTTTCAGTCACAAACAGCAGTTTGACCGAATTGGCAAAATACGTAGCACAGCTGTCAGCCTTTAGAGCAAAAGTACAGCATGTGGGTGACTTTGAAATATAACAGAGCAACTATGTTTAAGATTTCTGTAATTTCAGATGCAGGCTCTGCACAAAGGTGCCTCACCCCTCCCTCTGCTGCTGCCCTTCAGCGTCATAGAGGAAGAGAAGGCAACAGCACCACCAGCAAGAGGTGAGGCTGAGCACTGACTCCAGACTCCCAACCCTTTTCCACTCTTGGGAAAGCCTTCTCAGGAGCTTTTCCAAGTTTTCACATAGACATAAGTGTTGGGTTTGGTTTATTTGGTTTTTTTACCAACCTTCCTGCATAGCAGACTGAGACTCTATCCTATCTGATTTAAAACAAACCAGGACAAACCACCTGACAAAAAAAAAAGGCTTGTAAACTGTGCATCTTAGGATGTCATTACAGGTATGTAATCCATGAAATTACATAAATTTAAATATTTAAAAAAAAAAATGAAAACAACACCTTAATCCATGCAGACAAGGTTCTTATTTTCAACGCTGCATATGCAGCCGACAAATGAAAATACTTGTGTTTGTTATTATTGACAAATTTAGTCAGAAAGCAGAAAAGTACCTTGTCTCTCTCCTTTACTGTAAGAGGAAGTCTACATTACTTAACTGTCCTTAACTGTCAACATCTCTTGCTCACAAAAAATATACAGCAGATTGACCACAAATGTGTTATCTGATTTACAGGAATGGCTTTTTCACATATCCTTACAGGTCATCCCTGTACAACCTCTCAGCACAATGTTATGACTAAAGCATGCATTTTTACTTTCCCTGATGTGGCAAAATGTTCACTTCCACCTGTGCTGTCAGTTTGTGTATTTTGTCCAAATTTCAATCCAAGTGTTCTCTTGGAAAGCTCCTGGTGTTTTTGTGTCCTTTCCTGTTCCTGAGTGTTTTCCAGAGAACAACACTGAAGTAAAACTCTCACATATAGGTTATTTTTTCCAAGTCAGACATTCCAGCTACAGACTAATAAAATGTAAATTCTTTTTCGTTCTAAAAACTATCATTACCACTGCCCTGCAGCTTTCAATTCATCAACTGATCTTTACTCTAGTGATTGATGAATGGTGTCCTCAGGTTTGGTTCTGGACTAATTGTAATTGGACTAACAAATTTCACAAAATCACTTGAAAGAAAGAAATGGAAATTCACATATTGAATTGTTCTCCTTATGTGATTTGAGATAAGTTCCTTTTTGTCAATTTGGACCGTGACTATTACCAATATTAAAAGAGTTCATGCAAATAATTCAGCATTAAATTAAATACAAAAGTTGGAAATTTAGAAACTTACAGCTTGCTAAACAAATATTATCTTGCAAATTCTTGGGCTGCTACTTCAGCCTTATTACTTAGGTAATTTCTTACAATGATAATGAAACAGTGATAACTAGCTGTTGATTTTTAAGGACTTTTAACTCTTATGATATAGATAAAAAATACTTACTAGGTTATCACACAGGCACACAAGACACGAGTACCCAAGTACCTTTGCTAACCACATAAGGCTGTTTCTGACTTGTTTGCCTTGTTGATTTTCAAGTGTATGTCATTCAGAGTTGCCAAAAAAATTACAGGAAATTCTCATGCTGAATGCTACATCAGTGCCCTTCTCCCCCCCAGCTCAGTTCTTTAATTATTCATAACAGTTACAGGCACTTAGGAAAGAACAGTGAACTATAAATATTTAATACAAAATGCCTGTAACAGAAAGACATGAGAGAGACCGCAAAAATCAAATAAAGTATTTGTTTATCCTAAGCAAAATAAAAAGCAAGGCAGGCAATCTTTATGTTTATATAAATGTTCATAGCTTTGACAAACCAATCCTAAGAAGTCATCAGTATGCTTTAACAAATGATTACAACTAAACAAATAAAAACTGGCAGGTATACCAGTTTTCTTCAGGCTTTTAGTATTTTAAAGGGGCTTATTTCGATCACTTGGTACAAGCTTGCCTTCTGAGGAATGCTGAAGTATCACTACAGGACATTACAGTTTCAAGATGTTAAAGGACACAAGAGTCAAGAGCAAATAAACTGAAGACCATTTTTAAATTCTCATCTACAACAGCAGCATCTTAGTAGCTGCTAAGAAATCCTCAAAATAAATTGGAATTACAGCTCTTGGGGCAGTAAGAAAGTATGAAGAACTTAAAAATATTATCAAAGATCGTTTATAACCCTTCTTGTTGTGGAGGAATACTAAGAATACAGTGTGCACTTGAACTTCAGAATAATATGGCAGACAAAAAAATTCCAACCTTAAATTTTCAGAATTCACTGAATTTAATACTTGGTACAGGCAATAATGTTATTACCATAATTGTGTTTTGTGGAGGAAAAAAATAATTACTAGAAAAACAAGACTCCTTTTTTTATGTTTACTATGTTCATGTACCATATCTCAGTACCCTGTATGTAGCTTTCTCAATCTCTTACACATCACAAATACTCAAAAACTCACAGTGTAGAGCACAAAAATTAACTCCCATGATATCCAAAACTAAAACCGATCACAGAAGCAAAACAATTTTCTCATCTGTTTTCTTCAAACTGAATTTGAAGGCTTCCACTGATTCTGCTCCCAGCTATCCCTGTCCTTTGTAATCAGCTCAGGGTCCCACCACGACAGCCCCCCTGCCTAAACCAACAGGAAAAAACGTGCATGCCTGGGGTGGGCAAGAAAAGGCTGAAGAAGAAAAGTTTAGGTAACCCTTAGAAACGACATTAATTTTCCTTATCTCAACATTATAGCCACCCACCATGAAAACTCAGTGATTAAATGATTTCATGGGGAGAAGTTTTATTCTTGCTCAATGCAATAGAGAGACAGAAACTAGAACTGTTCCCTTATAGTCAACACCCTCACTCTCTCAGCTTCCTACTTCCAACTTCTCTTTTATTATAACTACTGGTTTAACAACTCTTTCCAAACATATTATTTTAATAGTTCATATTTTCTTGCTTTAAAATGATTTGAACATTCATCTTCAACATGGAAACCTTTGTAAAAAAAAGTCTTCTTTTCCTAAAACTGTTAGTCAGAACTGAAACTGTTTCACAGAAGCCACTTTTGTACCTAAAGCATGCAGATAGTTTAATCAAGGTGTGGTGGAGAGTATATTTAGATTGTACTCAAAAGTTTGCCTGTACAGTGGACAGTAATGTAAAGAAAATCCCAGCCGTAAATGACACCAGTGTACCAGGAAAAGTACGAGAATGGACACAGTTATATTTGCAAATGTATCTTTTGGTCACCCGGCTTACTCCTCCCAGTAGTTGAGTTATGCCAGGAAAAAAAGACTGCTGTTAGAATTTGTGTGGCCCCTAAAAATGGAGCTGGTCCTCGTGTCACCTACACCAATAAACCTAGTCAAAAGCAGACAAGCCTTCCATATTAATACTTAGACTTGAACCCTGAAAATAAAGGCAAGCATTTAAATGCCTAATGAAATCTGAAGGAACAACATTCTATATATTTAAGAACTCTCAGAATAGTTTAACTGATGTAAAGACTAAAATAGTAAATCCTTAACTTCTTAGAAAACCAGAGAGATTATTAGATTTACAAAAAAAAAAAAACCAAAAGCAATTAAAAGTACTGACATGAAAATTCTAAACTTTCGGGGTTTAATTTTTCTCTTTAGAAACAGGTTGTATGTAAAGCATTTTAAAAGCACATCTTCAACCAGCTTTACCCAGATTTCCACACATTTCTGTAAATTCATACTGTAACATGACTTGCCCTGTTGGACTCAACAGAACATAAGTCTGAAATGACAGAGGGGCTAAAGGGAAGCATAAGATCTGAGAGGAAGCAGATGAGCCATTAAAGGAATGCTGCTTTAGAAGATTTGGATTTCTGTACTAAGACAGAACAGAAGGAATACATCCAAAGGAAAAGAATTTGCTGAACTAACTTGATGCAATGGCTAATTGAAAAGTTAACAAAAATATTAATTATTTGAATACTGCATTTTGTATACATATACACACATGAATATAGAATTCTGTATCTATTTCCCACTTTGAATCCTGAACTAAAAATAGTCACATTATAATTGAAAATGCTATAAATCAACCAATTCTCTGAGACACAAAGTTAACTGAACATAGCAAAAATATTCTGGCAATATTAACAGTAATGTCTATTATTTGCAGCAACTTGTTGCTGGCCAATTTTTCCTTATCTCTGGATTTTAACTGTCAGTACAGTTCAGTAGAAAAGAACAAACAATAAGTGGTATAACTATTTCACACTGACATTTGATAACTTCTTATTCAATATATGTTGAATGCTTATTTCAGCAACTTGCTTTATGCTGCAACTCTATCTCAGTCTTCTAACCAATGTAAATTAACTATTTAAACTTGTAGAAATAGGACACAAACTTTACAAATTTGGAAAATCAAGAACAATTTGGTCCCAGCCTGCTGCATTGGATTATTTACTTTAACATTTTTTAAGGACAGTTCTAGTTGCACACATTACATAATAAAGAATAAATTTTGGCCTCAGTAATTTATTATGAATACCCTTCTTTTAAATACTTATCTTCTGCCAGTCTCATCCAGCACAATATTCTTTCCAGAACATTAAGGAACTGAAGCTTCAGATATCTCTGTTAAATGATCTGCTCTCAAATATAGCAGAAATGTCCCAGTTTATACAGAATCTTTTCCCTACCATAGTATTTGCACACTTCTCACAATGGCATTTAGTTACAATAAAAACTATTTCTTAAAAGACTTAAGAGAAAGAAGGAAATCATGGCAGAGTAAACTTCGTGATGATAAAAGTGACTGAGACAGAAGCAGGCTGTTTCCAGGGCTACCAATGAACCATATATTATGTTTTAGATGGTTTCCTAGGAAAATAATCCTAGGGATCACATCATCTAAGAATGCATAAGAGACAGACATTCTCCTAACTTTAAAATCTATTTCTTGATTTCAAGTAAATCTGATAAAAGAGGAGATCTAAAGATGCCAAGGTTCCATAGACTTGCCAAAACCAGGCAGTTGGGAAAAAAAAACAAATCAGGAAAATTCAGATTATAAAAAAAAGCATAGATGAAAAGTTCACACTTCCTTTGATCCCCAAGTCAACGAACAAGACACAGTCCCACTGGAGCTGGTATGTCACCTGATACTTTCGACAATGTAAAATTTTAGCCCAAAGAACAATTTTTTCCCTTCATTTTTTTTCATTCTGGCTTCACTTAAATGGAACAGATACACAATGCTGAGATCTAACATTGAACTCTTTACTGCCTCTCACTGAGATTTCCTCAGCAGACACTACAGCACAGCCATAGAGAACCCCCAAGGGCTGGATAAGAAAAACAAAAGCTTGTTGTTTAACATTATCAATCAAACCCTGCTCCAAGAAAGGCAGGTGTAGAGTACCTGCCTCTTCAAAGACAAGGTTCTCTGCTACTACATAGACTAAGATTTATCTCTTCTAGGCAAGACACCAGAGAGGCTTATCCCATCAGAGCACAACCCACTGTCTTCCCACACAAGTTCCCAGCAATTCTGAAAGAGAACAGGCAAGGTTTAAGAAGAGATCTTAACCTGTGTCAATCCCCACTGTAGTAAACAGTGATTTTTTTCAATGTAGGAAATCCATGTATTGCCTGAAGTGCTTAAAACCAACACTGTACCATTCACCTTCTTTTTCTACCAAGATGTTTGCAAACTGCATCTGAACAAAACCAACCATCCCAGTGCCCTTAGCAGATACTGACAGCAACAGATACACACAAGAAAGTCATGACACTTCCTTGTATGAACACACTTTCATCTGTGTTGGAACACCTGAATTAAACCATAAGATTTCAGAAATTACTTCTCCTGATTATCCTAATCTCAAGCAATTTGTTTTCTTCAGGCAGATCAGAGCTTCGTACAAGGGTCATTGGAGCAGTCTTCTGCAGACATTGCTCATTGGGCAGCAGGCTTTGGGCTCCGTACACCCAGGTCAGTAACCTCAGGATACTCAGAATAATACTCAGAATAATACTGAGAATCACATTTACTGATAACTGATCATTAAGACAATTTAGTGCACATCTGTTCAAAGGATAACAGTAACTAGAGAACCCTTCACACGTGGATAGATAACTCTGTGTAATTTTTGCCTCAAATATCCCAAGAACACTTAGCAATCGATAAATCAAGCTGACATCTCCCTTGACCTGCTGACAGCACTCTACCCAACATACACAGAATACTGTTGGCCCTCTTTGCTGCAAGGATGAATTGTTGACAAAGTGCCAGATTCTCATCCACCAGGGCCCTAAGGTCTTCCTCAACAAAGTATGAATGATTTTCATTGATAGGTCTTAAAAATAGTTAAAGGATTGTCAATAGGAAAAAGAAAAGTTAACACACTAGAAACCTATGTACTATTGATAATTTTTATCACAACTTAGAACAATTTCTGTGTAATTTGTTTGTTTTAAATACAGTCCATTTTAGGAGGTTTGGTCCTAAAGGTAGTGTGCTCACTGACATAAACTGAATGAAAATCCATTATGCAGAGGGTTCATATTGGCTGCAACCTATTATAATTTCAGGATAATTTAGCAGTTGCTTGTGTTCTCAACAAAGTGCCAATGCTGGCCACCATTTCTTTATCCATTGTTAGGAACCTTTTGGCTTATTGTTTAATAACTTGCTCCACTAATCATTATCAGCCTCACCAGTGCCAAGTGCAGGGGGACAATCACTGACCTGGTCCTGGCTGGCCACACTACTGCTCATCCAAGCCAGGCTGCCATTGGCCTATTTGGCCACCTGGGCTTGCTCCTGGCTCATGTTCAGCTGCTGTTGACCAGCACCCCCAGGCCCTTTTCTGCTTTCCAGCCCCACTCTGCCCCAGCCTGTAGCACTGCCTGGGGTTGATGTGACCCAAGTACAGGACCTGGCACTTGGCCTGGTTAAACCTCTCATGACTGGCCCCAACCCATTGATCCAGCCTGTCCAGATCCCTCTGCAGAGCCTTCCTACCTTCCAGATCAACACTCCTGCCCAACTTGGCATCACCTGCAAACTTACTGAGGGTGCACTCCATCCCCCATCCAGATCATGGATAAAGATATTAAACAGGGCTGGCCCCATACTCAGCCCTGGGCAATGCCACTTGAGACCAGCCACTAGAGAGATGTAATTCCATTCATCACCACCCTTCAGACCCGTCCAATGATCAGTTAACTCACACATTTGTCTATATTCTGTATATTAGAGAGAAAATATACCATTTGAGCACACAGCCTACCTGCTGGTTAATGAGAGAACACCAAAAGACACAGCGTTGAAAAATCCTTAAAAGCTGTATTACACATATCACAGTTTACTGATTAGCTTGTGAATGATGATTATAATCATTTTGAAAGCCTCACGTGAGTATCTTCTATGCTTTTCAAGAGTTATGGCTTACAGTCTGCTTTTCCCAGAATTTCTGGTTAATTTCTAAGCAATACAGAAAACACAGTTCAAAAGCAAGCACAATGTTAGAAACTTTCCCCAGTATAACACTACTAGGTAACTCTGGATGTCTATAAACTAGACAAGACTAAAATACACTTAAAAACCCATGAGAAAGTTCCAAAATGTTATTAAGTGTTATTACATAGACCCAAACTTTCTAGAACAGCTCCTTATTTTTGGAGTTAAACTTTCAGCTCTTCCAGCAAACCTTTTTAAGTGATCCATTTTCCTGGGCCCTAGCAATAATCAGTCACTCTTTTAAGGAACCCCCAAGTGAACAGTCCAACATCATCATCAGTTCCTCGTTAATGCATGTTCAACTTCAAGCGAATCTTACAGAACTGTAATCCTTTTTCAGTTCCTAACTAAATAATAGTTGGTGAAGTAACATCATACCAACAGTATTATATTTCAAGATGCATGAAAACATATCCAAAAATTTTCTCCTCCACTTAGCTGTTCACCGCACTTCCTGTGAATGTATCACAGCTACAGAATTATAATTCTAGTTTTGTTCCCATACGCCAGATTGAACAAATGTTATGCAGAGAAAATAGATACATTTTATGGATGTATGCAAGTATATTATTCACTGATTTATAAGACACTGGTGGCTAACAAGAAATGTTTACACAGGCAGCCTTCCTAAAATTCTATGTTGTATGGTAATAGGACTGCAATTCTGCCTGAGATTAGAAGTAAATTACTGTATCCAAAACCACACTCCAGGTATAAACATAAATTTATGAACAGCAAGTCTGCCATACATATCATTTTATCGTGGACATAACTGAACAACACACACATTAGCAATGCAAGACTCCTCAAGAAAAACTGGCAGACTTGTCACAGCTCTGGATCCGACAGTGTGTGGAAAACTCATAAAAATGTGTGACTGGAAGGCAACAAGTGCTGATGGTGAGACTGCACACACATCCGCTGGCTGGTTCCAGAAACAAACTGAACAGCTGAACCCAAGGCTAAACAACAGCAAATCTTTTGGATGCTTCTCATCCTAAGACTTTAAGCAGTTTCAGGAAAATGTTCCAAATTCAGACTGCAACTCTACCTCATTGTGTAAGATTCACTTGTTTTAACTAACTTTAAATGTTACAAATGCAGCCAAAGTCTGAAGAAAATGGACAGGGTCACTTGTCATCAGATGAAAAATGACAAAGAAGATGAAAAATCTAGAGATAAGACAAAGATTCGGGAACATGAAAGACAAGGGGTTTGATCATATATTCTTTACATCACAGTCATCTCCCTAATATACAGCAACAAAGATGAATAGTACTTTAGTATATGTTTTTCTTTGGTTTATTTCCATGTTGTCCCTGCAGGCTGGTATTTATAGCATCACTAACATTGTGAAGCTTGTTTGATACAGTCATAACATTCACCTGGTAACCTTTTTTATTTATTTAAAGACGTTATTTAGATCAATTACTTCTGTAACCACAAACTGGTTTAAAGAATATCACTTTGATTCCCTTTGAAAAATAAATCACCATTTCCTTCAGGAGTGGACCACTCTCACTTTACTACAAAATGCAAAAACATATCCATGGCATACACTGTTACACCCTTTGATGTTTTAACGTTGTTGTTCAGTTCTTTTATTCACCATCCAATAATCATCAGCGGTGTATACTTTTCTGGTTTTCTTATTTTATTGAGATTACAGTAGAACTAGTCTAAATTCTTGTTTTACTAAGGAAATTCCATTGCGGCATGTTTTGAAACCAAGCTGTACAGCAACTAAATTTAAATCTTCACCACATGTCAGGATTTAAGCAAGGATTCAGAAGTCCCACTTTTTCTTGTATGGAACAAACTAGACTTCTTTCTACCATTTTTATTTATAGCTGGTCATGAAAAATCACAAAAAAAAAAAAAGGCATTTTAGAAGCAAAGGTAACTGCAAGAGAGCAGGCATTCTATGACTGAGGCAATACTGTGCACCTTCCAACTAAAAGCTGGTACTAATGCAGCTCACTCTTCCTCTGAACTGCATAAACAAATGCAAGGTGTCAACACTGCTAAGTCAGTTTATGCTCAGGTCCACAGCTCAGAGAGTGGGAGGTAAAGAAAGGGAAGAAATGCTTAAAATTATGAGAATTATTCCTTAAAATGAAGAGAGATTGAGCATTCCCCCACTGCATAACTGTTTTCTACTGAAGCTTTTATAAAAGAAGCGCTTAAGGCAGCTTTACTCTTGTCTCCCAGTTAAAATATTGTATCCTCTTGGCTTCCTTCTTTTAGAGACCAACAGTAATAAAGTACTTTAATCCAGACCTCTCCTTTTTATGTCACATGAAGGCAGAAGCCATTCTTCCAATGACTTCAATATTACATTAATACCATTTTTTTGTTATATTATTAAAGTAAAAGTAGAAGATATCATCAAATAATGGTTCATCATTTGGGAGTGTGCTCATGATGCCTTTTTAGGAATTTTTAAGTCACATATTTTCAAAGTGCATGCAATCCTTCTTATTTTATATTTGGAGAAGTCTGCTCCCAAAGACACCTTGATAACCAGTTTTAAATATAAACATAATTACTCAATATTTTTAGACATTACATTGGCATGTAGACTTTGAGACATTTTTCAAATGTATTTCCAGAGGCTCCTGGGACACCAGTTACCAGGGCAACCCCTGAGGTTACACGAGCTACTGTAAATTACAGAAGTTTCAAGAGACTCCAATTTATGTTAAAATTGCATGTACCATGCATGACTGCAACCCAGTGCACTGCATCGAACCCATGCAGCTGCTGCAGCGCTACAAGACAGCCCAAGTCCAAAAGCATGCTTCAGAGAGCACCTCTTCCATCTTTTACAACTCCCTCCCAACTCCAGCAACGCTCCTAACCCAGCTCACACAAATCCTGATGCTCTCCTTCGCTTGCACGGCTTGCAGGACAGCCAAGAGCCAGCACGTGCTGCAGCTCCTTCAGAACAACACCTGGGCTGAAGGACTGGCAATGCAGACCTGGCACCTGCTCAGTAATGCTAAAAGAACAGATAGTGGCTGCACTTTCCCCAAGTTATTGCCGTGAAAAAGAAATACTGCTTCTTTTGGCTTTTTTTTTTTTCCCCAGCTAAGTAAGGAGATCTGTCTGGCTCTCTGGATCATTAGAGGGAAAACACATTATATGGCAAACATATTGTCTGAGCACTTCAGACAGGAAGCACATACAAAAGATCTGTCTCCTGCTAGCTTTATAAAAACCAGATATCTTTTCTAGAAGAGAAAAGACTACAGACTTGGAGAAAGCACAGTAAAACCTGGGTGTTTTCTCATTTATCAAAAATGTTTCCATTCACATACAAGTAAGTCATGCTGCCACACAGAACTTTCTAATTTTTTTACTTTACTAAAGCCACTCTTACATTTGAAACTAATTTTCACTATTCTCTGAAAGAATCACAGCTTTCTGTTTAGTTTAGTTATAAACCTTTTGCTACAATTTTTAATCAGCAGTAGAAGAGTATCTGCTCTTTTTTACGTCCTGTTTTTGGAAGGCAACTAGACAAGCCAGCCTATAGTATAAAAAAAAAAAATCTCATTTGTAGAAGATGCCATCAGTCAGTAAAAAAGCCAGTGGACTTCTGTTATCTATAGATTCTTTCAACAAAACACATTCAGATGATCAGTCAGAGTTTTGGCATCATCCTCCAAGCTCAGGACTCCAGACAGAATAAAGCACAGTTCTGAACCACTTTCAAAATAGCTGACCCTATTCCTCTTCAGCACAGTGGTAACAGAGGAAAAACTGATCCTCACACTCTCTAAACCTGATATTAAGAAAAAAAAAGGCAAACCAACAACCAAACTCCACAATATATTAAGGATTAAAAACCAACATAAAAATTTTGAAGATTCTCAGAATTTTTTCACTCATTGCAAAAAGTAATATGCTTTTTAAAAGTAAAAAAAAAAGACAACAAACATACATTCTTATACATTTTATTTTCAATATTAAAATAATGTCTTACATACATCTTATTTTCTAGAGTTAAAAACACTTCACACAAAAGGTTCAAATTTCTGAGAAAGGACCTGTTTTTCAGCGGAACCAAGCCATGGTTCCCAAGCACTGCACATCACGTGCCCTAATAAATGAATGTACAAGTGTAATGAAACAGCAATGATTCTACCTGGGAGGGGAGAGAAATTCAGGGGATACTGGGTGTGTACATATAAACACAAGTAAATACAAAAAGCCAAACAGAATGGGGAAACAGCCATCTTCCAGTCTGATATAGTTACTACTTGGAAAAGAAGCACAAGGCCTTGCATTCCACTGAATTTTGCTACCTGTGCTACACATATTCTGTCCTATGTGCTTTGACTGAATCAGAATGTTTGTATATCATTTGCCATATGCAGAAGTGCCCCAATTTCAGAGCAACAAGCTTTCAAAACTTAATCAAACAACACGCTTCAACCTGATTTTTCAGTGCTTTACAATTAGTAAGAATTATCCAGATCCATAAATTACAGGGGAGTGCATTCAATAAATTATATAGATAAGCACTGGAAAAAAATTGTTTACAAGATTTTCTAGAAACAATGTGCTTTCCTTCCAATGAAAAATGTTATTTGAATTACAAGGTTCACCCACAACATCTGAGGCCCAAATGATGCATAAAATATTGCACGCACTATGTAAGTGGGAAAGAGAAAACAATAGCTGGTATTCATTCTGAAAGCTCAGTGAAATGTACCAAAAAGGAATGAAAATGAAAACAGAATTATAAATGTTTATTTAGATTGGTCTCCAACTATTACCCAAACATATTCTCTACATCTTTACATCTGCACAGTACATTCTCTACATTTTATAACAATGAAAATATGTAATATTGTTCTCAGGAATAAGAATCAGAAAACTTTTCCAGGCATTTCCTTACTTCTAAATACACAGTCAAGTGGTCATACCTATAGATTGGAAGCAGAAGCTCCTTTGTTGTTGCAAAAAGTGACATTCTCAACATTCTCTAAGTCCTGAAACTCCCCCCACCCTGAGAGTGCTAGCCTTTCACAATTCAATGCAAATATTTTAAGACATATTCAATTACTATCAAGTGAATTAGTCACAAAGGAATGTCCTGTACTTTTTGTTTTGTTTTGTTTTTTTTAACAAATGTTTTGAAGGGTATTAGCTACATATTCTGACTGGAAAGAGGGAAGACTATTTTGATCCATGTACTTCTGAATCACAATTGTTTTCTAATCTCCTCTAGAAACATCCGCACTTAGAAAGCCATAGCACATACACAAACACATACATAAGGGACTGATCTGGAACTTCTGTGATACAGGTAACTTTTGAATTCTTTATGTCTCCTTGGGTAACACATGACTACTTAGGTTTAACCTGAAAGGACTTTGTGTGTAAAAACAGGCAAAAACTACAAACTTAGAGATGACTAAAAAATAAGTTTATCCAGTTCAGACAAAGCAGACAATGCCACTGAATGAAGATCATGTCTGCTCTGCAACCCATCCTTGCAACTGATTCTAAATCTGTAAAGTCAACATCCACAAATCAGCAGAAACTGCAGGGGAGTAGGAAACATTTCCTTTTATAAGAATGACTATATGTGAAAAAAATTACCTCTTATAAGGCAAAAAAAATAAAGGTTGTACTTCTAATCAAATATACTACCACATTTTTTTGTATGGATCAAACAATGGTCTCTTCCCCTCTTCTTATTACATGTATTATTTGTCTTCAGCTGAATTTCTTAATTAAGTGCTAGTGATTTGCAAAATGAAGCCAGACCTGAGGTCTTCTAGGAGTTACTGAAAAGCACAGGAAACAATGCTATAAAAAAATTCCAGGCAAAAACTGAAAAAATTAAATAGAAATTAGAAAGCAATAGAAAAAATTTGTAATGCTATTTTGATATTAATTCTCTGTTCCAAAATTGATGACCCTGTCTCTAATTTCCCCAAGTGAAACTTTCTCAGCTGAGGCACTCTCTAACTACTACCTGCAGAAGAACAACCAGATTTCCCCTTATTGACCTGCTTTTAAACCAAATGTTAAAATCAAGTATCTGGTTTTGCAGTGCAGTGCAACCAAGCAGAATTTGACTTAACAGCCTTAAAATCAGAACTTAAAATTAGAACAGCCTTACATGAGAACTAGCTTGTTCTGGACATTTTTAGAACATAACTGGTGATCCTATTGTTCAGAGAGTCCATGGACTTCCTTATATAACTTTGTAGGAAATTTATTCTAGTGTGTACAAGTTTTAGTTCATGTGTGGGTTCTTTTCCTTTGCAGACACTACAAAAATGTTCATAGCATGCATTCCAACAACAATAATCATGATAGAGAAAGTCAAAATTACTCATAATTTCCTAAATATGGTACTGTGTGTTTTGTGAAATTCCACAATTCTGTACTTTTCAGTATTGTAAACCAATTGATCCTAGGCAGCTAAAAAGACAAGAAAAGGTGAAACCAATTTTGTATTAATCCAGTGATAAAGTCAGAAAGCAAATCCTTTTGTTAACAGCAAAAATGTGTTTTTCCATCTGATAATGCTACTTTAGATTGCCAGAAAGATTACCACCCATTTTGCAAAAATTAGCAAGTGTTTTCCATTTAGAATTATTTGCCAAGTCCTCAACCACAAGATCCTCCAACTACTGCTCATAAGGCCATTGACTATACCACAAACATTAATTAATCAACCACTGCAATAAAAAAAGTAAAAGAAAAAAATCAACCCACATACACACACACAGAAGAAAAGCTCTTGAAACATGCATTTTAATTTTATAGGCTTACAAAACATATTTACTAAAATTAGCTTGATAAAGCACTGGGCCAAAAAGAGTTTAAGTACAGTTTATTCTCTTTCCTGCTGCAGCTGTTTTAAGAATAATTAAAAAGCTCCCCTGCCCCCTTCCCCCTTCCAGGCTGTAGGGTTCAAATGACAGAGTAAGCTGGCATCAGGAGTTAAGAGAGGATGGAGCAGATTGAAGAAATGCAAAATGTATTCAACTAGGAAGCTTCTTCAGCCATGCTACAGTTACAAACTACAGTACATGAAAAAATTATATAGCATGAGTAGTACCAGAGTTACATTATGATCACCTATCAATAGCAAAAAGTTTCCCTAAAAAGAGAGCAAATTCCTACAGAAGTATGTCAGGCAGGAAATTTATGACACACTGACAACTGAAGCACAAGAGAAGTCACATAAGGTCTTGACATTCTTCCAAAGAAAGGGATTTTTTATCCTTATTGATGCAATTAAGTTTCTTCCTTCAGACGCAGGTACGTCTATATTTTGAACTAACTTTCTCTAAGAACACACAGATCACCAATAAATACTTTAAATGTTCACCCAGCCGTCTCTCTTCTCCTCTTGAAGTCCCCTACTAAGAGCTTTTAAATGTATTAGCCTATGTCAAAGAAATCTGAAAAAGGAATAGATATCTCAAGAAAAACAGGTATCTCAACATTATTTTATTGCAGTGGTTTTCCTAGAAGTTGGTGTGAGAAAGAGGGAGAAAAAGTGGGCAAAATTAAGATGCTCATGAAAAGCCATCACCCAGCTGGACAATCTATAGGTACCTATACAGCTGCCTCTTCAAGAATGGGGCTTAACATGAGAACTTCACCACCGTGGTCAGAAGGTTCTTCGTTTCCTGAAGATGTCTATTAAACTTTATAATTATTCATGTAAAGCCTCATTTCTTCAACTAACAGTAAAACATCTTGTGCTCCTAAACAGAAATATGTGCAAGTACTCAGGAATGTCAAGATCTGCACTGAATCAGATGTCTTAGACTCAGAATTTCAAACAAAAGCATATCCTGCACTCATCTTCAGCTTCTTCAGACAGCAAAACTGCAGCTTCAAGAAATACAAACCTGTGTTTTAACTAAAAAACTGTTTCATTAACACTGACTTCCAACAGCCAAGCTTCTTTTGCTGTAGACAAGGGCTCAGACACTCTACTCAAGGAGATTTTACATAGTCTACCACTACTGGTAAACAGCCTACAGCTGGATTTAAGACCTTAAGGTCTTGGTATACACAGTTAATCCACTCTGAAACTTGAGTAGTTGCAGCAGATGGTAATCAGAAATCTCCCATCAGCCCCAGAATACCCTCATGGTATACCATCCTATAAATAAAGCACACCCCTGTCCCCAGGGCTGTACAACTGATTATGGAACATCAGAAGTTTCTTTGGATTATAGAATGCTCAGAAAGATATGATGCTGCCAAGGCTTACATCTTGTATTTTTGGAGTGAAGTATTTTTATGACAGAGTTAATGCGGTTTAGAAAAATGTCTGTTTCATTTGTATCTTATGCAGTTGCAATTTTACACTAGAATTTCTTAATGTACTAATAAAGTTTTTAAAGCATCTTTTGTCTTACTACTGCTATTATGGGCATATTTTGAGTTTTACAGAATTGCAGTCAGCTAAGAATAAAAATAATGAAAACTGATGACCTGATTTGGTTTGCAGAATAAATTAGCTCTAGCCTTTTAAAAGCTAGTGCTACTTATTCAAAGCAGAAAATGGTATATCTGAGGTTTGATCACTGTTGGTAGGTAATGAGATATATTAAAAATGAGACATCTTCAAGAACAATTCAGCCCGAGTCCCTTAAAGAATCCTGACTTCAGTCTCAGTCAGGGGAATAGAGAGTAGGGGCTGAATATAAGCTGACTCCAAACATAACAACAGTCATTACGCTGACTACAGCTTTTACATGTTTTCTATTAATTTCTATCTCTTCCCGTGCACATATAAATGTACAGAAATCTTACATGTATCCAGTGCTTCTAAAAAATAGGACCTGAACCAAACATCACACCACTTTGAAATGCTCTTTCAACTCAGCTTTCCAAAAATCAAAAAGCAATATTTATTTCTTCCCTTTAAATATTATTTACCAATGAGAACATCGTGTTCTGAAAATGTACCAAAATAGTTATTTTCAATTTCTTCCTGAATGTGGCCAATTCAACAGTTGTTGTTACCTCTTCTTGCAACAAGTTGCAAGTTCAGGGTTTTCCTTGGCTGTATGGTCAAAATGAAACTTTATTTTCATCTACACTTACATGAGGTTATAGAAGTTCACCATTTAAGAACCCCATCAGTATCAAGATTTCTTGTTGGCCAGGAACCTTATTACTTGAAATGTAAAATAATGCAGACTCATCTTTTGGTATATAATTATATCCGCAAAAGAATTAGGCAATCCAGTCCAACAAGATTTGAGTGTTGCAGCAGAATGTAATTTCTACCAGGACAACCATGTGAAATGCTTCAGGGTATCTCTGAAAGACTTTAGAACCCAGTGAACCCTAATATGACACCTTTAACTTCCACGCATTTTATAGCAATTTTAATAACATTTACATGAGCAATTAATTTACATCATGTTTCTAAGAGATCTCTTCTCTCAACACATATTTGTCTATACAGAACGTCAACAGATTTAGCTACTATGAAAGTTCTGATTGCATCAGCAGCACAGTCAAGTACCCATTGATTAATTTAAGTAATTGAAGTAATAATATTTATTAAGCAATCAGTATTTCACACGCTTCACTTTCAGTATTACATCTATTTATACTAACACAAGTGTTGCAGACACATTCAATGCATGAAAACAATTACATGTTTTTTTCTAATTATATAGATCATAATGATCTGATAAACAAAAAATTATTTTGTATCAAAGATTATACAAGTCTTTCAGATATTGGGGCGATTCAGACAACTTCCAATGCCAAATGTGGAATTGCTCTGGCTGGGAGGGAAAGAAATTCCTTCCTGTGACCACTGACAATCAAACACAACAAAAAAAAATCCTCCTGCTTCTCAATAAAGCAGTGAGGAACGTGCCTGAGCTCTGCGTTTACGAAGTATATGTCACAATATATGATATAATAAGTATATGCCACATTTATGATATAAATTATTAGGTGTACCCCAGTATACCTTAAAATGTCAACACCAGTCACAAAACAGTTTGCAAGTTCTTATTTTTAATGAAGCTATTTCAACACCTGTATTGATTTGAAAGTTTTCTATCACAGGCCTTAATAACAATGGGCAATACTGATTTATATTTGTTCATTATACCTGGAAACCTGAAAGTCAATAAGCGAAACCTTACCCATTTTTCTGTCATCACATTGTATATAACCTTGCCAAATTCAAGCTCTTATTACTATTAGCTTGTGATCTGTAACACTAGCATTCTCTACCCACAAAGTCCTCAGTGAAAGGACATTCTATATGAACAGCACCAGTAGCTTTCAAAACACTGCACTGTCCACTGTCTCACTTGAACTTCTGTTTAAACCACATATACACTGAAATAAATACCAGGAAACTGTGATGTCAGTAGGGCCAATATAAATATTTTTAAGCTTTACTAAACTATAAGATCTGGATAGTGTACTTAGGTGTACATGTCACAAAAACAGGCTGCTAATGTCAGTGCTGCACTCTACATCTATCATTATTTACAACTGGTAGAAGCTGCTGCTTTGTAATTAACTAACTTGTGTTAGTTACATACTCGCATTCCTAGCTACCATGCCATAAAATCTAAGCAAACACTAACAGCTACTGCAAGCATACTAACTACAGAATTATCCCAGGAAATCTATTCTGCTCTTGGGTGAGAGATTACAAACGTTTGCACACATTTCACTAATTCCTAAAGGCCAGCAGTAGGAAGAGACATAACCTCTATACTGACCTCCAAAGTTTGAACAGAAGTGGATGCAAAACTTTGTCAGTTAAACAATTACTAGGGTATGCTGTGATAGTGCCCAGAGGCACAGTTAGGAAAGGCACCTGAATATAGTTATTAGACACCACCAGTTTCAGAATTTACAGAAATAAATCGAGAGTCCGTAAGTTTTGCTCTGCAGTCTGTAAACTGCTAAACAACAAGGCTGACTGTGTCATTTAAAGATCAAGAATTTTTTCATACACTGAGCAACCAGATCCTTCAGTGTTAAATCATGTACAGGTATACTGCCTTCCACTGCATGCAGGGCAGGGCACGCAGAAGGAACAGCACAGAGGGAGTAAGACAGCATTTGCAATTAGCAAGATAAGAGGCCTTGAGGGTATCCCACTGGGATAAAACTGAAGGATGTAGGATAAAATGGGTAGGAACTAAAAAAAGTACAAACAAAACGAAAATGATGCATAGAGAAACGAGAGAAATAACAAGGTATTGTATCACTATAAAAAGCAGTATAATGAGGGCAACCAGAAGAAAACAAGCAGCACTGGCCAAGAAGAAGGCAAAAGCCACATTATTTCTGTGTGGTTTTTGTTTGATTGATTTTAAGAAATTAAGACTGGGTTTTGTGCCAGTTGATGAAGATTGGCAAGTTCTGCTTGGCCCGCAAGATCATGGCACTCAAGGAAGAGGCAAAGGCAGCCTGAAGAAGCCTCACAAGGACAAGGGGGTAAGGAAGAAAGGAAGTGGTGACTTGTGAGCAATGTTTCACATGGTCACTAACCTATCACCTTTGGGCCACTTTTCACTGAAAAACGTTGCAGCAGTGAATGAAACTCAATCCTAAGAAACCATGTCCACAGGACAGAGATTACAGTCCTTCTCCAGCACACAAGTCCCTTGCAAGGTAAATGCACGTGCCTCAGAATGGTGTTGTGCAGGCACATTTAGACATGACAATACAGAACTATTTCCATTCTTACTCCTTGGAATAAGGATATTAACTATTTTTAATAGCATTTAAAAACATTATCATTAATAATCAGTAGTTTTAAACTACTATCTGCATCTTAACTGAGTAAGTCTCCATCTAAGGATTCCTTTCTGACTCCTTTCAAAAGGTGTATTTATACTGTGACCAAGATCAGATAATATTAGGCAGACCAAATCAGGCTGCTGTGGCTTGCTACTGTCTCTGCAGGAGTAAAAACCTTTATACAAAAAATTCTCAAAGTGGTCATTCCATTTGTGCATTTCTGCAATCTTTCTGCCTTTATTAATTATATCCAAGCAACCTAAGAATCAACTATCTATTTTCAAGCTTGCATGATTTTGCTATTATTTTACTGTGTTTTAACATACTGCTCCTTGTCTAAATACTACAAGCAGTCTGATAAAAGTTGAAAAAAAATGGAAAAGTTATATTTTTAATTTCAGGTATCTTCAAACTATATACTCCTGCAATTTAGAGAAATGGTTTTGCTCATGCAATTTTTTTTAAACAAAGTACTGAAGCTTATCTGCAATTTTCTCATTGTTTCTGACTACAAGTCAAAAAAAACAGTGCTGTTCAGCTGACCTCAAAATCTAGAGAAAGTTTCCTTCCACAGCTAAGCTTAATGAATAAGGTGGGGCCAGCTACTCACAGTCACACCTTGGGAGGCAATGCAGAAAAGTGTGATGATTATTTCATTGTTTAAAATTAGCAAATTACCTTTCAGGTCAGATCTTATTTTCAGAACAACATGAGCAAAAATTCTCATACACCACACCAGAAGTTAATTTTTTGCTTTTATTGGTATGACCCTTGCACCAATATGTTTAACACTGATCCATATAACAGCTGCTTACTTTTGCTTTAGTGAGTGCAAAGTGCAATATAAGTAAGATTTGTCTTCATTTCAGCACTCCACCAAAAAAAATGCAGCTGGCTGTGTAACATGCAACATCTCACAAATCCTTTCTACCTTCATCTATTAAATGTTACCTTTTCCTATCTTTAAGCTTCCAAGCATTTTTTAAAAACCAACACTATTTTATACTTCAAGGACTAAGAACATAGTAACACATGTAAGGATTAGAATCCAGAAGAAATATTAGATCCTGCAAAGTGCTTTTTCCCTCCACTGCTGTTCTCTAACTTCTAAATGGATGCTAATTAAGAACCATGCTCTTCCCACATTGCCTTTATCTTTGGCAAGTTTTATATGTTAAATTACAACAACTAAGGAGTGAGTGTAAAAATGCCAAGGAAATACATGATAAAAATACCAAATTCAAACTATTGTTTTTAACAGAGTAATGTCCTTGGTTCCAGCATTAACAATACTGCTCTGTTCCCAAATCTTAAAACAAGAGCAGTTTCTCACTCCAGTTTGAAGATACCAAGTTTCATAGAACCCACATGCCTTAGTAGGACGAATGAACTTTTCCTAACAATGCACAAACAAAAAACCCAACTAGCTGTCATTTCAGCAACAGTTTATCAAAACTTGTTTGATAGCTCAGCACTCCTCCCTCTGCAGCTTCTGTATGGTGTGAATGAAACAGTCTGCATCTCACGCTCTGTCCTTCTACCACCACTGCAGCGAGAAAGAAAACTGGCCAGAGGACAAATCCAACACTGTCTTGGCACTGCTTTCTCCTGCTTCTAGTATTATTACTGTGCTGCTTTTTAACCTTTCCTCCCCAGTGTTTCAGACAGACCATTCACAGATGTTTTTGGCGGTGACAGGCTCAGACGCCAAGCTCGGGAATGCACTTTTCCATCGGCAACAGTTCAGTCCACGGCTGCCTCTCAAGCCTCCCATGACCTGTTTGCTTGCCTGTTCAGCACAGTCAGAGCACTGCACAGCAAACCAAAGTGCAAGATCAGGCAAAAGGGCTTTCCCATTCCTCCATTTGTGTTGCACAAAAGCACAGGAAGAGCCTGAGATGCTAAGGGCACTCACACACTGAGCTCTGTAACAGTTTTGTTAAATATTCAAAGAAACATTAAGCAGAGAGTGTACAATATGCATTCACACGTCAACCAAAGAGCACTTTGGCTGGCAATATTCTGATGGCTACAGAAAGCAGCAGTAGATGCATGTCAATTCAATTAATTCTAATTTAGCACTTGGTGTATCTCTTACTTAATTCAAAACCATTCATGTATAAAATTGCACCTATTTGTGCCAATGTAGTTAAGTTACAGGAAAAGATTTCAAGTCAAGCTTTGCATTTGCTCAAAGCATGTAATACTTTTATAAAACCCATAAAGACTGAAGAATAACTAATAGAATCAGAAATCATTAGTTGTTTTTACACAAAGATGGTAACTTTCAGTTTTAACTACAGGTTATACTAAGTCAACCATCTAAACCAAACTTTTATGCAAACTAAAATACACAAGGGCATTCAGTACCAGTCAACTTAAGGTCCTGTTGTAAATATCTACACACAGAAAAAGAAGAATAGGAGATACAAAATCCAGGACCTATCTCTCTAACTCCAGTTAAGTTGTATAATAATAATAGAGGATATAAATCAGCCTGAACAATGGAACAATAACTATGATTATTTCTCTACAGTTTCTGTGTAACAGTTTCTATGTAAAAGATAAGCTTACTTTCCCCAAATATAAGTACTTTAGATTACAAGCTACCACCACTTCCTCTTTGAATTCAGGACAATTTTTCATAGTTCAATTGTTTTACAATGTTATTAACATGTATCTTATCAGACTCTTTGATCTACCTACATGCCCAAAAACTGACATACGATTTCTGAAGTTATAAGGAAGTTTGATGCATTGGACAGATTGTGAAATGAAATGTACACTTGATCAAAGTCTTCCCTTGTTATGACTATTAAAATTAGTACCTTGACAATCTATGCAGATTTTAGCTCTCTGGCACTGAAAGGAGTGAAACCATACCCCTTTCCAAATGACCAACATCTGTCTTTTCTTTCTTGCTAAGGCTGAAAATACATGACAAACTGAAGGTTTTTTTTATGAATGCCACCCTCCTCAACTGGCAAAATGACAGGAAGATGCATCTATGACTGTAGAAGAGACAGAAAATGGTATTAGCAGCAGCCAGGGAAGTTTGAAGATAGAGCAGCTATAAAGCCAGGCTTGATGGCTGCACACTGTGCCAGCTTTGCAATGATTCAATCTCTGTGACAGATTGAGTCAAAATTTTCAATTAATGTATGTAATATTTAAAAAATTAAGTACTCTGAGGAGCTGTTGAGCATGTAAATGCAATCACTTTTCAAAGCCACGGTAGCCATACAAAGGTTTCTGATCACAAATCCATCACACTCCTTACATTCATCAATATCAAACCACCAGAAGATATTTATTTAACAAACATCAGTGTACCAAATTGAAATAGGCAGACAAACTCCAGCCCATACAACGATGTATTTATTTTAGAGACTTGTTTTACTCCGATGATTCTATCCTGGCACATGGGAAACCCATGGTCTGGCTGACAGAGGTAATTTGATTCACAGCCTGTCTGGAGCTGTGTTTTGAACTTGTGTTTAAAAGGCTGTGGATAAGACCAATGCTTTGGCTGCTGCTGGATAGTGCTCACACAGTGTTAGGGCTCCTTTTTCACCCCCTCATTCTGGACCCATTCCACAAAATAGGCTAGGGGTGGACAAGAAGCTGGGAGGGAAAAGAGCCAGAAGAAATGACCTGAGCTGGTCAAAGGGATATCACACACTGTATAACCTCATGCTCAGCCACAAAACTCAGGTAGCAGAAAGGAAGGGTCTGACTGCTGAGAGCCACCAAGATGCTTGTGGGAGGTAGAAAGTCATTTCCTTTGCATCAGTTGTTTTTCTTCCCTCTTTTTTTCACTTGTTACACTGTCTTTATCTTAAACCAGCAGGTTTTTTGCCTTTGTAGCTATGGGACAGGCTGGCAAGTAAGCAACCCTGTGGGTGTTTGGCTGCCCTCCAAGGTCAACCAATCCCCTACACATGGTAAGTTTAAGATCCTTTCCAACCCTGTCTTCTGCTAAAAGGATCATCTCTGGCATCTTCTTGGGATGAATAACACTCTCCTCTTGTATTTAAAATAGCAATATATAGAGGAAAGAAAAACAAGAAAAAACAGCCAAGAAAAATGCTGCAAAGAAATAACAAAATGGGTAAGTATCTGACTAAGAAAACTTACCAAGTCCATTTCTTCAATTTCTTCTCATTACTTTGATACGAAACCTTTATACACTTCTTTAAGTCAGGGAAATATTTTTTAAATCTTTAAGTTAGACGGAGTCATTTTACCACATCATTCAACAGCTGTGTTGCCAAAGCACTTCGATTTTTTTTTTCTCAGTATCACAGAAATTACCATTTGTTTAACCAGTCACAGTCCATATTGCTTTTTCTAGATCTGACTTCCAATTTATCTCTGGTTTCTAGTACTCTAGACAGAACATGTGTCCAACAATCTTCTGATGAACTATCCATTCTCTGTATTGCCCTTGGGAGAAAAGGGAGGTTTCTCCCAAAGTTTTTGACATAGACTGGAGTTCAAAGTATCCAACTAGTATCAAAAGTAACAAAAAAATTCTTACTTAAAAACAGAACTATAACTCCTAAGAATCCTCCAGGCAGAAACTGTCATTATAAGCAACCAGATTCACAAGGTCATCTTCCTTACAATTCCGGGGTTTGTGTTTAATTCTATGTTTTAACTTAGATTTACAGTTAAAAATAAAAAATACCGGTTTTAAAAAAAGCACTAAAATACTATAAATAGTTTTTAATCTCTTCTTTTGTTCAATCAATAATAAATACATGGCAGCAATAGAGCCTGAATCCTTATCAGTGGAAGAAAACGTCTCTTGCAGCTTCAATTTTTAGGGATGAACTGTCACCTCTGCAGAATATTCTTTGGTTCCAAATAATTCAGTGACCTGCTAAGGACCCTTCAGATCAACTGGATTTTATCAATTCCCATCAGTATATTACTAAACACTATGGACAACCACCAAAGAATTTTCTGCTCATTTTCCTCTCTCATACACACATTTCCCACTTCTGCTGAGCATGAAGGAATAATTTCAGTACCCACCATGAAATTGCCACAGGTATCTTAAGTTCAATGCAAGAACTTTGTTAATGGCTTCAAGCAGCAAGCAATTTCTGTTAACAAAAGGCCAGCTTGAACTCCTTAAAAAAGAGAAAAAGGCATCAAGAATGAAGAAAATAACTTGCCTCTCTCCCACACACAGACGCCATCAAATCATTACAATCATTTTCAGAGCTGAGAAGGGCTTTTTTCTTTTATGGGTGAAAGAGGTGAATAGAAGGAGAGGAGAATAAGTAATATACTATCTCCTGAGAGAGGCTAATTCTGGGAAGAATAATTCCAAGTAGATTTGCTGAAATTGGAAAAAAAAGAATAAGCACATGCTAGAAGAAGACTTCCTCTAAACCAAAAAATAACAGTGTCAGTGATTTAATTCAATACTTTCCTGTGACCTTTTAAATTTTCATACCTGAGAAAAGCTGTGAAGGATTCAATAGCTCACAGTTTATGAATCCTTTGTGGAATAACCACACTAACACTATATACTCAAATAAGAGGATAGAAGGTGACTACACTTCAATAGAGACAGAGGAGAAAACAGAACAGAAACATTCAAATAATGCAGACAAACAAGAAGGAAAAACAGGAATGCCAAACCTTAAACGAGGATGTTGATGTGACAGATGTTTCACATACTCCAGGTAATGAAGATTATCACTGGGAAATTATTGCCAGCACAAAAGTTCATCAAGTCAAAATAAGCTGTTAGTGTAGAGGGTTCTGCTGTCCATGAAAGGTGCCTTACCTTAGTTAAATCAGATAAACTAACTCTATCAAAACATATCACAAGATCCCTGCACATTGAGATCCCAAGTGGGACCAATCTACTCTCACATACTGAGGAAAAAGAGGCTGAGGGACACAGCACATTATCAATAAAAGACTTCCATTCTTTCCAAGTGGACGGGACAGCTGTTATCTTTCAAATAAAATGCCAAAGTCTTAAGAAATCTTTCAATCTATACATCATACCTGACTACTTTATAGGAGAGCAAACATGACATCAGAATACAGAGTAAAACAAAGAACAATAAGGAATGATTTCTCACCATCTCAACCTACAAAGAGAATAAAGACACATCAAATGAAATTAGCAGGTGGCAGATTCAAAATAAAGAAGAGTGGGTACCTTTTCCTCACCAGCATATCCAAGATACAAAACTCTAAGCCACAGGTTGTGCTACAGATGCCAAAGTGTACAAGGTTCAAAAAGAAACTGGGAAAAAATAATGGGAGCAAAACCTACCCTTTAAATGTAGATACTAAATATGAGAACACCACCACTGACTCTGAGAACCCTTGAGCAACAGGTTAGTGAAAACTACCAGGTCAATATTGAGGGATAATGACACAGATTGGTTCATCACTGCACTTCTGCCTGCAAAAAGCAGGGCAGGGGGGAGCAATGAACTTTAGCACTGACAAGTCAAAGCACTTCACTGCCTGTCTCCTCCTCTGTGCACACTGAGGCTTCTGAGACAACAGGGGCTGCTGTCCTTGCTTCCACATAGGGCCGAGCCTGAGAGGCTGTTACAGCACCTGGGCACTCCCTGAGGCCTCTCACCCTCTGCACAGGTGCTGCACAGCTGGATGCTGCAGCTCTCACCCAGCATCCCTGTGCCAGCAGCCTTGGCTGCACTCACAGCTCCAGGACCAAGCAGCCCAGGAGGCAAAGGCAGCAGTGATGGATGGCTGCACTGGCCCCAGCGTGACCATACTCTCCAGGTGTATATCCTCTATATCCTTCCCACTGGGAAGCAGCTGGTGATACTGTGATACTTTGTCACCTCGTCCTCCCCAGTGCTGGCATCCAGCCAGCGCTTGTGGATCGGGGACAGTGAAGCCCGGACATTCAGCACTCAGTTATCTTTCTCGGGAATTAAGAGCTCAGCCTTTACCAAACCACACAACTGCATTCCCTGTACTCTTCTGAGCAGAGTTTCCCCATCTAGTATCTATTTAGTGGGCACACAGTTTATTCTGTCTTCTTGCTTATCCTTTGCCTGGACAATCTTCAGCTTTGCCTTCCTTGCATCCTTCTCAGAGCCCACATTCAAGCACTCTTCTGCAGGCCCACTGCAGGCAGGATGATGGCTAGATGTAAAAAGGCCATTCTTAACAGAAGACTTCACACAGTTTATGAAAATATGTGCATTTAGGAATTGTTTATTTGTGTGTTTGACTTTAATTTATATTCCAGTTTTTAAGTCTCTGATCCATTTCAGGCTATGGAGATTGCTGCACTGACACACCAATGAGGAGAGCAGCTCATGACTACCAGTTTAGGAGCTTCCAAAATCCACCTTTTGTTTTCCAAGAGTAACACAGTCTAGATAGAAGCCTTTTACTGGGGAACCTGCATAGAGAGCCATTGCAACAAATCATGGCAACAATCCTACTGCCACCTTTGTGGCTGGCCCCAGGAGGGATACATAACCACAGCATGGCTTACAATGGAAGGGACCTTAGAGATCATCTAGTTCCAATCCTCCCTTTCCCCATTATGGGCAGGGATCCCACACTCTAGACAAGGTTGCTCAAAGACCCATCCAGACTGGCCTTGAACTTTTCTGGGGATGGGGCACCCACAACTTCTCTGGGCAACCCATTCTAGTGCCTCACGACTCCCAGAATAAAGAATTTCTTCCTAGCATCTAATCTACATCTCTTCTCTTTTAGTTTAAAACCATTCCCCCTTGTAGCTCAAGGGTAGTTTTGAGATATTTTCCGTTTCCTTTATCCTTGGCTGTTTGAAAGTGTAAAGGAAAATGAAATGTTAAAGAACATAAGTACAAAAGATGTGAAATTTCAGTATTCTGTAACTTTCTCTTTTTTCTTTAAATAAGCACTCTCCCTTAAGACTGTGATCTGCTTTGTTGCAAGGGTTTTTAACAATACAAACTTATTGGAACAGCAAACTGGTATCACAATGGACCAGATGCTGTTCGACCCATTAGGAACACCACAGCAATACAATATTCTCTTCCCATGGACTTAATAACCTCCAACCCATGAAATAAACCCCAAAAGTAACTATTTCTAACTAAGTCTCAAATTAAGTAAGGAATAATTTAAATATCTCTGCTTTTAAGCTTATATTGACAATTTTAAATGCAAGTGGAATTCTGTTTTATTCCCACATCTAGCTCTTCCAATGAACCCTATGAACCAGGAATAAATATAATGAAAACGACAATCCTGATTCACTCATATTAAACTGAGTATTTTGTCTTCCTGATAAATTCATCTTCCCCTTTAGATATATATAAATATATATCCACCAAACTAAAACTAGTCTATTCAATCACTGCTGCACATAGAACTAAAAAGAATAAGCTTACAAGTTTGACCCAAGAAAATAACACCACTTTATGCAATTACCTTTAAAGAAAAAAAGAAAATGTTTCCAAAACATGGAGTGATACACAGTAAATATTACAGGCTACAAAATCAAGAACCACATATAATAAAACAATGCTATAGTAGAGAAAAATGAAATTATTCTATTCTTTTTGTTGTTCTTAGCTACCAACACAGGTCAACTACTAGAACTCACATAACACTCAGCTGAGGCAAGAGACCTCTCAGTCTCACACAAACAAAAAAACCCAAAAACAGAAAACCCCAAAATCACAAAAAAAAACAGAAGCGTAACATGGACAGAATCAAAAGTGAAGGATTTACATTATGCCACCTCTAAAGTCAGCTTTCTGCATCATTTGCTTATTTCCTCTATTTGGAAAATTGCCACATTTCTTTCCAAAGCATTTGTTAGGAAAGATTTTCTTAATGACACTTCTGCCCCTTACATAGATTTCTGAGATCTTGTTTCTCTGTGATATACAAGTGAAAAACAAATGTCTCAGACCTGATAAGCTTTGCAATAGCTGAAGGAAAACAGGTTATCACAGCTAAGTATAACAAGTATCTTCAGTAAAGAATGCCAAAATAATTTGGGCAAGGAACTGGAGAAAAGCTGCCTGGAGACTGAAATTTTTCAAGTTACAGCTTAAAATGTGGGGTTTGTGTTTTGGGGGGAGGGAGGGGGTGGTTCTAAATTTTTACATGTAAGCAAAACAGTGTTATAAAATTTTAGCAGGTGCCACCTTCTCCCAGTCATCTATTGTGAACACTGAAAGAAAAAGTATAATGTGAAATAAGTACATTTTTCAGTAATAGTTTGGTTCAAAGTCTCCTAGAGTTTTAGTACATTTCTTATTGTGTTTCACAGTAACAAATTACATTAAAACAAAGGTCTCCCGGAGGCAAGAAGAAATGGCTTTTCATTGCTTATTTAAAACAAGTAATGGGTTTGGCAAGCTACAAAGACAACAGAGATGGAAATGAAGTTTTAAGCAGAAATGGAGTTTTAAGCACAATTTCTGCCTCACAGAACTGCAGCTAATGTAAGGCACAGAATGACCACAGACACAGTGAAGAGAGTTCTCCTGTATCATTTGAACACAGCTGGATGAGAACATTTCTTAGCAGTAGTATAATGCAAGACACAAGTTCAAAGATTTTTTATTTTCTCTGAAGTGTTGCCTCTCTCCCTTTCCTCAACATAGCAGGTGCAAGAATGGCAGTCCTGCTTTGTATCCACATTGGAAGAAGCCCGCTCCCTGATATGACCATAACTTTTATTAAAAGCAGGCTAGTAACAAAACAAAAATATTGAACACAAATTTTATTCTGTCTATATAAAAAAAGAAATCTTATAAACTAAGAACAGTCATTAAAAGAACCATATTTCCAGAAAGAGGGTTAAGAAATGCTACATTCATTTCATATGCTGTAGTGTTGCAAGGTGATTTGACAAGCCACAGAGGGATTTTGCAGCTGCTCAACAATACCTTTCACAATAACATCTCCCTAGACACTTTCCAGCAAGAAATTAACTGATATTCCCCAAAGAAAAAAAAAAAACCTGCAAAATACTAGTAAATGTAAGCTTTCCACAATGCTGTACAGCACTGAAATCTGTGAAAACTAACAAAAAGCTACCAAAGTTGGAGGTAGCTCGAAAATATTTTGCCTCCTTCAGTCATGTTATTCTTTGCATAAAACTCATCGTGACCTACAACCAAAGATCCATTCTTTTTTTCACCAGCTTTCAAAAACTGCCCTACTACTTAGCAACAAGGAACATATTCCACACCTAACATACCTCTTTCTGTTTGTTAACATATGGAATATTACATTTTCCAAGTAACTCCTTTAAACATTGTGACTATGATTTATATCTCAGCTGTCTGTGAAATCCTTGTATTTCCCCTGCAACCCGCTTGCATTCTCATGCCTCTGCTTTCAGAAACCTTGGACTCAGATTTAAATTCCTGCCAAGTTGTTGGCCTGAAATAATACAGAACCCTTTTTTCATCCTTCCTAATATAACAAATTGAGAGCTTTGAATTGAGGCCTTGCTCCTTTTTCTGAAGTTTTGTCTGTCAACAACAGCATTTTAAGAACCTTTAACTGCAGAAGCACCTGATCAGTGCAAAACCAATACAGTTTACATTATCCTGCAAGGACTCCCAGAAGTTTGTTACCAAAGTCTCCTAAGCAAGTAAAAAGAGGAAGGTTTATAAAACTACATGTTAACAATTACACAAGATTTCTTGGACCAAGAGTCCAGTCTGTATTACATTTTTGCAAAATCCTGGAATGAAGATGCAAACACAAAAGGCCACCTGGCTTATGATAAAAGCAGCCAACAGAAGCTTGCAGCAGAAGCCTGTGATTTATTCCCATCAACTATTGGAAGCAGTGCAGATGAGACATTTAAACTAAGAAAGAGTTATAAGGTGTACATTTCTAGAATACAGAACTGTATTCTAAATATTTTGAATAGTAAGGAAAAAATGTAGGGAGTAGCTTTCACCACGATTCATTTTGACTCTTGCAAAATTCAGTGACATGGCAGCTAGGAGTAAGGCTCTGAACCAAACAGAAAAAACCATCATAGTGCTCTGCATTTGTCTTACATACTAAAAAATTTTATTTGTAGTTATTTCACACAAAAACTTTTTAAACATTTATCAGCTGTGCTGGGTTTTAACAGAATGCATCAGAAAAAAAAAAAAAAAATCTTTCTCCATCACCTCAGCCAAAGACACCATTTGATGATGTACACTGAGCAGATTTAAATAAAGCCTGTGTGATGGTGGATAATCAGGCACTAGGTTAAATCACCAGGTGACAGGTTTTTCCCGACAAAAGATGCATCTAATGGATGGCATTCCTTAACGTAATTTTACTAAATTCACCAGAAAAAGTGAGGAAGACCTGAAATTAATTCAGTTATTCAATAAATTCAGTTCAGAATACTTCCAATACATTAAGAAATGGTTAAGACTGTATTATAAATCTAAACATTAGAATCTTGTTTTCTTTTAATAAAATAAATTCAAGATTCTTATGTATATGGCAAATGGTTAATCTTGTAAATCATTATTAGTGGCCAAAACTTTAATCACAAGCCACTCAAATGATTATAGTAAATTTTATATAACCACAAAGGACTGAGTTGAATTTGGGATTAGATGTAGAAGAAAAAATATATTTTCTGCACCTGAACCCACTGAAAGAATATACTTGAGCTGTGATTTCCAACTAATATAAAAATTCCTCAGCAATTATCAGGACAAAAAACAGTGAATCTTCTACCAACAAGGCAAGAACTACTCAACTACTATTTTTGGAGGTTGAGTTCAACACTGATGGAAAGCAATACTAATTTCCACATATAAAACAAGAAAAATCCATGTCATGTTCTATTCTTGCTACTCCAACTGAGTGTATGCCACTTACACACAGAAGAAAAATAGCACATAATTAGACATTTTAGAAAAAGCAGGAGAATTACCTTAAGCTTTGAGACTTAACTGCATAAAGATAATGCTGCTGATAGTGATGCTCAGAAATTACGAGTCAGACACTGGACTCTTGTCACAAAATGGTCACACAAAAGCATGAGGATGCAAAAACCCTCAGGAATTCAGGAATAACCAAGGTATGTCTCAACAGAGCAGCCCAACTGAGAAGGAATAGGCTAATAGGGATTCTTTTCCTTCTCAGTATTGAGAAAGTGCTGAAGAAGGGAAAGAAAATAAAGCAGTTTCCCTCCTCAAAGGAGAAAGACAAGCAACAGTGGTGGGATTTCCTGCCAAGATAATGTTGTTGTATCAACCTTGTGGGACACAGAAACTTCTGGTTATCTTTGTCCTTCGTTGCTTACTGTATTTAATAATCTTTTTAATCCTCGGCTGAATAATTCTCTGAAGTGAAACTTTACATGTTCTATTTTCAAGAAGCTATCAGAGCTCATTGTTATAATTTGAGTGAGTTTTCTAAAGAATAAAAATGCCTTCATGACTCTTCTGGACTCTGACAGAGGTATTCTGAGGAGCCTCAGACATATTAAAGCAAAAAAAAATAAAAGCTTGAATAAAAAAATCCATTAACATGAGTGCTGGACAAGAACCTTAAAAGTCAACCACAGCTAGAAGCTCAGTGTGCTGATCAGCAATGGTATCAGCAGCACCATGAAAAGACTTTGTAACACCTTAAAAGACTTTTATCAGAACAGCTGTCTCCTGCAAAGATGCTAATGGCAGCCACTTCCAACACAAGTATCATCAGCAGCAATGCCCCTCTTACACAGTTAGTTCTTTAAAAAGAAGGTTTTAAATATTTAGCAAAAGGTTTCAACAGCACTCTCCCACTGCCAATTAGCAGCAGTGATAGCACTTAAATATTTATGATGACAACACTAAAAATAAATAAATTAAAGTCCAATTTAGTATCACAATATTTCTAAACCTTCATTATGTTATAGTGGATTTACACATTTCACTGGCACACTTTTGGAATACCATTTTAGTCCTGCACTGCAAAAAATTATTATGATGAAGCAAAAAAATATTTAAACGAGCACCAGAATAAAAAAAAGCATAGAAAAGCTTCAATTAGTGGAACAATAAAACATCAAAATTTTTTAGCCCAGAAAAAAATTACATAAAGAAAATATGAGGAACACCTCTCAGCTCATTTGTGGAAAAGAGAAAATGTTGTTCCAACATAAGAACCAGGGGATACCAGGTAAACAAGTAAATACCTGCCTGGTAAAACCATGCATAGAAAAAAAAATAGAGGGGAAAAAAAGGACTTTTTCACACAACACTTAGTTAAGAAACTGCCATAGGATGTTAAAAGCTTCCAAAAGTCAAACTGGCCTTTGACAATTAAATGGGGGGGAAAAAACCACCCATAAGGATTAAATGCATCTTAGCTCCAGATCACTGAAGGCTGGAAGCAGATGTCAGGAAAGGAGGCTTTTGCTAAGCTTCCTGTTGGAGGCAACATCACGAGCCAAATGGACTTTTCAGCCTGACCCTGGCATCCTTAAAATTCACAAGGGCTGAGAGCTTTTGAAGACTGGGGGAAACAGATGCCTTTACCCCAAGCTGTGCAGCCAGCCTTCATCACAGACAGGTCCAAGCCCCAAAGCCTGTGGGACTGCAAGGCACGGTGAAGGTTGAGCACCTGGCACTGCAGTCTGCCCTCCCTTTTCACCGCTCCCTTCCTGGGGACTCACAAGCAGACACCAAGTACTGCACAGAGCACACTGAGTTCTCCTCTGCTCCAGCCCTTTGCTGGGAATAAAAGGTTCTCCACCAGCTGTTCCAGACAAAAAGCAGAGTGTGGCCAGGCTGTTACTGCTGAAACAGGAAGGCCAAGCTGGGTGAAGGATGCAGAGAGCGCCAAGAAAAAGAGGGACAAGCGGGCAGGGTGACACAGCAGATGAGGTGACACACGAACCGGACCCAGGCCAAGCAGGGAACGCAAAGACCAACACTATCAATTCCACAGCATCTTTCTAAATGTACAAAATCCCACCAGATAACTGAAGTTTCAGCCTGAACTGGAAGCATTCGGTGCCTTCTCACTGCACCATCACTCCTGGAGCAGATTCCAGACCAGGCTGGCTGCTCACTGAAGGAGGACCAAGCATGAGGCACATGGAAAACGTTATTTAAACTAAAAAGTGTTAACCTCAAACAGTGCTTGTCAAACACATCTCTGCAACTACTACAGCTGGGAAGAACAACGAGAAATTAGAGGACACTTGGGTTTAACAAATGAAGTACATCCAATAAGCCATGTAAAGTTCTTGGGGGGTTCTTCAAAACCGAGGAAAACTATCACTATAGGGACTCAAACTACTCATGTCTGATTCAGCTTTCTCCACTATGTGGTAGTAATGTGCCATGACTAAATACATTCTCATTTCACATAAATATTAATCTGGAACTCTAGAATTCACAGTGGCTTTTTGTAACAAACTGTCATCAACATATCTCAAAAAAAATTATTTAGGGACCATTCTCTGTAAACAACAAAATACATTTCAGTTGATTCAAGCCATTTCCTGAAGTGATTTATTTCCAACTATTATTGAGTTTTTCCTGCCTTATATAGCAAAAATGAATGTATTTACATTGTAAACATGTGAATATTACAATGATGTAAGTATTATTTCAGCAACTCAGAAACTAACATTTGCTACAATAAGTACATGAAAGAGATTCATTCTGCTTTAAATTTACTACAAAAAGGCATGGTAGAGTATACAAAGTCACTGTCTTGACTTTTTTTGTGTTCCTGTACTGTTCACAGGAGCTACTTAAAATCAATAGAAAACTGCCTATCCTAAAACCCCCCACAATAGGAAAGAAAATGTCTTTAACAAAAGCTTCAACACAAGCTGAATTCCTCTCCTTTTAGTCCAAACTACACTTTGGTAATACAAAGCAATTAAATTATATTTTGTTAAATAAGTAGCCACTTAGATTTTATTTTATGGAACGCAGCTCAAGCAAACAGTTGACAACATCAAACACTTTTATCACAGGGAACTAGGTAATGAAATATATAAAGCATCCTGGATTTTCCATCATAAGAGGTACTTCATGAAACAAATCCATGCAGACCATTCTGCTGCTGCAGAATTTCACAACCATTCTTCCTCTATCCTACGTTCACAGATGCTAAAACATCAAAGCACACACAGAACTGTATAATGCTCTGCCTTTTTTTAGTGTAAGCAAAATAATAATGCTGGTAAGAAAAAAACAAATATAAGAAAATAGGGGGAAAAGTTATAATCACAGAAACTCAGCCATAAAAAGATCTTGAAAATTCTGTGGATGTATTTTTTACAAAAAAAGCAGCAGTTCTTTTCCTTCTGCAATACTGATTATCTCATAATTTAAAGGAAATATCAAAACATTTTAATCAATCCTAGCAAAGGCATTAGGACAGTCATTACACTTAAGGCATAGATATAAATTATCTGCTATATACTTGTAAGGTGCCCATTTCTTATACCAAAATGAAACACCTAAATAAGTTTCTTTCGCTAAAGATTTTTATAGTTAATTTTGAAATCCAGCTTAATATCTTACAATTTTTTATTGTTCATTTTATAAAACTGTCAGCTGCTATTCTGAAAAAGAGCTGGTTTGTTTGTTTTAAGATACTTCCTGTCTGCCCGCAGTTATTTCCAGAATGTGAGTATTTGGTATCTGAAAAGATCCCTGAGCATGGTATACAGTCTGAAGCACTCAAGGATATTTTATTACTTACTCCAAAAGGTCAAATGACATTAAAAGGAACCCCAAGAGAGGCAGAAATTAATCACAGCTATTATATTTTCCCAAGGCTGCACCAGTTACCACTGTGAGCCTCAGTACTCACAATAGTGCACTCTTACTGTTCTGAACATTCCTGTTTTGTGAGGTCACGGTCTAGGAGGGAACAGGTAAGTGAGCTCAGGGATGTTCCTCTCCAGAAACAAGGGACACACGAGTGTATACAGACAGCTCTGGAAAAGAAGCCTTTTAAGTAGATACTAAGAGATGCACTGCCTTCAAGAGGATGGGACACAATCCTTTCAAAGGACTGCTTCATGCACAGTCCTCTACAACAGGGAAAAGTGCAGTGATGGCACTGCCCCTTGTTTAAAAGGATGCCAGATGTGAAGATCCACTGTAAAACAGGAACAATAGTCTTCATAAACACAGCTGCATAACAGGGAAAGAGGCCACTCGCTACTTACTCTCCTTAAAGACAAACAAACCAGTGCCTTCCAAAGGGCCCTTTTTGTGCCAATGCTGCAATCCAGTAATAATAATAACAATATCAATTTGTACTTACCAACAATTATTTTAATATATTTAGAAGGAACAATATTTTCTTATACTTTGTAGTTTTGAACTAGATTCTGCAACATCATATTGCTCTATTTAAAGGTGGTAAAGAATACAAATAATCAATTTTTATTTTAACCATGCAATATATAATTTGATCTTGTACCGAAATGTACAATTACTTAACAACAAAACAAAGAAACAAAAACAAAACAAGAAAAAAAACCCACACATAACACGTATGATAAAATGAGAGCATAGTTAAAACAGGATGTCCACCTGAAGGTGGAAGAGCTGCATGTATGTAAAAAGGTAAGATAAAACCAGAAAGAACCTGCCAAATTGAAGGTATGATCTGAAATAATTAGAATGCAGTTAGCAGGACAAGTACAAGCCTTTTTGTAGATGATTGCTTTTGCCCATTACAAAGAGGAACAATCAGGCAGCAGCCTGCATAGAAGGATCACAATGAAAAGGTGATTAAAAGACAAAAGCATTATAGTGAAATTTATTAACAGTTGATCCTGTAGCAGAGCAGTGGAGCAGAGTAGACTGACCTCTTGAGGTCTCTTCCAGCCTTATTTTTAAACCTTCTTCAATACATACACATTGCTGATTTTTAATACAATTTTATGATTTCCTCTTAACCATGTATATGACACATAAATTATTATATACCCTTCCTACCCCCAAAATCGACCTGCTAGTCTGTTTATATTTACACTTCTAAATTTTGAACACAATCCCATATTTGCGTGAAAAGACAATAATTTAGAATCCATGTACTAAGATTATAATATGTGTTCCAACTTAATTTGGCCCTTAGAGATGGACAATTGGTGAATTTTATATAAGGGTTTTTCCTAATAGAGTCAGTGCAAATAATACAAGGATTGATGGTAATATCACCCATGGACCAGCAAATGCTGGAAAACTACACAATTATCTTGTCCTGTCAGTCTCTGTTTAAATTCTTTTAATCTTCCACGAATGCAATCAAATCATGGGAGCACAGTGTATTATTTGTGAGCCGTGGGCAGGACACCACTGCTCTAATTCCTAGTTTAAAAATAGGCTAAACTAGTCATGTCACTGATCAAGCCTGATAATAGGCATAAGTAAAAATCTCATCAGGTATTCATAATGATTTTTAATTCCATTAATTAATTTTTCGCCACTGAACAGACTGAACATGTTTTGTGGATAGTCTAAGGTTTTGTGGGCAGAGGGGGTGAAGGAGTTGCTATTATTCACACTAGCCAAGCTCTTCACTCAGTCAAGACAAATAGACAGATAAGCTCTTCCAGAAGAGAAGTCAGAGAAGCTAAATTCATCCAAATTAAATCCTGCTCCAAGTCAGCTTTTGGAAAAACTATTTCTCTTTGTGGGCTATAGTACATAAGCAAACTAAATCACATACAGGCAGTATCCTCATGCATACATTTCTACAAACAGCTTTTTTTTTTGGGTGTTGCATATCTTCAAATAAAATTTTGATTACTGTGGTCTACAGAAACTACCCATGCAAATAAAATACACTGCACAAGATATCCACTCAGTGGCTGTGACATACATTGCCACAGTTAACAAGCAGGAAACTGCCTGATACATAGGTCTAATGTGTGTATAGATATATATATGCAAATACTTAAGGTATACAGCTTTTGTATCATAGAGGATATGATCTTTATGGTGTTAAATATTATTTTTTAAATATTCTACTTTTTAAAAATTAGGAAGCCAGTACACAATCAGTAGTAGAGGATGGAGAAGGAATACAAATATGGATAGGTGCTTGTAACCTTCTATAATCTAGCCGAGAGTCAAAAAAATCACAGAAACAGCATCCTCTAAAAGAAAGCTCCAGGATTCATAGAGCTGCAATTGGCTATTCAGATCTCTCATACTGACAAACCAGAGATAAGACAGATCTGCATTAAAAAAAAAAAAAAAAAAGAAAGAAAAAGAAAAAACTAAGAAACAAACAAAAACAAATCCAGAAATAGCCTCTCAGAAAAACCTACACTTTGGCTGTGTGTTGAATGGCTGTCCAGGATAAGATGCAGGGGAAGCTCAGCTATCACAGCCTTCTTTCCTAAATGTATGCTTCTTTTGTGCTGTCAGTTCTGGTGTCAGTTAGCACATGTGCTTTAGGCAAAGTATCTTTTACTGCTGGGACATCCACGTCCTTCTTCCAAAGATCTTCTGTAACCAGAAGGAATTCAGCTGATACTTTCGCATTTTGTTTCCAAGGGCAAGGGCACAAGTAAACCAAACAAGTTTTCTCCTTCTTTCCTCTCCATGGATGTTTTCTTTGAACTTAAGGAGTCTTAGCATTTTCAGGACAAAGACTACTTAATCAAGTTTACTTGCATTGTTACACAGATTTCTTTGCAATATGAAAAATGACTGAAAATCAGGTAATTTCATATACTTTAAACTGAGTCCAGCAACCTAACTGCTTGATATTATTTCAGATGAAAGCCAAGTATGTATGACCTATTCCTGGGCTTCCATGAAGAGTTGCAAACATTGTGGCTAAGACAATTTAGGACCACAGAGAACCTGAGTCCACTGAAAATGCTACATTAGAGTTTACCAGAACTCAAAAGGGTTTATATTCAAGCCTTTAAAACAATCATAGTTGTAGAAAACACTGTCCAACATTTTCCATATTTCATATTGTTTACACCTGATACAAATGGGTTTACAGTATGAACTAGAGATCACAGAAGACTGAACAAATACTGGCACTCTAACAAGAAAGAAGCTCTGGATGCATGTGTTGTCTAAATCCCCTGTCACAGAAAGACACGGATATGTTTAATTTCAAAAGTAAAGCTCTGCTGAAAATTATACCCTAGAGTATCTACCTGCTAAATTTGGTTCCTCTCTTCTCACAGGCTTTGAAAGTTAGGAGTTTACAATGCTCAGCAAGTACATGACTTTACAGAATGAAAGCTTGAGTTTAGGCACATAAGAAAAAAAGAAAGATGCAAATTTGCTTAAGTTATCAGCCAAGAAATTCATTGGCACTGAGATCAGTATTGGTGTATGCAACAAAACCACCCTGGACTTTGCTTCCACACACATGTTGATAAAAACACTCCTGCTCACAGAACGCTAAAGCCACCTCCCTCCATGTGTTTTCTCACTGCTGCCTTCCTAAATAACTGCAGTTATTTCCTGCACTCTCTCTCCTAAGTGTATCTCTTCTCATTTTATTACTGCAACCTGTCTCCTAATAAAGACATATTTATCCCCATGGATCTCTTTTTGTCTAGGTTGATAGCTTTGGGAAACCATGAGGTTTTGTAAGCATTTACTGGACACCCCTAGAAGCAAGCAGCTCTGAGGAAACATAGCCATACACCACAAGTCACTTGCTGCCTTAAAGATTCTCAAACGCCTACCACCTCAAAGTCTCTTTAAGAAAGGCGTGGAGGAACCTCACACAAAAATAAAGCAAGCTCACTGCCAACTGTCAGAGCAGCTAAGAAAAGTTCACAGGATGCTTAAACCCACTTTGAACTGCAAGATGTAAATTCGTTTCGCAGAATATTATAGCAAATGTTGTAGGAAATTACATAATAGTGCAGCTAGCTGTGGTTTCCTAAGGAAAATATTATGGAAAAACAAAACAGTCACCCCAAAACCCACTACATACAAACAAGTGGCATATAAATTAGCTCACAAATCAGGTATCCAAGAGCCTTAATCCCATCGATGCACAATATATCATCACTGTTGCCTCTTGAAAAATCAGAATCTCATAAATACAGAGAATAAGAAATAGAAAGTGAAAAAGTCTCTATACACACATGTATCTAGTCCCTTCCCCTCAAATTTGGTTCAACAAAGGCAAGCAACAAAATAGGTGATTCCATAAAAATTGCTACACATGAAGAGTACAATCTTTAATCCTTTCAGCCTAAACACAGCTGACACAGGAGAGTGAAAGGCCAAGTAAACTACTATGTATAAAGACTGCGTTACTTTTTCCAGTAACAGCAGCTGTACCACCTGTCATCGTCCTAGGTGACACCTCAGCCTCGAAGAGTGCATCATCTTACACCGAACGAGAAAGTAAAAATTAGCAGGTGCACAAAATAAGTAAGACAGAAAAAACATGGAGCTTCTGGAAAAAGAGAACAGAGACTGCAAGTAAGAAAGGGAAAAAGGCAGCAACTGCTCTTCTCAGAGTTATGAAAATAGACAGCCAATGGAAGCACAGACTGAAACCAAAATAAAACACGGATCTGTGCTCCTGATTTTCATGCACAAACATGTGGTTCTAAAGAATTTAATCTAAACTAGAACCATTATTCAAACATAAATTTTCCATTTTGTGACCCAAACACACACACAGTAATTGGCAGACACAACATTTGAGTATTTGATATTCCATAAAGGTGCATTTTACAGATCAACTACAAAGTCATGTTTTCCATGAATGTATGAAATCTACATCTGCATGGCACAGACCTGTTCCTTAAGGTTACTTCTTATCTTCTCTAAGAGCAGGTTTAGTGACATAAGCTATTAAAACTCCAAGAACACTTTCCAAAAGCATATTACATCTTTCTTTTTCCACTCTTTACAGACTTCTGCTCTGCAAGAGCAGCAAGAAGCATCTGAAGGTTTACTACCCATGCCAGATGTTCCAGAAGGTTTCATAGTGAAAACCAGGCACCAACACACCTGGACTCAAACCACCTGAACTGCTGAACTGAGCAGAAATAATAATATTCAGAATTTATTTAGACAAGTATTAAAACAGTCCTATCTAAAATAAATATGGACCACATAACTTTAAATGTGGTGTTGTCACATTTTTCCACTCAAAATAATTATTCAAATAACAACAAAGTTTTAGTAATCAGTTTTTGGCTCCTGCAGATTACTGTTCACATCTGCAACAGTATTCAGCAGCAAAAATAGAAGAAAGTTGAATAATTTTGTATTCCAAAATGCTATCATAGCTGTAGAAAATAAGAACCTTGACTCGGGTAGCCATGAAATGTAATTCAAAACCTATTTCTTTATCTCATGCTTCTTGATCTTAATATATCACAAATCCCTAGGTACTGTGACCTTGCTTGGTCCCCAGAGAGGCAGAAGGTTGCTGTATAATTAAATCATACACTACAAAGTAGTAGAACAGCATGATACACACTGCAAAACAACACTACTGTCTTTCTTGGGCTGCCATAGAAGAAATAAGAAACTGTTAAGAAGTATCAGACCTGTAAAAAAAAAAATCACTGGCAAACCCAGCAAATATGAAGTTATTCCAATAGCAAGCTCAGCTGTCCCCTGTCCATTGTTATGATTTCTTTAGCACACACACACACACACACACACACACACACGCCCAGCATCACTGCTCAAACAGGAAGGGTGGGTACAGCCTGTCAAATGTGCTCCACTGCTCACTGCCCTTGCTCTCCCCTTGGTTTTTACAGCAAGGCCCAGGAGATGGTAACACAACTTTCAATACACTACTAGTCTTGATTTTCTACACATTTTTCTATCGTCCAATCAACAGAACAACAGAGATAATGGGCAAAACATGGACTGGTTGTGCAACATTTATGTTCTAACTGTGGTGAATTGTGTGTGTTTTGTTTGGTGTTGTTTTTGATTTTGGCATAGGGAATTGTTTTTTGCTGATGTGACTGAAATTTGTGAAGCTCGTATGACAGATGGGGATTTTAATGCTAAGGGGTGGAATGTCTCTTGGGTTTGCATGACAAGATTTTGGCAGCAGGGGGGCTACAAGGGTGGCTCCTGTGAGAAGCTGCCGGTAGCTTCACCTATGACCAACATGGCCAATGCCAGGCAGCTCCAAGATGGCCAAGCTGGCCCCACCAGTGACTTTGGTAGTGCCCCTGGGATAACAGACTTAACAGGGTAGGGGGAAAAAAACTGGTTGGAAGCAATTGCAGCCAGAGGAAATGGGGGACAATAGACAAGTGAAACAAGACTGCAGTCACCAAGGTCAGGGAAGGGGTGAGAGGAGGTGTCAGAGCTGAGATTTCCTTGCAGCCCACAAGAAGACCGTGGTGAGACAGGCTGTCCCCTAGCAGCCCGTGGAGGACTCCACAGCAGAGGAGGTGGATGCCTGAAGAAGGCTGCAACCCTGCAGGAAACCCACGCTGGAGAGGGCTCCTGGAAGGATATGTGACCCCATGTGGGAACCACCCGGAGCAGTTCATGAAGAACTGCACCCTGTGGGTAAGACTCAGGCTGGAAAAGTTCATGGAAGTTCATGGTCACTCCCATGGGAGGAGACCCAATGCTGGAGCAGGGTAAAAGGGTGAGAAGTCCTCCCCCCCGAGGAGGAAGGAACAGCAGAAACATGTGATAGACTGACCACAACCCCCATTCCACATCCCCTGCACCACAGAAGAAGAGCAGAATGGAGGGAAGGTGCTTTTAAGATTTGGTTTTATTTCTTATTAGCCTATACTGATTTGATTAGTAATAAATTGTTTTCCCCAAATTAACTGTAATTAACTAATTACTGTCACATTCTGTCCTTGACAGTAATTTCGGAGAGATCTCTCCCTGTCCTTATCTCGACCCATGAGCCTTTCAGCCTTTCAGTCTATCTTCTCTTCCCTGTCCAGTTGAGGAGGGGAGCAATAGAGTGGCTTTGGTGGGTGTCTGGAATCCAGCCAAGGTCAGCCCACCACAGCTGACTGTGGAAGCATATAAATATCTAAGAAGACAACACATCTAGCTTAATTTAGATCTAGCTGATCTTGATTAAACTCGGATCTCAAGTACTTGAAGTTGTGCCTCATTTCACAGCTGTTATACCACTGGAACAATTTTTCTGTTCTCTCTACCTTTTCACTTGATTTGGGAAAGCGAATCCAACACACATCTCAGGAACAGTGGATTTAAGAAACCAAAACAAGCGTATTTGTAGAAAAAACTGTATTAAATAAAATAATTCCTTTTTGCCCAAGCTACATTCTACCACTGATGCTCCCCCTATTTTTCAGCTTCAAGCTGAAGCATAAGCGTTCAGAATATGCACAGCTACGCATAAATATGTTTCTATAGGTGAAGTACAACTCAGCCTACTGCTAAACGAGCTGTCATTTTTAACAAGAAGAATGTTCCCTATTATACCTTCTCCCACCCTCAGCCCAATGAGATCCTGAATGTCTCATCACCTGCTGTGTGCCTGTCACACATACAAGCCAATGGAGCCACAAAATTGCTGTGCACAGGTGCATCCCAAATAACAAGCATACTGTGCAATTCACGTCTTTCCCTGCCAGGCTGGTGCCCATGTTGTCTTGTCACAAGCCAGCTAGTTTCTCTCACCTTCCCTAACAGGAGTTAGAGCCTTCTACTTTAATAAACCTCAAAACATGACGCCCTAGCTGCTACCCCCAAGCGTGGATGTATACAAAGCCATCCTCTCACTGTTGTCCACTTCTGACAAAGGAAAAATCAAGTCCCCTCGCCACAGGGGGGAGGAAAAAAAGAGAAAGAAAAAGCTGCCTGTCCTTTCATTTAGAGCCAAGGCTCTGCGAACCCAGTGTATCGCCCGCATCTCCCTGCCCCTGTCACAGAGAAAAAGACCACGATGGGGAGGAGCAAGAGCTCTTACCTTAATAATGCTGCTCCTCCGGGGGATGCCGGGTTTGCCTTCTCGTTGTTGGCCGGTGGAAAATCTCTTTTCTTTGCTGCTGCTCTCCGGGCTTGCAGGAGGAGCAGATCCCGGCTCCTCACCGGCTCCCAGCTGGGCACAGTCCCCGTTGGAGACCCGGCTGCCCGCACTGTCAAAGCGGGATCTCCCGCCGCCGCCTCCTCCTCCTCCTCCTTCCCCATCTCCTGCCTTGAACGCCACCTTCCCTTGGACCGGCCCCGGGGAGGAGGGCAGTCCCCCGCCGCCGGTGCCGCCACCGCTGCCAAACTCCGCCATCAGCCTCCCTGGCTACGGCAGAAGCACCACCGCTGCCCCCCTCCCCTCCTCCCGCGGCGCTCGGCGCTGGCTCTCCTTCCGCTTTCTCTCTATTTACAATCGGGGGATTTTGAGCCTAAGTCGCTCCCCCCCGCGCATTTGGCAGCCGAGGCCGCGTAGCTCCGAGAGGGGAGGAGGGACGGACGAAACGTGTCGGTGGCGGCTCGGCGAGCACCAGTCCCGCAGCACCTGGGGAGGGAAAAGGAGACGAAACGTGACAACCGGTCCTCACACGAGGCGGGGGAGCGTCGCATCGCGGCGTGTCCTGCGCGCACACACGGACACGCGTGGGAGGAGAGGGGCTGCCCGGGGTCCCCGCCCGCACACGCGCGACCCGAGCGGGCAGAGCGCAGCCCCGCCGCGGGGACGGGGACAGGGACCGGCCCGCCCGGCCGCCACGGGGCGGGGGAGGATGGAGGGGACCGGAGGAACTGCGCTTTTGGGGCTGCTCAGCCGGGAAAAACGAGAGGCGTTGATGGCGGTATTTTCTCACCCTGACACAGCGACACCCACAATCGCTGAAGCAACGAAGCGGGAGCGAAAAGAGAACTTGCAGAACAACACGCCCCAAAGCCTCCGGCTCCGGCCCGAGGGAAAGCCCGTCCCACGCACGGCGGGGACGATCCGCCGCAGCCCCTCTCCGGCCACCAGCGGCGGCGAGAAGCGGCGGAACACGAGCACGGTCGCCGCCGCCCCTCGAGGCAGCCCCCGGCGCCCTCGGCAACTTTTCTCTCTTCCCGCTGCCTGCCGACATCCAGCCGCCCCAGAGCGGAGACAGCCCGGCCGGGGCAGCGGCACCCCCGGCCCCCGCCCGCAGCCGCACGCTGCGGCCCCGCTACCCACCTCGGCGGCGAGGGGAGCCCCCGGCTCCCGCTGCTGCAGGAGCCGCTCTTCTCCCTCTCCCCTCCTCCCCGCTATGGTCGCCGCCTCTGCCCGGAGCCGGATACAGAGAGAAACTGATTCATGTGGCTGCTTCCCTCGCTCTCCGCCGCCGCCGCCTTCCCCGGCCCAATGCTCGGCAGCAGTCCCGCGGGGGGAAACGCCGCCAGCGCCGAGGGGAGAGGCAGCCCCGGCCGCCTCCGCGAGGAAACTCTCCGGGGAAGGCTGAGCGAGCGAGCCGGGCTCGCCCCCCTCCCGCCGCCGCCAGTCACAGGGCCGGCCCCGCGCGGATTGGCGGCCCCGCCGCCAGCACCCCCCTCCGGCAGCTCGGGCCGCTCCGCCCGGGGGCAGGACCCGCACCCGCCCCTGCCCGCGCTCGCCGGAGGATTCCTCCGCACGCTCCCCCCGCGCCTCCCGGCCGGGCCGACACAAAAGAGCCCGCTCTCCGGCCCCCGCGCCCGGCCGCATCCTCCGCTCCCCTCCGCCCCGACGGCGGCTCCTCCCGTCGGGGCCCCGGGCTCTTCACCCGCCCTGCCCGGCCGAGGGGATGCGGCTGCCCGGGCGCGCAGGAAGGGCGGGGGGCGGCGGTGGAGCGGCTGTTCCCGGGCGCTGACAGCGCAATGAGAGCCCAATTAGTACAATTAAAGCCTTTAATTATTAAAGGAACGAATGTGATGGAGTGCTGGAATATTAAAAGCTTAACGGAAACTCCACCTTGATGGTTATCCTCAAGCGTGTCCGCAACACAGCGTGCTCGGCCCGAGTGCCCTCACGTACCCCGTACACACTCGTTTAGGTTTGCTGTGAGACAAACAGGAGGGACTTAATGGAAGAGCAGTAATTCAGAGAGCCACGTATTTATTTTTACCTCTTAACACGGCTGCGTGTTGCAAGAGCTTGATATTTCACGATTACGTTGAATAAAGGGAAATGAAATGCCATAGTTGAGGCACTTGGCCCTTTGCTTGAAATTCAGAAATTGAGTCAACTGCGGAGACAATACATTGAGAACATGAGTAAAATTGGAAATCACAGAAATGAGTGCGAAGAGTCACACTGAGCAAAGAGACACCTAAGATGGCCCACACCATCTGACCTTCAGCATTTGGCCACAGTGCTTAATGCAGGAGCTTGACTCAGATTATGGTCGAATGAAAGCACTACACTTTTAATTTAGGTTCCCTCAGTTGCCCTCAGGAGATCACTGACTATATGTGCCTGGAACCGCTGGCATAGACATCGGATACCTATCCTAGGTAGCTTGAATAAGGCAGCATAAATACCCCTCTCCAGCATAGTGGTGGTAAAAACACTGGATTGAAGGGTACATTTTCAGTCGTGTTCCCCAGCTCCAGGGCTTTACTGCGGACTGCAGAGCAGTGCCACCACACCTTTGTGGCCCACTGCCCTGAGCTGTCTCCTGAAGGAAGACACCTCCATCTTTCCTTTCAGAACAACAAGGGACAGCTCACTCCTCCAAAACACAGAGCCACAGGGATGATGTCTTCTTAGATCGCTCAGAGCATGAGAGCCCTCATTCCAATCTCCTCTTCCTGAAGAGATTCACATCTGTGTCCCCATGGTCATTAAAAAGCCACCAACTAACAGACTGGTGCTGGTGAGAATGTTTTCTTCAATATTCTGTCTGCAATCTGGACAATGGTGCTTGTCACTGCAGCAGAAAAGGAACCACGAGGTGTGATGCAGAGTGGAGGAAAGGATGAAGCTCTTTGGAGAATATTACTTATTCAGTGTCATTTCTAGTGGGTCAAGGAAGTTCAGAACCTGAAACTGCTACGTGACTCATATATGGTCCTAATTTAATCAAACTATTAACAAAGCTTAAGGTTAAATGAAAACCTGCACATTTGCAGGATTTAGACTGTAAACACTAGGGACATTAATATTAAACTTAAGATCTGAAATAGCCAAAGTTTGTTGTTTTCATTAGCTGGTAATACAGTGATTTTACCATCTGCCCTTATATTAACATGTCTTGCCTGAACATCCTGCCTTGCCATTTAACTAGGAAAAGTCAGCCTTGAATATTAAATATTATCCAGTATTGTCTCTAGACATGTGGACATCTCAAACCATCCCTACGGGAGACATTTTGTCATTAGGAGCATCACTGTTTCTTCTGAAGGATGAAATTTATAAGCAACAGGTACAAAATGTTATTAGAATCATTTGTCACAGAGCGTTGCCAGTAAACTGGTGAGGGAGATGTGTGCTTTCTGTCATCTTGCTGCTTAAGATGCACAGACTAAAATACCAGTTTTAAGGCCTTTAGCAAAATTTGATCAGTCCTGTCTGAGAGAAAAAAAGGGATGAAAAAAACCCTTTTCAGCTCTGCTTATCTGTCAACCTGTATAGAAACAAGATAACAACGCTGAAAAAGAAATCATTTCACTTTAGCCTTGGCAGTTCTGTAATGAATGGTACCAAGACCTGCAGACACTGACAGACTTTTGACTGTGAAGGTGATGATTCAATACAAAGGAAATAGTAAAACTTCTGAATCTAGTCTTAAGGATATATGCACACGAATCAATGCAATATCTGTATTATGCTTATTCTAAATATTGAAATTTAATTACTAATAAAAACATTGTATCAGACACTGAACTAGAAAGGTTGTGCTAGCAAGATGGAGGCAGCAAATTCTCCAAACCTAAGATTTCTTCTGATGACCATTCACTGATTTTTCTTATTGTGCCATTCTGTTTTACAGGACTTCTTTAAATTAGCACAGTGTTTATTCAGATGCATTTTGAATGCTTAAAGTTGAAAAATACTTCCATATACAAAAGGACACACTTCTGATAAACCAAATCCCAGAAAGGGTCACCAAGACTGAGGGTCTCCATAGAGACCTTGTTTATCCCTGTGAGCTCAGGTTTCCAAAGTAGTTCATGTGATACTAATGTGAACTATATACTTTCTTTGCCAGAACTTTTTGAAGATCACAGGGTGAAGAAACTTTATCATTATTCAATAGTGGCCTCAGCAGTCTCTATTTGTTTAATTGTTAAATGAAATAAGGATTATAATGGAATCAAAAAACCCTTCTATGACAATATTTAACTCTGAGAACTTGCTGCCATGTGCACATATTAGCTATTTTCATAAAATCCTATTAAATATCAGAGTTCTTCAGCTAAGCTAACATTACCCATTGAACTTTTCTAATTCAAATAGTGTGGCAGTAGAAACATGCCAAGAAACAGGATATGTTTAAACCCCTAACCAGTGACTAAATGACTAGTATTTAAAGAAGCCAAATACCAGATTATTGCTAATACACTAAATACTTTTTATCCAAACATGAAAAACTTTAATTAGCAATTATCTTGTTTAAATGTTGCTTTCCTGACACCTCAGCTTGAAAGGTGTTTTTTCATTATTGTAAGTATCTCTACAATTCTGGTGATAATTTAAATATCTTGATTTGATTGTTCAGGTCACAGTCTAGCACATACTTGTTTGTTATACTTGTTTATAATTAAGTATACATGTTTAAGCAGTCCCATTACAGTCAGAATCTGATTCATAATTAATCCAAAGCAAAGTTTATCTATAAATAATGCATTATTGTATACACCATCTGTAAAGTGCAGGTGTGTTATGTGCATGTAAAATGTGCAGACTGTACAATGTGTACTAAAGGTGGCAAAAAGAGGTAGAAAAACATAAATTGACAGATTTGTCTACTGCAGAGCATTTATTAACATTGTGTACATGAAAATAAATTTTTTTGCAATTTTGGAAAGTTCATTATACTAACAGTGACTATAGGAGTAAGCCAGGAATTGGACTTTGATGATCCTTGTTGGCCCTTTCCCACTTAGGATATGTTATGATTCTATAACTCTAAGTATGAGGATTTTTTTTAATCAAGCAGCTCAACCATTTTAGCCTATTAAATACAGCTTAAGGAATGTTTGCTCTCTATCCTACCTATAATGCCTTTTAGTATGGCTACCAGCCCACTAAATGTGACGGCTGAGAATTAACAAGAGCTTAACAGTAAATCTACTCTTCCCCTACAGACTCTTGAATCCAGGAGTGCTTTTCTAAATCAACATCATTCAACAGTTCTTCTCTGAACTGTCTGTTTTTAAGACTATCATGCTGCCGTGGTTAGTTGGTTGCAACATACTTTTAAATCACATTGCTATGAAAATAAGACTCTTTGTATATATGTTTTTTAAAAGGTAAAGGTTTTTAAAAACTGAAAGAGAGTATTCCCTTCCTGACCATTAAAAGAGAAGTCTTTAAGGGAAAGTTAAAGAGCAGACAGGAAGGACTTCCTGGATATCAGAGGCCTCCCTTAAGGTCTCAGTTTGCAAACTAGAAATTAAGTATTTTTTTAAAGTATTGACCTAGGCACTAAATCTGAGTAACTCTTTTGAGAATCCTGGAGCTATCTTAACAGGAAATTACAGCTTGTCGTGTTCTAATAGCATGTTGTTAGTTTGCCATTCTTGAAAAGCTTGAAAATCAAATCTTTGTTTGTCTTCAATATCACCATTTGTAAAACTTATTTTGTAGCAATACTATTTGAGGTATTTTTGGATAAAGTTGCAGTGGAGCAAAATTTTCTTCTGCTAGGAAAGGTAGGCACCCTGGAAAAGACTTGCATCGTGCCCATTTCAGCAGAGGCACATGTGTTTTATCAGAAACACCAAGACAACAAACCTGTTCTTCAAGTGTTTCTGATGCATCATTTAAAAGAACATAGAGTGTTTCCCATCTCCTGGTGTTGTACTCTGTCCTCTTAGGAGAAGTTACAGAGTTACATAAACCGGATGAGAGCCAGGATTCTGCAAAGGATTGGATTTAATTTTTTCCCTCCTTACGGTTCCCTCCTTAGTAGGTACTGGGTATGTACAGAAGCATTTGACTTGTGTGACATAAGACATTTCATAAGTCATCTATTTTTGCCATTTGAAGCATCTGACTATTTTTACAGGAGCATGCCAGTAAAATAGCCCACAATGAGCTTTTACAACTTCTTCAAACCCGAACTTTTTTAAACTAACGAAAATGTTAATAGTGATCAAAAGCTTTCATTAAATTTGCACAAAGTAAAAAACATAAAACTTTTAGTTTGTAATTTCAGCATTATATGCTTTGTGAATTCTCATCATAGGAGACTGTTAAACATTTTCACTCCTTTGAGAAAAACTGTATCTTTTCCATTATAGGTAAATAAGTGAGTAAATAAAATCAGTTGAATTTTTTGACAGCCTGAGTTCCTTCTATAATTGTCTTCATTTTATCATGACCATGAGGGTAAGCGATGGGTGTACACGTGCTAAGTAGGAGTTGCAGTGTGTTATGTCTTCACTTTGAGGGCTTAATGGGAGAGTTAACACATACACACTTCTGCTGGTAAACAATCAACTGTGTGCTGGTATCAGCCTGTCTTGTTAGAAATCTTGCAACACAATACCACAGAAAGGGGAATATATATGTATAAAAGAGGAATTAAGTGCTTTTATTGCATGGCAGTCAAAATCCACATAATTTACTTTAGCCTAGCAACTTTTCTGAATTACCAGAAATCACATGGTATTCTTAGTATATGCCCACAACAGGGGTTGAGAGAGGAGTTGATTGAACTTGTTATACTCCAAGACATAAATGCATTTCTTTTCAGTCCCATGAGAAAAATCACACAGCACAAATTATTTTAAGCATGTTTGAAAAGATTTGGTGACACAAGGGGAACACAGTTTTTCATGCTGTTTGACATGGATACTGGTAGACTGCAAGACAGCAGGCAGTGAGATTGTATCCTGCCCTAAAGCTTGTAATGGAGCTCCTTAATCCCATTAATTTTTGTGTTGCTCACATTAGCAATTAACATCAGTTCCTGTCCCTTAGGGATGGTAGATTTGGGTATGTTGCACTAACCAGCACAGTTCTTAACAGAAGTCAATTCTACCATTTAATTTTTTTATCCAGTATTTCAACTTCTGAAGCATAAGTCAACAGTCATATTTGTTTTCTTTGTTTTTAGTTCTAAAAATGCTAAAAATTTACAGTACTTCTAGATGGTTTCACATGCATATTCAGAAGTCCTTCACTAGAAATAGGTTTATGGTTGAAACTTCAGGTCAGAAGACCTTAACAAAATATCTATTGTACAACTATCACAAACTGATAGGAGTCAGTAGAGAGGTAACAGTCTTCCTAATTTCTCTAAAACATTTATATTTTGCATTAACCAGATATGAAATTCAGGGTCCTGACCACTAATGTAACTTTTCCTATACTCTCTGGATTTTCAGAAAAATATATTTATATACAAAATCTCTCGGTTAATATACAGCTTTAATACAGTTAATATACTCACTTTCTGACTAAACAGCAGCTGAAGTAAAGGGAAAGTACCACTTTCCTTCTGCCAAAGCCAGAAGGAAATTCTCAGCTTCTGTTCTGTTCTTTGCTATGGCAACCTACTCCTGGAAGGAGAGTCACCAGGAGGGAGAATCTCTGTTGGGATAACAGTAAAACTAAGCAGTATTTGAAGACTTTCTAGTTCTCTCACATTTTGACTTCGTGTATCAGGAGGCTGTGAAAACAAAGTTATTGCAGCTGGCACTCCTCTAACTCCTTTTTGTACAGAAAAAGCCCTTCCATCCTTCCTTTTCTCATCTGACTTCCCTTTTCTGTAGGGATCTATAAATTTTTTCTTTAATTCATTGTACAAATTGCTTTTTCCTCCTCCATCTAAGATAAGAAGCTGCAATGAAGTTCAATCCTCTCAGCATTCCTAAGTCACTGCTCAAGGACAGAAGAAACTCCAGAAAAGTTAGGAAAATAGTAGGGGAAGAGCATGAATGAAGAATATTTGTGAAAAGGGACAGCAGAGAAGGACAATATGATATAATGGTAAAAACATGAACCTTTTCTTATAGTAAGTTTCAGTGTTACTGTTATCATATTCCATAGCACTAATACAGAGACAGGAAAAAAGAAAAGAGTGAACATTGAGCAAAAGAGCAAGTCAAAATTAGAGGGGGAGATAAAGCCAAGGAACCATGGTAGCAGAAAGAGAATAAGAACTGTTAGTCATTAGAATTGAAAAACAAATTTAAAGACAGAAGAAGACAGAAGGAAATTAAATAAGATTGATAAGATGGAAGAAAAATATATTATTGCAAAGAAAGTATTAAAATACAATATTAAAATAAAATTCAAATAACTTAACTTAGCTGCCAAAGGTTATGACTGTACAGGGGAAGAAGGAAACTAGGCTGATCACATGGAGTGATTATGAATGCAAGAGCTCCTCACATTCAGATGCAATGAGGAAGCAACAGACACAAGCTGAAGAAGGGATTTTCTCTTGCAGATTAAATTGCCAACACTGATATGTTCCATATGTGTTTCAAACTACTGATTTTAATCTTTGTAAAATTAATTCTATTTGTACCTGTGTTACAGAGAAGCCTAAAAGCCCCAGTCAACCCTGTCTCGCTGCTTAGTGCTGTTGCCACCATACAAATGTATGGATCCAGTTCAGAGCTGGCACCCAGCCATCCAGTTTGGAACACAGATACTGTGACCTTGCATCTGCTCCCAACAGACCCACATTCTCTGGGTAATTTAGAAATCAGAACCTCCAAAATTTCTGGCTGTCTTCCTGAGCACTTGGTCAATGTTCTCTAGAAAAATGCCTCGTATGTGTGTAGCTAGAAGGAATTTAGGATAAAGAGCAGTGAAGAACTGAGGCACTGTGTATGCCAAAAGGATTCACAGTGAATACCCACTGACTTCTACCAGCATGCATCTTTATTTTTTCATTTGTTTAAATTATTTTAAGGCACCTCATACACTTAAATCTTATTTGAGGTCTCAACTAAAAGGCACTATAATAAGGGTGCAAAGGGTGATGGTGTCAACAAAAGGAAAATTAACTTGATTAATCTTCGTTCAGTACAGCATTCTAACATAAGATAGGCAACTGAAATTCAGACACTGAATTATGTAAGTAATAAATTACTTAACTTCCTGTCTTTTAAAGCCTCACAAAGGTTCCCTGTGCATTTAGAATTGCAGGTGTGTTTAGCCCAACTCCTTAAAACTAAGTTCAGCTCTTTTTCTGACCAATTATGTCAGAACTCTCAGTTCTGCTGATTCAGTAATTTCTTCTGACTGAAGAGGCACCACTTAACTTCCTTAAATATTGTTCGTCTGGGAGAAAAAACCAATTTCTTTGACTCTTTTTTCCTGCTGCCTACCTTCTTGAATTATTAATAATGCTTTGTTTCATGTTGTTTATCAGCATGATTTCTGGATTATGACTATGTGCACACAGACACACACACACAGATACACACACACACATTCACAACTATTTTTCTTGTTTTCATGTTCTGGGTATTCTTGGTTTTCCCAATAAAATACAAAGCTCTGCTCTGGGAAGAAAAAATAAGGTGAAGTTACATGAAGCAGATGAAATAGATGTTTCCAGCAAGACAAACTATGTGAAAGGAGGGAATGAAGCTAAAGAACAGTGTACTGCACTGTTCTCCAGTGAAAAACAGTTCCCCAGTGGAAAACGCCTCACAAATACTGGTTGTAAATGTAAACATGAGTTGTCCAAGGAAAAGAGAAAAATTGGCCAGAAAAACAGTAGGTACTTTAAATAGGTACTTTATTTGGATTTCTGGGTTTTGAAATCAACTTAAGATCTTGATATGTGAATGACTTATAAATCCAGTGGGAGTCCAAAATTAATTTGGTGGAAGAAAAATCTTTGCCCTAAGGCATTAAAATTGTTTCATTATATGTGAAACAGTTTTCCTGAAATTGTCCATTATATTTTTAAATTTAGATAGGGCTAGTGTAAGATATACAGATATACTCCATAGTAATTCTTGCTTTTCCTTGTAGCTGAAAACTGACCTTTCAGTTCCCTAGCACAAATTTCCTCGAAGTACCTGGTAGGCACAGCAAAGCTTCCATCTTGGTTGTACACTTCAAAACAACAGTTTGACCATTACATATCCACCAAGTATTAAAACATACCGTTCTACATACAGAGCTGCTTTCCTTTCAAATCCAGACTGTAATTAGCTAAAGCCTCCTCTCTGCTCTACCTGAGCATAAAAAGTCATGCTAGCTGTGTGTGGAAGTACATATAATTAGGTATAGCTGATACACTAATTTTTTGGTTCTCACACTGGCAAAAAGCTGTTATAATATAAACAGGACTGTTATTCCCAAAAAGTGCTAGCCTGCAGCTTGACATTACATATTTTACATTTTGTGAGTGGTGACAATTAAAACTACCAAGATTATCTGAATATCTGTATTTTGCTTTGAAAATAAGAATTACATACAGGACATTTTTTTCTTGTACAAAGGCAGCAGTTGAGAAATTTGCCACACTCTCAGTTATTAATGTGAGCATGAAGTTTGGTTGGCCACACCAACTGAGAGTATGACCTGCAAAACCACAGCTACATTAGCTACCCTGAAGGGAATTCTATTTCATTCACAGTGACATGCTTGGACTTACCTTATATTCACTTTCATCAAGGAAGAGACAATCACTGATATTTAGATTTTTTTCATTTTTTCATGGGTATAAGAGCAATCCTCTACAATGGACCATTAAGGAGAACAGTTCAGGGGCTTGGGACTCTCCAGAAGAGATAAGGGTCTGGAGGGAGTGTAATCCATCCTCAGGCAAGCTGGTTTTGAAGCTCTATTGCTAGGACTCCAGAATCAGTAATGCACAAAATAGTCCACTACTATTGATGGAAACAATGGTGCAAAATTATTTCCAGAGAACCCCATAACTCTGAGTCACTGATAAGATAATCACTATCTCTGTCACAGTCCCTTTGCTTTTCAGACCTATTGCATGTTTCAAATACCTGATCATATTTCCTACTATTACTGCCTTTAAATAGCAATACTCCTGTCTGCAATAATGCCAATCATTAATGATAAACTACGTTCCTTAAATAAATGAACAGCTGAGTTATAATGTGACACTGTCCTTTTTTTATTTTGCTTCGCCTTTCCGGGACTCTGCAGACTACAGCCATTTGCAACAGGTCTTCTCAGGACCTTGTCTTACAAAAGACAAAACGTTCTGGCCCTAATCCAGGAAAGCACTTAGATACATATTGACATTTAAGTAGATGAGTGGCCTTAGTGAGGTCAATTGACTACTTACTTGTGTAAAGCCAAACCTGTCCTGAAATATTTTGTTCAATGGATGCAGACTATTCAACACTTTGAATGATTGAACCCTTTGAGAGATCATACACAATTACTATTATTACACAAATATTTTATGTGATAATAATTGCCTTCCAGATTATTTGAAATATGCAAGTTTATATGCAGTGAATAATTAATGTATCAAATTTCAATCCAACCCCATGTAAAAGGTACACAATTACTTCCAGTAAATATAAGGTGTTTCTAATTGACATTGTGTTTTCCTGCAGTGTTTTCGTGTGTTGAGACTGCAAGGATAGGATATACTGGGGTCTGAGTGTGACCCCAAACGTGCCCCACAGACCATGGCTAAGTCTCTGTCACCCCTCACTTGCTCTCTGGCAAACACTTGCAGCAAGGGTAGCTCCTAGGACACTCCTGCATCTCTGTGAGGGAGTGGGATTTGTAAAACAGGGCAAATGAACAGACCACAAACTTGCAAGCATTTTTGAAGGAAAAATAACATCAAGATACCTTAGCACTATGATGCCTCTCTAGTCATAAACTAGTGTTGCAGCATGGAAGCTGAATGTTGCTTTTTGCCCTATAATCCAGCAAGTCTGTATTTTAATGACGTAAGACATAACTCAGACTTTGTTTTTATTCTTTCTCTGTAGGGGCTGAATGGCTGTCTGCCCTCATTACTGATGTATATTTCTTAAGCAGCATCATTAACAGAAATTCACAAAATGAGATTGTGTCATCACTTGCAGGTTCTTTGTTGGAGATACAAAGCATGGAAAAGAAAGAGAATACACCTTTTATAATGTTTCACAGGAAAGTTCACCTCTGTGTGGCACTTAGAGACCTCTCCAAAATAGAGAGGAGTCTGTAAATGGTTTCTGCTGGGACATACTGAGAGCAAGGCTTTGAGATCTCAGTGAACCCCTCTACTAGGAGGAAATAATTTTTTTAAAAGGGGCATGATCACCAAGTCAGAACAACAGGTTTCTCTTATAGCTTCCTCCAGACTTCTGTCAAATAACTTAGATTAATTTCAGAAAAAATTCCAAGGCTTTCTATTGGAGCTAAATTTCTTCTTGGTCCTGATATGTATACAACACCTATATAAATAAACAGGAAATAATTATTGGTGAGATCCTAATTAAGAATTTTCTAGTGCTTGTCTACTTGTATTTTTTATGATCTTCGAATTGTTCTAGAAGAGGAAATGTGAAAAACTAACACCCCAATATGAAGGGTATCTTCTTTATGCTTTCATCATACTGTCCATGAGCTCTCTGCCACCAGCAGAATGCCACAGGAGGTTATAATGGAAGAGTTAATCCTGACCATAATTTTTCCAGTAGCTAGTAATCCATGAAATGATCAACATCCAGAGGTGTGCAACTCCTCCTTCTTAGAATTCTGATGTTCGCATGACGTAAAACACTAATCCACAGGTAAAGCCCACGAGGTTTACAAAGCTTCAGAAAAAAATAAAAGCTACATTCAGTTCTATTCAAGTGAACACCTTGAAATGTGAGGACTATCTCCAGTCACACTTGGGCTACACAAGCCTCTTCACTTCTCAGAACTCTGCTGTAAATCTTGCAGCGGCAGACGGCCTCGCAGCACTTCCTGCTCGTTCTGCGCGAGGAAGGGCCACGCAAAGACCGTCTGGCACTGGCACTGGGCAGAAGCAGGAAGCCAGGGAGGCATCAGGGAGTAACACAACCATCCAGACTCTTGAAACCTTCACTAGCACTTTGTCTAAGCTTGGCCAAAGGTTAAACTGGTTCCTGTGAGCTCATCTCTTCTGCCTCGGTTTTATGCTGACTTTCTATTGCTTCTAGAACAGGAAGCAATGGCCAGGCTGAACTCCAGCGAAGATATTTTCCGGGTTTGTTTTGTGATTGTTTGTACTGTTTGTTAGTTGTTTGTATTATGATATCAAGGAGTTGGCTAATTCAGAAACTGTCAGAACATTTTGGCTTTGAAAATACATCCACAATCATTCACAGTTCATGAGAATATCAGTTCAAAACACTTCTGCATATTTGTTTTGTTACAACACTATCAGTGAGCTATTCTAAGGAGAACACACCTTCAAAAAGTATTCAAGAATGCATGAGAAGGAAAAAGGAACATTTCTCTTTCTGAAGTATGCAAATTGTTAACATGGCTTGAAAAAATAAGCCTGGTCATTAAATTTCAACACAAGAAAATATCCTGCTGGGCTTTTTGATATGAAAAAAATTTACAAAACCCTATGAAAACCTTGACCCCAGCTCCTCTTCAAATCTACCTGGAACAAGTACCAGTTTTATAAGTCTTCTACTCAAGTGCGTGCAGTTGAGCTTTCTCTTTCTCTTTTTCTATCAGTGTTTCCAAAGTGCCTCCCTCTCACTGGTTACCAGGCAACAGAACAATATTGCTCTGCATGCACATCCAGCAATAAACGGCATTATACTGTATTTTTGCAGAGTTTCTCAAAGAAAATAAAGATGTCCTGAAATACTGTCTTGTGAGATAAATAGCTAATGCCCAGAAGTCATTTAAATGCTTGAAATGCTGGGGTTTTACTTTATAGAAGGCAGAGATTGAAAAAACCAAATCACTTCTCTAATAGAGGAGCTCCCATCCAAAATGAATTTACAATGCTAAAATAGACCACACTCTAAAAGAAAGCTGCTTCAGTTGACATTTCAAACAATTAACAGCCTTTTAGGTTCTACACCACTTGCATAAACCTTTACCTTACAATCAAGGCAAGACTAATGAAGCAGCAAGAGACATCAAGTTAAAGTACTTTCAGTGTCCTAAAGACTAAAATGCTGCCTGTATGATAAAGCTCTTTTTTCCTGTTTTGTTTGCTGGTTTGATGTCAATAAAATTCAAGAAAGTTTAGCAATTTGCCAAAAAATCTTTGGTTTTGATAACAGTCATTAAAGATGGGCCCAGATCAAATCAAACCCCATACCTTCTCTTAACCTAAATAATCACTGAGAGGGAGGGACGGTTTGCAGCCCTTCATCTGCAATCAAAAGGCATTTAAGAAAGGTCTGACTCTAGATCCTGACCAAAGTAACTCCAGATTGTTTTACATAGTTTTGATTCTGTTTCAGATTTCACATTGTAGGTCAAATTCACCTTTATGTAACACTGAGATAAGAAACTGAAGGCTTCTGCAGTTTTTTCACTCCCAAAACATGGGGGGAATCTTTAATTATGAACAAATATCCCATGTAATCCTACCAGAACACGAAATGTACTGAATTCTTAATCCATAATTCTTAAATACAAAGGTATGCACTGGTACCAGAGAATAGCTCCCACAGGTGTATTACACAAATATATTTTTAAAAAATGTCAAGGGTCAAATCTCAGAATACTCATCGGCCTATTTTTTGATTCTGCAGTGGTGAAATTACACCATTTTCTAGGACAGTTTTTATTTAAATTGATACAGAAAACTTTCATTTTTGTTACACTTCTGTTAGACTGGGTTTTGTTTGCTTGGCTTAGCACTTAAATTGTAAGTGATTAATGTTTTCAGACTAGATAAAAATCTGTTCCCAGAATGATTTGACACCTGACCTTCAGGACAGACAGAGCACTGGGATATATATGACACCTGAAAAATAGTTCCATTCCCTGCTGTTGTTGATTTAGTAGTGGTATAGAGTTACTTGCTAGATAACAGCAGAAAGATTTGTGGCTTGCTTTCTTGGATCTGGGAAAATGCAAAATGATGTATTCTCAGCCTGTCTAGATAACATAAATAGCATTGCTCTATGCATACATTTGACACTTTATTTACTCTGAAAGTCAGCAGAGATGAGCATTGAGTCTGTACTATAAACACCTCAGTTCTGTTTCTAGCTCCTGCAGGAGGAAGCAAATGCAAACATAGGATTAACTTATTTACAGGACAGCTGGAGCCTTAGCTGGCAATTGCCTGTAGTGGGAATATTATGCCTTGGTCAAAAGAAAGACTCCAGTCTGCACTGAAATATAAATAGCAATCACAAGAACTAACACCTCAAGGCATGACCTGGCTTGTAGTTTACTGACATTTCTTGTATGCCAGTCCTTCCCCACACAGAGATTGTTTTAACTGAACAAAAACTATTCTTTTACAGCTCATAAAATCCAGAATGCTCAAGAGTACTTGCTGAGACTTCTGTAAAGTCCCCAAGCAGTAGGCAACAGCATGTTTTCTCTGGAGAAGAAAGCAAACAATTATATCAGTTGGGATGAGAGTGAATGATAAGATGACATGTCTAGAGAAATCAGTTAGATCCATTATGTGTTCATTCTAACAGTTGACTTTATCAATAGAGGTTTTTTTGATAAAAATGTTCTAGTCACACAGCAAAGGGGAGATGGCCTGTGTACTTTTCTGAAACCAACTTCATTTTTCATCTTATTAAAATTATATTTGAGTAGTCCTACTATATAACAGGGAAGAAAAAACACTTAAGAGTGAGTATTTTTTTTTATATGTTGTCAATGATGGGAAACAATATTTGCATATTGAGTCCCTTTCAACATAAACAGGCACACAACTTGCAATTCAATTCCTTTAAGCTAAGCTAAATGAAAAACCAGGCTTTGCTATCTCCTAAAAGCCAATCAATAGCCACTGTAAGGATCAATAATCTAAAAAACTATTGATTGCTCATGTAACAACCTGTCCTTTCCATTACACACTAAATACTATTTCTGGATCAATATTTGCCAGATGTCCATTTAAAAACTAAACATTCTGGCTATGGTGTCTGTCCTTAACCTTGCAAAAAGTGCAGGTCCTTACATTTAATGGTCCTTACATTTTATCCCCTGGTGTGCTGCAGTATTCCACCAACAGCATTCCCAGAAGCCTCACTACCTCCTTTTCCAAACTTAGTGAGAGAGTTACTTTCCATGGCTCTTATTATTTTGTTGGTAACATTGTACAAATCAGTCTTCATCATTTTGACAGTAAAGTTATCTATATTTGGAAAAGGGTGAGAGGAAAATGCCTGATCTAGTAATGAGAGGGAATTCCTTATCTTTGAAGATAGCTGACTATCAAGACTAACACAGTGGACAAGCAAGCAAAATTCTCATTTGCACCTGTTTTATTAATGGATCTGCTAAAAACAATCACTCTTTTTTTTTTTTCCTAATTAAAGGCTGAACAATAGAAAAAAGCAGCTGTTACAATCCCACTGCTACTCCCCCAAACAGCTTTGAGGCACTGAATTTGTTGAGCACAGAAATGTTCCCACCTCTCAGTTGTGGGTGGCCTGGGCACAGGGCACTCAGAGCTGTGGCACTGCCTAAGGCTCCAGTGGTGGGGCAGAGGGGCAGCGGTGGCACTGCCAGCCGGATTTCTCTCCTCTGAGTCCTGCAGTGAGAACTCGGAAAGCACTGGGGCACTTTGCATCAGAAAGAGGAGCTGGATGTTGTGTTGTCAGAGAGGGAGAGAAGGTTTAAATAGGTAATTTTTAGAGACTGTCAAAACTGAAAAGTGTAAACATTGTTAACATCTCTTTAAAATTCTGGCAGGGAATGAAAGCCACCTGGATGTGTGCCATCCCCCAGTTGCAAAACCGTTTAGCAAACCATATGCTGCCCTAGAAGACAGGTCCTAGACAGATCTTTGCTCATCTGCTTTGGGAGCAGCAGCCAGTAGCCATTGCCCAATCCGTGCAGCACCACTGTGTTTCCTCTTTCTGCAACAGCCTTTGTGGGATGGGTCCTAGAGACAGCAGGTGCTGCTGGGGAAAGGATGCATGCATCTCTTTTCAGCCTCGTACAGCGCCTCTTTCCATTTCCATTCATCTAGAAGGGATTCAAACATCCTTCTGATTTACTTGTGGTTACTAAATAGAGCCTAAATCTCCTTTGCATTTGATTTTGCACTTTTTGGTTCTCGAGGAAATGGTTCCCCTTTATCAATATAATTCTGAAGTAATTTTATGGGCGTCTGTACTTGTTCATCAGTGAGAAATGGATGGAAGTGATTTCAGTCGGACATTAGGATTTTTCAAAAGTTTTCTGTCGCTTTGAGAAAAGGTCTGATTTAATAACTGCAATGTAGATGTTTTTAACATGCTGTCAATTGCTGATTGCTATGCAATAGGACTCTGAAAATTAAAAAGTCAATTGCTTACATTTTACTGTCTTGTCTGAGCAGTCCTGGTGAATTTGTCAGTACATCAGTGTATCTGAAGCAGAATTTGGCCCAGTGATGCAAGATGTCATTAGCATTTCAAAATAGGCAATGTTTTGCAACGTGACAAATAGTCTATAACTCACATAAATTGCATACACTTGCACAGACCTGTTTGGTCACACAAAAGACTCATTTTTTTCCCTCAGTTCCAAGTGGCTAAATCTGGATGCCTTATCCTCAATCCTGCATGCCTACCATCTCAACATTAATTAATAGTGTGCTTCTCAATCCTGTATCTTCTCAGTCTCATAAATTATTCTGGCCCTTTCAGCCTGACATTAATTACAGTGCCTCACAATTCACACTGACACATTTTATCTTGGACTCAAACTGTCTCTTACTGTGATAGCTCCAACCATACATCCCAGTCCTGCAGTTCCTACTGGTCTCTCCCAGCTTTGGTACCTATAGCCTATAATGTATCTATCAGCTTCATCATCCTGTCTTGTCCACTGCTCGTCACTGCTCCTTCTGCACTTACCTAGATTCTCCACTGCTTTTTCAGGCTTTGTGAGAAAACTTCAGGTATCATTTACCCCTGTCCACACCCTGAACATAAGGCAGAAGGACAAACAGGGAATTTTAGCAGAAACTGGGGCATAGAGAAAGCTTGAAAACATTGAGAGCTCTTGTTACAGATTAATGTCTTTTCCTAGTGGATTAATAGAGAAATTGCTTTGAGCACTGCACTCACACAAAGATTGGTCATTTTTCGGCTGCTGTTTATAATCTAGATTTCTGCTATATTGGGGGAAAAGCAAAGTTTCCAAAAGGGACTAATTTAGACATCCTGGGCAGGCTTGCCTACTTGGGTAAAAGAGCAACAGTGTGGTCAGCTCCTGTGGGAAATTTCCAGCCTGGTGGCTCTGCAGCATCTGTATTTTGGCACTTTCACCAAACGCTCCCGGGAGCTCACAGCTGCCAGCTGGAGGCTGGCACAGCCTGCGGGGATGATTTCTGCCAAAAAACGCCCTGGAGGCCTCGCTGCCTTCCCCAAAGGCTTCTTCCCACCTACGGGATGCTGGTGCCGAGCAGGGAAGCTGCAATACCGGAGGCAAAACAGCAGGGACACAGAGAGAGGGCTCAGGAAGGCTGCAGTAACAGGAGGGCTGCCGAGCATTGCACTGCGAGAAAGAAAATGATGAGGTGAAGGAAAGGAAAAAACCCAAGCTCTTCCTAGCTAAGTACAGTGTCCTCCCACTGTTCACCCCATCCCCTTTTTAGGATTTTTAGGAAGAAGCAGACCCCTGCCACCTTCTCAAAACCTCCCTCTTCATGAGCACACTCCGAGGAGCCACAGCACTGCTGGAGCTCTGGCTGTGCATTTCAGGCACAGCACGGTGAGGCTGTCCCAGGCACAGCCAGACCAGCCCAAGGATAGCAAAGCCTGCCCTGCTATCTCAGGAGATGTTTCTGTTCCCTGCAGCTGCTGCAAGAGTTTTAAACTGGATGTGTTACATCTGTTAGGGAGCCTGGCACCATGCACTGCCACACTGTAGTGAGAAGCAGGACTGGAGGTAGAGAAATGGAGCAATGTATTCTATACAAGAGCTGTTTTTCCCTAAATGTCACAACTGCTGGTCTCCTTGTGACAAGAAAAGAAACAGAGAGTGGAACAGCACAGCAGACAGAGGAAAAAATCCAGGCTTGGGTACAAAAACAAGGGAAGGATTATTTCCAGTCAGAGAGCAAAATCACAGGCTCTTGCAAGGGACAGTGTCCCTTTGGGAGGAAGCCTGCTCAGAATTTGCATTTTAGTCAGGAAATCGAATATGATTTTTACAAACATATATGCCAAATCTTTTTCTTACACTAGCAGGTTATTACTCTACCTCTCAGCTTTAACTCCAGTAGCAAGTCCCAAACATTTTTTAAAATAATCTATTTTAACTCTTTTTTATTTGATTATAGGACCGTGAAAATTTCCAGGTGCATTTTCTGAAATTATGCTGCCAAGAACCTGAGAATCTTTGCTATCACAGTCAGCTAGTGCAGTCACTCAGGGCATCTGTATTTCAAGGAAAACTACCAGCATCCCAATTCAAACAAAAATGGCTTGGAGAAGCCAGAGCAAACCAGCAAGAGCATGATGCAGAAGGCTGTAGAAATCATCAGCATGTTTTACTAATTAGATGAGAATTAGCTGGAGTTTCAGTAAAAAGATGTGAACATTTACTGTGTTATGTGCTCTGCTGACGTTAACATGATGTGAAATTACAGCTACATATGAATAAAAGCTTTTTCAATGAGTAATGAAACCAATATTTTCCTAGTGAACTTTCGAACCTCTATTATTTCAAAATGTATTAACATTGCTGGTAAAGGAAGAGAGAGAGAGAGATTTATGTCTGATGGTTTGGAAATTCTTGCTTTGTGAGGCATTCTGAGGGCAAAACAGTCATAAGGAATCTACCCCCTATCTGCCCAAGCAGTTTGTGTTCCAAAGCCAGCCAGGAAACCGTCCCAGCCAGTATTCAAACAGATGCCAAGAACAAGTATAATCTGTTCAAGAGAATATGTTAGTAATTCTTTAATCCTCAATGAATGTATCCGTACATAAACAGGCCAACAAATGTATGGCTGGAAATGTCACCATTAAAGACTGGAAAGAATTGAGCTATCAAAAGCTACCCTGATGGTAATCACCTTGTGCTTCTGTAACTTGTTGAAGAATGTCCCTGATATCATTGGATATGGTATTAGCCAGTAATTTTTAACATATTGAAATATTAAGTATAGTTTTCCCATTTGTAAAGGGAATGATGAAAGTTTTCACTCGTTTACTGGCAAAAAGTTACTTAAAATCTATTCATGAAAATCAGTTTTTTAGCAGATAAGTACTAACATCAGTTTTCATCTTTGTTACTCTCTTTCTTGCATCCCAGTTCTCATTGATGGCTTCTTATCTTCCATGTTATCTTCTACTGAATATGTTGGTAGAGACTGTCTGGTCTGACCACACGCATGACAGGCCAGAGAACACAACACAACCATCTATGCACCAAGCCCAGAGAGTCTGCTTGGGTTGTGGCCAACAAAGATGCCCGTTTTTCACTCTTTAGTTTTAGTGCTCTTTCCCTACTCTTTTCTTCTTCTCCAGCAGGCTGAAATAATTCATACCACCGGAGACATAGGAGCCATGTGATGCATTTCCTCGCCTGTGGGGTCCATCAGCTGAGAGATGGTGTTTGACTTCTTTTTCTTTATTATATAATTAAAAAATATAGTAAGAAATTGTAGCATAACTTTGAAATTTACCACAGGCCACAAAGAGATGTAGTTCATTTTATCAGAGTGGAGTCTATCTGCACAGATATTGCAACAAAATACTGTACCTCACAAAATCCATAAACTGGGATTTGACTTAATAGATTGGGAATATTGTTTAAATAGTGAATTTATTGACTGCCTTTCTAAGACAAATTATGCAGAGAATTCAAATCCTATTCATTTGAGCTTTGCAAAGAGCTTAGGGACTATCTGATTAAAAATGTAATGTAAAAAATATATTATTGTATATTGATACTGTATTTGTTTTGGGTTTATTTTAGATAAATCAGATTTAGATTTAGATTTTTTAAATTCAGATTTATTTTAGATAAGTCAGTGGATTCATACTTACAGATTATAGTAAAATTTCTCCTTCTCCCTATTCTTTCTGTCCTTATTTGCCTCTCCCACTCCTTCACTTATTTTTAAATACCTCCCACATTTCCTGGCCCTCCTGCTCCCCCCCCCCTCCCCACTTCCATCTTTTCCACCTTTTGGCAGTATTTTTGTTTTCTTCATTCTTTCTTTGGACATCCCACCCAGGATCCATGAAATAATTCTTTCTGTACTGTTCATTATTCCCCGCCTGCGTACAGTATCCGAAACACCATAAATGTCTGCCTGCATCTCTGCTCCCTTCTCAGAGCCTCTCCCTGTCCCCTGTGCCTCGGAACGCTTTCTGCACATGCTGCATACCCTGCAATCTTCTTCTATTATCCCTCCCGCTATTCATTCAAGCTCTTGAAGCCCATCCAGTTTCTGCTCTGTACTCTGGCTCTTTTTGCTGCCAGAAAATGGTTTAGTTCTCATATTTCTGGGCAAGGAAACAATCTCCATTTCCTATCTCACTTCCTAGATACTGTTTCACCATCCAGTGTCTCTGGCCTTTATACTCCATCCCCTCTTTCTCCTTAATTCTAGCAGATCTTAAATTTCTGTCTTGCTTTCTGCCATTTAGAAGTTCAAGTATCACAGCATCGTTTATCCTCAATGTGTTTCTGCCTCGTTTATTTGTAACTAATCCAATGTCAAATGTAGATAACCAACCTATCCCAAACTCCTCCAGGAATACACAGTTATTGAGGGACAGTTCTTTCTAGATAAAATATTTACAGGTCCACTTTCATTGTAGAATAAGGAATGACATTTCCCCCTGCATAGAAATCACTGCCTCTCAAAGGTACACCTGAAAATCCTATTCACTACACTTTCATGTTCTGCAGTGTTTCGAATTTAAATCACAATACAGATTTTAACTAGTGTGTTGGCCAGGTTAAAATCCTAAAACAACTAGTAGCTATTTTCTCTGAATATCTTAGTTTTCCCCCATTTCTTCATTCACCTGTCAATTCTCGTTTCTTGTAAATATCAAAGATCTTTTAGGTGATAACTCCTCTTTTGGTCAGTTCTGCTTAGAGATTTCTGCATAATTTTGATCATAATTTATTTCCAGTGTCCCAGGTCTCTAAATCCCAAGGTCAGGCTTCTCTTTTTTCCTCCTAAGAATGCCCACTTTACAGCTGACATATTTAACCTTTGATTCAGAGGCTTAATTCTCTGCTAGATTTTTCTGAGATGACAGAAGTCATATGTGGCCTAGCTCTCTGCTGCTTCTTTGAAAGAATTAATTACAGCAGTGCTTGCTTCAATTCTCCAATAAAGTAGCAGTATTCCTAGATATAGTATGAAGTTTCATATTCAAGGGGAAGAAAGTGAGCATTTCACTTGGGCTTACAGTTAACTCCTCTAGTCTAGACTTCAAAGTGAGACTATATTTATGAGATTCAGTAAGTCCTGAGGGCTCTCAGTCTGAAAGTCACTGAAAAAGTCTCTGAAAAGCAAAAAGTGTGGGATCTTCCCTTCCTCTTGGAACAAGGTTATGATTCATGATCAGCAAGCAGGCTAAAACCAAATTTAAAAAATCAAAAAGAATAACAGAGATTTTAGAGTCCAGCCATATCATATTAAGATTCAAGTTGCTCAGTGAAAATAAATTCTGCATTTTTTCCCAACAATTGCTGAAGGGGTCTTGTTCAAGCTGCCTTCATTTTGGAGAGATATTAAGCTCAGCTTCTTAGGGATATGTCTGTAAGAGTAACCAGGGATAACCCCTCTGCTATTTTTCAGTGCTTCTAATTCTACAGCTAGGATAGACTTTGAAGATGAAACCTGCCCATCACCTGTACTGGTGACTGCCACAGCTGCTGGTTGCTCAGGATTGCCTCCTTTAACAAGAAGCTTCTGGTAGGTTACAGAAAACTGGAAAACTCTTTAAATAAACCCTGACAGAGAATTCCTGTCCTTCAGCCCTTTTCTTTTGCTTTGATATACTAACCACGAGGAGAGGGAAGTAAGAACGTTGCTAGATGGTCTCTACTGCACACAAAATGAAGCAATCCTCCCCGTTTATTCGCCACTTACTTGGCTGGGGGCAGCTACTGCTGCTATTTTATAGCACAAAGTGGCTGTACAGCATTAAAGAGCATGACCAATTATTTTCATTACTGTCTATATGGCTCATAGCAGGCTGCTGCCAGCTTGTAAATTCTAGATGTTAAACACTAGTTTTGATTATATTTTATTATTGGAAGAACGGTCCACTCTTCTTGGAAACAGTTCCTCCTCCCCTCTCCTCCCCAAGACACCCGTAAATTATTTCTGTTCTTTTCAGCACAGGGATTTCAAAGTGCCCTTTCAATTAAAAAAACATTTTTACTGGCTTACATGGTTCTCTGGTTACAGTTTGGTTTTTATAGTTCTAATTTTAGGAATATGGTAATCTGAAACTACAAGGGACGGAATACCACTGGTTCTTCCAGCAGCTGAAGATGAAGCACATTCCAGGGTTAAATGGCTCTTGGTTAATACTTGAACTAATTTCATCTATAATTATTCTCAATGCCTGAGAAATGTCTGCATAAGTGGGAAGATTATGGTTTTGTGGCTGTTTGGCATTTCTGAAATCCTTCTTGTTCTATTGTATTGCATCTGGGCGTCTGCTAAAAAAGGTAAAATATAGCTGAAATTTGACATTTCAAAATATATGGCTGGTGCAAACTTCGAGGAGTAAAATTTGTGCGGTGTGATTCAAGAGAAAAAAGGTAGCTGGAATTCTTCCAGACGTGCCATCCTTGAGCACATTGCCATAGATATTCAAGATCAAACACTTCTCAGTCAGCAACAGCTTTAGGATGGATGTACACATATCCCCCTCCTCCCACACTGAGCACAGGTATACAGCATTATGCCTGCTCACCTACACAACCCCAAGAGATTAAAGACACCCTGCAAGAGAGGAAGGAGAGTAAATGATGAAAGCACATAGGGACGATGTATCTCGAAGGTTGCTGTTTACAGAGTGGATCTGTGCACAGACCACCATGCTCACTATAAGCCACAGGCACAGACAAATGAAGAAAAGATTGAATCATTTTGAAACAGAAGGACGTGGCTTGTTTGACATGCTAGGTGTGACTTGATCCTTTATCCCCAGAAATGAAAAGTCTTTGAAAAACATAAGCAGGTTAATATTCTGGTTTTGGTGAAAATCTGATTTAGCATAGGTAGAAAATGTCTAGGAGGGAGAAAAAAAAAAACCACATCCATTTCACTTACTTTATGAAAACGTCTATACCCAGCTTTCTGTTTGCTTTAAAAAAGAACAAAATAATCCAAACAACAACAACAACAAAACTGTAAGGAGGAATAATTCTGCAGAATAACTAAACTAAACTCAGGCTGAGGAAGGCAGAAGCAAATAATAATTTTTGAAGTTTTGAAACTCTTAATGGGACAAATCAAAATCCACCACTCCAAGTAAACCTCTGAGCAGTGTAAGAGAAGTTACAACCCCTGCTATCAAATCCCAATTTGATCTACTGCAGTATTTCCCTCAACTCAGTTCACTCAGTATAAATAAGCAAGAAAACTGAGTCTATGATTTCTATTTCTCCACTTTCTTACTGTTTTGTTTTTTATTAGGTAATTTGGGCAAGCTTTTACATTAAATGCTCCGAGAGAAGAGGGCAAACAATAGTCAAGGAATGTTTTATGGGCATATCTATATCTCTATCCATATGCTGAGCAGAGATAGAGGGTGGATGACTGAAACAGTGTCAAAAGGGCTGAGATGAGGTAGGTGTGACAGGTAACACTGGAGCCTCCCTGGCTGCCTATGTACAAGGTCTGCTGACCAAGTTTTAAAGATGAATGTATATGTTTACCTAGGTCAAAGAAGGGAGATCAAAACAAGACTGCCCAAAACCTTGTTCAGACATTAAATGAAAACTTTCCCTCTCTAGGGCAGCCAGTTGTATTCACTACCAGTTGTTTTCTATTTTTTATTGCATTTTTACAGTTGTTACATCGCATTCCACAGTACTGTACGCATTAACAGAGATCATAAGACAGCCTAAATTTATGCTAGAGATTCTACAAATACATCTAAGGAAATGCTTTTTGCTTCAAAGAACTTGAATCTACTGTTGGTTATAGATAATAATTTTTAAAAAAAGGTGAGGAAGAGAAAATAATGAACAGAAGTATAACAATCACACAGCAAGTGAGCAGCAAGGTCTGACTGATGTTGCTTAGGTAGAATAAATCTGGAGAGGGTTGACAGCCAGAAGTCCTAACCCAGTTTAAAAGCTGCATCAATAAGGAGGGAAGGGAAGGGAAGGGAAGGGAAGGGAAG